>CM029794.1:11483160-11926121 GCA_017562165.1 Ectropis grisescens | reverse complement strand
TTGCCTGACGCTTTTAAATATTTTGAATGAGACAGACAATAAATTCTACCACCAAGGAGTAATGTGTAAACATCAGTGTGTTCCGGTTTGAAGAGAAATGTTTTCAGAGAAATAAATAAATATTGGTGGACAATTCACACACAACACCATCTGACCCCAAACTAAGCAAAGCTTGTACTATGGCGACCAGATAGCTGATATAATACTTATATAATTGTAAATACATAGTTATTATACATAGAAACACACAGATACATTGCAAATATTTGAATTCATCACACAAATATTTGCACTGGGTGAGAATCGAACCCACGACCCTCGGCTTCGCAGGCAGAGTTACAGTCCACTAAGCCACGCGGCCAGCCAGAGAGTAAATTACAAGTTACAGAGATAAATCATCCTATGTCTGGGTGATGAGTGCAGTGCAGTGCGCTATGTGATTATTTTTAGTATCTGTGTTCGAATAGCAGCGTGACGCTATGATGTTATGGGCAGCCGTGTTGCTTACCATCAGGAACATGCACTGCTCGTTCGTTACTAGGTGCTTAAAAAAATGAGCAGAGTGATTGCCAACTAAGTTAAAAGGACAGTCAGCGTCTAATAGTTGCCCGCAACAGCTGCAAAAAGTATCGCGTGTGCAAAAACATTTTTTCACCAATAAAGCCTCGATATTTGATTTTAGAAAGCGTAATACAGTTTATTAGCTTCAGATTTAATGGAAACGGTGTGAATTGGCCATTCATTTAATATTGCTTAAAGAGTTATTGTCCTACAGAAGTTTTGAATTTTAAGTGATTGGCCCAAATTTGCTAGAATTTGGGTAACTGAATTAATTTTGTCTGATTTTCATGAAGTTTACGTTTAAATTGATTTTGTTATGAAACAGTGACGTGGCGAGTAAGTTGAACGCCTATTGAAATGTAATAGCAAAACTTTTGACAACATCTTGCCAACTGTAATATTAATGTAGTGATTCAGACAAATAAATAAAGCACTCACAATACAAAATAGGTAATCTATTACTTCCATAACACAGGCGGCTATAATTTTATGAGGAACCTTCTCACCTACGCTATTTTTTCCGGTGATTTAATCGAAATAATGATATCGGATACATTTTGTAAAGTGTGCAATTGATCTACAAGCTCCAAAACCACCTTGTCCTTTTTTCTATCGGCTGCACGTGATTAAAAAAAGCGACATCGTTTTATGGTTGACGTTCCAGAAACTCGTACGAAGAGGTTTAACTCTACTTTTTGACAAGAACCTGTGGTTATTTATGGTACTAGGTGTTAAGTTATTACTTGTATTGTTTATTTGTTTGTAATTTACTGGTGTGCATAACGAAGTGTTTCTGTCTGTATTTCTGTCAGTCTGTCTCGTAGTGCATGTGGGTTGTTTTCCAATTTACGACATTGGTGTATTCAAATCTAGAGTGAATTGATTTCTAAGTAAGCATGTACCATCCATTCCATCCTGTACCGCGTTGTCATTTATCGTTAGGTAAGATGGTGGTAAAGAATTACATAAATAAATCTTCTGGTTCCCTCTAGATCTTGTCTCATTTTAATTGAGGTTGGCCTTCTTAGTCTTTATCCTTCACTAAACACGATTTTGTGCTGTTGTCCGTCTCGATTTGAGTTTCTTCGAGGTCTTTTTGAACCGTCGTCAGTCAACTAGAGTCAATCAAGGAGGGTGATCTTGAACGTGTTGTCGTAGGCAGTGTTAGCAAGCTTCAGCATGTGATCGTCTGTGTAGATCTACTGATCTACTGCTAGGCCTTTTCTCGCAAGGACAGAGTCAAGACCATAATCCACCACGCTAGACCAGTACGGGTTTTTTTTTTAATTTAAATTAGCCACTCCACAGACTCTGGGGTCCGTGACCTTTGTCATTACAATTATCTTATTTTTTTTACAAATTTCTTGGATTAGGAGAAGAACCAGTACGGGTAAATATTCTGGAATCAATAATACTTGTATTAGTAAAGAACCGTACTTGCATAAAATAGTGTTTGGGTTTATTTTGTCTCGCTAGGTGATAATCGCAGTACATTGCCAATAGTGATTTGAACTATATTCATCTTGATACTGTGTAGCACTGTAGTGTTTACCATCCGGCGGTCGATATGCTCGTCTCGTTGTTATATCCTGTAAAACAAAACTAAACATATTTTACCAATATTTGGGCTAAAACACTGTACATTTTTCCGCTGAATTTTCCATAAGCATACCTACGAGAAATCAAACAAATTTCTCGCTATCGCTATCAGGCTACTCGTAATGGATTAGCGGTTATAAAGTGAGGTTCGCAATCGTGAGGTAGGCGGTTTGAAACCCGCCTGACTAAATCAGCTTTGTCTTAGTTATTGCTGTCTCTATCATTTCAACCGAAAAGAAAATAGAGAGCAATGTCAGTGTCAGTTTTAGTGAGGCTGTAGTCCTCTGGTCTCTTTATCACACAGTTAAAAGTAATCATCATCAACAGTCTACTAAATGTTCTCACTGTTGGGACTCGGGGACTCGGGCCTTCTCTCGCAAGGCGAGAGTTAAGTGCGGGTGAGTAGATGAAAGTAATCATATAAAACGATAACTTGTATTTATTTGTGTTATTTCAGTGATAGAAATCTTCACTAACGTGCATTCGAAATTCAAAACAACTATCAAAAACTTCGAACTCCCAAAAGGCTATTAAATTAATTGCGTACCCAATCTACTGTAAGGTTCATTTAAATTTACGATGTTTACTTCAGCAAGTTAGTCAAATTCAAACTCAAGATTAGGTCTAGACTCAGTGTCACAATTTAAGCCCTTTAATCATAGGAGCCACTGTCGTATTCCACGTTGTTAAATTAAATCAGTATGGTAACCTTAGTAGTTCAACAATTTTGTCAAAGGTTTTCAGTGAAGACGCTTAGTAAAACCGAGAAGATAAACATGTTTGGTAAGGTTTCTTGGCTTAATAATCAAATAACCTCTAATGAGCGGCGAATTTATCTTCAGTTAAGACTAAAATTAGTAGCTTTTGTTTGTGAAATAATATATATTAATTGTCCATACTTCAAAATGTAGACATTTCGTTTAATTTTTTCAATTTATCAACACTGTTGTGTTTTACTTTAAGCTTCATTTGCGATCAAAAGAAACCAAAACACTCAAGAATTGAAGACACTTGAATTTATACTTTGTGCCCTTAAAAAAAGGATGCATTTTGATTAGATAATAACAAATACACAGCAACGAAGCCAAAATAGTAGTAGTAACTTTAGAACACAGTGTCTCTGCAGAAACAGCAATTACAAGAGCCACGTTCGAAAGCCCTAGAAACACAAAGGACATGAAAACACAAACATTTTCCGGAGAACAGAACGTTCATTGGAACTAGCACGTTTCAAAGAAAACCGGATGGCAAAACTGGAATAGCAAATTTGAAAAATGAAAAACACGTTGAAATTGTTTGGTGGTTTCGAAGTGCTCTGAGTATTGTAGGCATCGAAGTATCGAAGTGAGATATTAGTCGCAGTATTTAGGTTTACTTACTTGAGCCTGATTTAAATCGTAAAAAGATAGGATTAACATTTTTTTAAATTCTGTAGTTCAAGCGCCCAAAACGTATGCATGCATGAATGCGCCCCATACTTATATATTCATGATTCAATATCGCTTAATATGCAAAATTTTACAAAAAAAATACATAGATAGAGTTTACTCTCTTTGAAGTGAAGAAGTCTTTGAGTTTCTATGTAGAGTTTACTAGTGTTTTACTCTTTCGCTCAAACCCTTTTTAAGAGGGTAAGTAGGCACATCAGGCTAGATAAAGGTGAAGTGTTAGCCGATCATAGTTAAAAAAAATTGGCAGTCGTATAGAGGTTGTCGTTAGAATTGAAAACTAGTAACTTTGAATTTTAATGTTATACAGAAATAATGTTGCACAATACTTCTCATATTTATGGTGATGCGAACTCACATCATTTCGCTCATCTATAAAGGTTCTAACGCATACATCTCACTCCACCGCTCTTTCGCCACTTCTAATACATACTTCGCTCCATTAGAATGTGGGTGACGCAGGACGGATCCTCAAAGACCGATTATTAAATGGGTGCCAGACGTCATGGGTCAAATTAAGATTCCAAGATTTTCTTACAAACATAGTTAGTTACGAGTGAAGGTAAAGAGGGGATTACCTCCTGTATGTAACAAATTATGCACATATTTTTCCGCCAAATAAAGTCAAATAATTTTATTAGATACTAGATGTCCGCCCTGGCGTTACCCGTGGCACATTATATAGCACTCATCAGGATCCCGTACATATACATCGGTGAAAGAATGACTGAAATCGCTTCAGTCATTCCTGAGAATATCGCTTTCAAACAAAACACCTCTTCAGCTACCTGCTACGCCACCTGTTGGAAATTGGTTGTACCAACTCAGATTTAGAAAAAAAACTTGATTAGCAAAGGTTTTATATTCAAAAGTTATGTGATCTGTGATATTCAATTACGCAATCTTAGACACATGCTTAAACATGCTTAAACACACCTTAACTGTGGGCCTCATAACGAAGCTCAAAGTCACACAGCGAGCTATGGAGAGAGCTATGCTCGGAGTCTCTTTGCGCGACAGAATCCGTAATGAGGATATTCGCAAAAGAACGAAAGTGGCCGACATAGCTCAAAGAGTAAGCAAGCTGAAGTGGCAATGGGCAGGCCACATCGCTCGCAGAACCGACAACCGATGGGGAAGAAAGGTTCTCGAGTGGCGACCACGTACCGGAAGACGCAGTGTTGGACGGCCTCCCACTAGATGGACAGATGACCTCATAAAGGTCACTGGAAACCGCTGGTTACAGGTTGCGCAGGACCGTTCGTTGTGGAAATCTAGGGGGGGAGGCCTATGTTCAGCAGTGGACGTCTTGCGGCTGATGATGATGATGATGAGACACATGCTGTCATGTGTCATGTCAAAGCACGAAACGTACGAAAACTCTCAAAAAGGAATATTTTTCCTCGATTTTGTTACATTCTTTGCCATCACACAAGCTTTGCTTAGTTTGGGGTCGGATGGTGTTGTGTGTGAATTGTCCACCAATATTTATTTATTTATTTATTTATTCTTGATTCATGCTCCGCTTCTGTTAATAGTAGCGTTATTTCTATAGCCTTCCTCGATAAATGGACTATCCAATAGAAAAAGAATTTTTTCAATCCGGACCAGTATTTCCCGAGATCCTAGCGTTTAGACAAAAAAAAGAAGAAACTCTTCAGCTTTATAATATTAGTATAGATTTATCACTTATAATGAGAACTCTACTACTGTATTCAAGTAACAAGCAGATAGAGATTGTTCCTCGAAACACTATCATGAAATTTGAAATTCGATCGCAATCGGCGACCGGACGTGACGGCAACGCGTCCGGTTGCCGACCAGAGTCGTACAACGTCCGTTGTCCGGAGTTTGGCTGTATACTTCGAAAACCCAGTAAGTACTCGCTGAACTTTAACCTTCTTTATTAATTCTTGATTAATTTCAAATATTTGTACTGTGTCTGGGTCTTTATATGAATAATAAGTATGTATTTAAAAATACATAAGTATTATATCAGCTATTTGGCTTCCATAGTACAAGCTTTGCTTAGTTTATATTGCATTAGGGTCAAGTGGTGTTGTGTGCAAAATGTCCACCCATATTTATTTATTATTTATTTATTATATGATCTATCTGGCCGCCAAGTATATATAGTACAAGGCTTATTTATTTAGGGGTCAGATACTGTTGTGTTTGAATTGTCCACCAAAATTTATTATATACATGTTTATTAATTAATAAAAAATGTAAGAAAATGTCATAATTAAACAATACGAATATCACCAATCATTATAGTAATAATCATAAATTTGTTATTAAAATACTACACACTTATCAAAACAGAAACAGAAAAATTGCGAACTATCGGGCGAGTATTGTATTCATTATTCTAATTTCGGTTTATTTAATAGCAGCACCCCGCGGTTTCAGCCGTTCTCGATCCCTTTATTTTCCCGATATAGAAAGACTATTATGTGTTATTCCAGATAACTGTTTATGTACCAAATGTTATCCAGATCCTTCTAGTAGTTTTTGAATGAAAGAGTAATTAATAAATATACATTGTTACAAACTTTCGCGTCTATGATATCAGTGTAGAACTTTATTTTAAATGTCACTTACGATGTTTTGAAAATCGGGCGACGGCAAAGTCCGGAACGGGACCGCTCGAGTTGTGATTTTCGATGGCAATTATTGTAATTAGGTTGATTTGAGGAAGGAATTTAAATTGTTTCCTGCGATCTTTAATGATGGGTAGAATTATTGTCATGGGAATAAATTTATTCTAACAACACAAAGAAAGAAGACCAGTTTTAGAAGATGCGTTGTTACGTAAAATTAAGTCATTGGAATAATTCGTAATATTATTCCAAAGTTGTAATTTTGATATTTAAACTGAAACATACAATTTTATACAGTTTATTTTCTTTTATAGCTGTATCGTTTCTATGTAGAGAATTTAATCGGTTATTCAGCATGAGAATGCTGCCAGTGTGTTAGCCATACTATCACAGATACACTAATTGTTTAATTAGAGATGATACTCGTCTCGTACATAATAACTTTTTTATGAAATATTCTTAGGTTAGTTTTTTCAACTAATTCTTTATTAAGAAGGCCGCCTCCACAAGATGGCGGACAAAATGTTTCTTAACAACCAACCACAATATGGGTATTAAATCAAGAACTTGACTAGTAGAACACTAGATATACACTATGACAAATTTCAAATCCAAGATGGCCGCCACCACAAAGTGAATTACATTATTTTTACCACTACCTCAATATGGGTATCGAATGAAAGGGCTGGACTAGTAGAACATTATGCACTATGACAAATTTTAAATCCAAGATGGCCGGCGCCACAAAATGGCGGAATGCATTTCTTTTTTCACTTCTCCCATAATATGGGTATGAAATGAAAGGGCTTGACTAGAATGTTGTACAGATTACAAATCCGAGGTAGCGAATAGATGGTACGAGAATAAGTTGTAAAATTTGTTACTCTCCTGCATCAACTCTTTGTTTTTTGAATGTTGTTTTTTTTTAATTTTACCTTTTATAACCGAAAAATTAACATTCTATTGACTTGAAGACACCAAATTTGTGACTATTGGCAGAAACCTACTCAGATAAGACATTCCATAGCCTAGACTTTACTATCATAAATGCAGAGTCCATCTTCCATTGAGTCTTACTACATGAATTATCGTTTGTTTTACTTTGACATGTCATTTGATTGGTAAACATTTATACGGCACAACGTTTGCGGATCCACATAGTATCATAAAATGATTTGCCAAAGAGGTACTCTATGTCCAGGTATACATAAGGTATAACTTTAAAGACAGCGCTTTTATTTTTAAGCGGTTGAAAGGAAACAAAAATTTAAGCATCATTTGTTCACTCATTGAAGACTTTTCCAATTCCACTCAACTACCAAAAGCTTTCTGTACCATCTTCCCATTACGGAGTGTTCAGTCTACGCGAGAAATCCCCAAGGAATTTCTGCCTAAACAAATCTAATAAGGACTTCCGAGACATTACTTGAAGTTAGAGAAAGTTCGAGAACTAAAGAAAAGTTAGCGGTGACAGTAGATAATGATGTTAGTTCCTATACACTACACGGGGAATGTTACGCTTGCCGAGATTCTTAGGCTGGGCTTCCATTTGTGGTGGGATGCTTAGCAGAGTTCGCCTGGGGAACTACAACACATTTCCTAGTTTTATATCGTCTGTTTTAACAATACTGCTTCAGACTATTTTGTTTTTTTTTAACTATGATCCAGTTTTGGTCAGTTCTTTTGATACGAACTTTTTTTACTTGATAACACACTTGTTGGTTTACACTTGAACGCTATCTCGCCTGATGTTAAGCGACGATGCGGTCAACGATGGAGCTTATTTACGTAGAACTATCGGGGAAAGGCCACTCAGGCAACTCATTCCACAGCCTAGACATTCTTATCACAATCGTAGAGTCAATCCTCTTCGTCCGTCTCTTTGGAATATCCACCATGAATCGGTCCCGCTTCTTCGAGTTACGAGAAGTACGATAGAAAAAAGGGCAAGGTGGTATTCGATCATGCAGATCAGTTGCACACTCTCTGAAGTGTATCCGATAAGCTAGACATATCAATGTCTAAATATTTTTTACTTTAATAATTTTGTTTTAGTAGGATTTTTTTTTATGCTAGCTTCGTGCGAAACCGGTCCCACGTTCCCGCCGTAAGCGTCAAAGGTGA
The DNA here is from genome assembly GCA_017562165.1 of Ectropis grisescens. Classification (NCBI taxonomy): domain Eukaryota; kingdom Metazoa; phylum Arthropoda; class Insecta; order Lepidoptera; family Geometridae; genus Ectropis; species Ectropis grisescens. The sequence goes on along the minus strand of CM029794.1, from coordinate 11,917,786 downwards.
AAGTTCGTGGATGAGTCCATTAGGTTTTCGCGGCACAGATGTTCATCCATGGTGTCGTGTCCGACATAATTCGACCGTCTCTCAGGTGGCAGGGTATGCGTAAATACATTGCTTCCAAATAAAAAGGTTAGTTTAGGCTTAGTTAGAAAAAACCTATTCATTCTGAGTTTGAATCTGAGTTTTTTGACGTGACAACTTCTAATAAATCGTTGAACACCGGCTGCATGCACGAAAAAGCGAACCGTTATGTCCCGTTACGCTAATTGTACGCTTGCGCCGCATCTTTCAATGTTTTGTTATGACGTTGTCACGTCAACTATCGTCCGTAAACCGACTTTATAGACTACCAATTTTCACTAAAACTTGATGGGCAATATTGAAGCAGCGGTAGCGACTATGTTTGCGTTTTGCGTAGTCCCTCTAAATCTCTGCTCTCCGTCTTCTCTAGTAGCACAGGGAAGTTAGCTAAGCAAAGACGCTGGTAGCTTCTTTAATAGTATGGGAAAATTTATGGAATATTACTAAGACAGTTTCTGAAAACTAGTAGGTAACTATTTTAATTTTTATGTTGTCTAAATTATTGTGGTCCTTTCATTGTAGGTGATAAGATTATGATGATTTTACTGGCCGTGTTAGTGGTAAATAACTAATTTAAAAAAAAGTTAATTTCAAAGTTAAAAAGTATTTTCGTAAATTATTTGGCTTAATTTTTTTATTGTCTTAATAAGCCGTGGACTTATTATACTACTAAAAAGCCTGTAGAGCTCGAGAGAGAATCTAAAAAAGTCAAACATTGTTTCTTTTCAGCAGAAGTTTGGTAAGTAAATTAAGGAACACTAACAATTAATTAAAAAACAATCAAATTAATTTGGCATAGATTTGTGAGCATTTATGGATGTTTGTTATTCTTTATACAATATACTCGTGCTCATAGACTAATTTTTATCCAGGGAAAACTCAGTTGGTCTGAGAGGGAAAATATTACGCGGGTGAATCCTTGAGACTCAGCTAGTTTTGAAAACTGAATTATGCAACTTTACACAAAATTTCAACTGTGATTGATGTTCCAAAAACTCAAAGAAATATGTAGGTTAAGGCTCTTTTGTTATAAAAGCATCTAAACTGTGGAATACGTTACCTGATTGGGTATTTCCTAATCTAAATAATCTAGATGTCTTCAAGTTTCGACTAAACGAGTCCATTCTATGTATGTAAGTGCACTCCATTGTAGACTACATCGTCAAACCTATTTATAAATGAACTTTACATAACCTTTTCATATCAGAAATGATATAATTACTCATACGGTCCCACAAATTACTCCAACCAGCTCAATCTCTAAAACTTATGCTACCATTTCCAAAACTAATTTTATATATTTTATTTTATTTATCTATTGACTTCAAGAATCTATTTTTTTTTCATGTAAATTTACTGACAGGTCGACCATATGTTTGATGGAACAATCCCGTAATAGGATACCAAGTAGCTCTTTGAACATTCCAGTGGTTTTCCAAATCTCTGCCTAGCACTGCACTGAATCTATCATTGTGATAAGAACCTCTAGGCTGTGGAATACGTTGCCTGAGTGGGTTTCCCCAATGGTTACAATCCTGGCCTCTTCAAATCCAGAGTGAATTTGTTTCTTCTAGGTAAACACGCTCCATCGTAGACCGCGTCATCGTTTAAGGCCAGGTAGTTCTGCCAAATTAGGCATTTAACGCTGTCTTGTCCTCGCGACCGTCACCGACCGCGGAATCGGTGCCACAGTGCAGAAAAAACATTAAAATATTGGACTATGTAATTTAAACTCATTTTTTGTTCAAGATTTGTTTATACTGTTTATACTAGTGATAACAATTTTGTGAATTGTGAAGTGAAACATAGAAATATTAAATTTATCTATACTCGTAGATATACAAAACTCAACCTTTTCTTTTTGGTCACACTATAAGTTGAGAATGGCTTTTATAATTTAATGCATCTTTTTAAAATGTTTCCTAATAATTCACAAGTTCGTCAAAAATTTTAAAAAATGTGCTGAAACGTAATGAAAGGCCAGTAAAAATAGAAGGTTTTTTGGTCAACTTTGCACTAAATATCTAAACCAATTTTTTTCTATGAGGTAAAAATCACTTACTGAGCATAAAATTACAAAATGCTCACAGATCCAGGTAGAGCTTCAAACGCCAATTGAAAAAAACTGTTTTAGCCGATATTTTGAAACTATATATTTTGACAATAATTGTAGCAAATAAAATTTTTCATCTTTTGTTGATAGTAAACTTTTTTTGTAAAACTTACCGTTTACGATTTATAGCCCATTTAGTGATACGATTGCGATGATACCGATAATAGTGGATGTAAATGATGTGGTCTACGATGGAACTTGTTTCTCTAATAGAAACAAGCACAGTGTACCTCGTAACCCCAAGGTTCGAACCTTCGACAAAAACCCACTCTGGCAATGCGTTTCACAGCTTAGTTGTTCTTATTACAAATGTGGAGACCAAACTCTTCGTTGAACTCTTCAATCATGATGATGAACGGTGCTGTTTTTTTGAGCAACGAGCAATATGATAGAATAACTTTAATTTAAAAACCACGACTACAAAAAAATCTACACGTAAAAAAATATTACCTAGAAAAAAGTGGGTAGGTGTCAAAGTATAAACATCTTATTTGAATACTAATCAATTTTAATTACATTAAAATTAGTAAAAGTTTGTAAATTTACAAGTTTTATGTATTAACACAGTTGTTGATACCGCCTACCTGTCTGTGAGTGTTATCTCCTCTTTATATACACTGCACTTGAAGATATTTGTCAAAACAAAACAAACATATTTTTATCTCTAACTCACTACACTATGGATGCCATTCAACAGTCTTTTCATCAAATGATGGCCACCTTTCATAAAAGATTGGACTCAATCGAGGTACAATTGCCAAGTCCTTCTCCGCAGAGCCCAGATAGTCTGTCAGCAGAATTTAATTCTTTCAAGGCTTTTGTTGTTGCCACTTTCCGGACAGTCCAACAACAGATTAGCATTCTGGCACATCAGATTGATAATAGCGAGATGCGCTCACGCAGGAAGATTTTGCTCTTGCATGGCCTTCCTGAAGAGAAAGATGAAAAGGCAAATGAAACAGTAGCAAAGATAGTATCACAACGGTTGAAGATTGCCAATTTTTCATCTGCTGATATTGTCCGGTGCCATCGGATGGGACGTTTAGCTGCTGATAAGTCACGACCAGTTCTTTTCAAGCTTAGAGACATAAGACTTCGGGATGAGATTTGGTCAGCCAAAAGCTCTCTTAAAGGCTCGGGTATCACAGTATCCGAGTTTTTAACGAGGACCTGCCACGACCTGTTTCAGGCAGCTCGTCAGCGCTTTGGTGTTACGAAGTGCTGGACGAGAGATGGAAGTGTGTTTGTCTCAGGACCCGACGGCATCAGACACAGAATTAATAACATGGATGACCTCGCCGCCATACCGCAGCCATCGGCCACTACGCCGCCGGTGAAACGGAGCCGGTCGGTGGTTTTACCACAATCATCAGCCTCAACAACACAGGCACCGCTGGGAAGGTTGGTGGTTGCTGCAGCGATGGATTCGAAGAGCGCGAAATCACGACGTGATCATAAAACAAGTAGCAGATAACAGATTCGAGTTCTTTCCAAGTCTTTCACTGATATATTTATTTTATTTTTTTGAGTTCTCTGTTTTCGTTTGTTTAGTTAGGTTTTTGTTTCCGTTTTTCTGTATCTGCCATCGTTTTTGTTGTTGTTAATAAGTACCCTTACTCTAGTGCCAATTCTTCAAAAATATTTTATTAGTTGCCTTCTTTCGTTTGTAATATTGTAAATTTGTAATTATTTTGACAGAACATAGATTTAGATATTGTTTAAAAAGGTGTGTTCGGAAGATACGAACCAAGTGTAACAATAATATTTTTTCATATGTTATTAGTTATTACTCTTTATTAGTTTATGAATTACTTTATTAGTTTATTTATTAATTCAGTGTATAAGTATAATTGTATATTGTGTAATATAATAACACTGCACAATGGGCAGGTAGGTGATAAGTCTACTTACCACAAAACTTAATATTATTTTAAAAATAGTTTTTTTTTGTTATATATATTTTTATTGTATATTTTTATATATTTTATAAACATTGTACCTCTGTATACATTTAATGTCAGATAGTGATAGTGAAGTCTCTAACTACCTGACATGTTCCTCAAACAACGATACTGTGAGCAGTTTTGCAGTATTCCAACTTTGTCAGACTCTATTGAGTCACTGATATCAGACCTTCCCAAAACTTCAATATTTTCCATGTAAATGCACAGAGTATTACGGCTCACTATCCAGAAATGCTTGCGTCCTTCGTACACCCCAATATTCATGCTATTTTATTTTCTGAGACGTGGTTGAAACCTGTTCTACCGTCTAACTCCGTGGCATTGCCTGGTTTTCGGCTCATTAGAAATGATCGTGTTGGTAAAGGTGGTGGCGGCGTGGCTATATATCTCCGTACACATATCCCTTTACTGTTGTTAGTATGTCCGCACAACCGCCCCACCCGATGCCGGTGAACATCTTTTATTGAAGTCGAACTGCACCACACTAAAGTACTTCTTGGGTTTTTATCCACACTCTCGTGAGGTTAATTATTTCACATCTTTTGAACAACTTCTTGAAAACATATCCACTTCATATGATCACACCATAATTATGGGTGATTTTAATACTTGCCTGATTAAGCAAGATTACCGGTCTCGTAAGCTTCTGTCACTAGCCACGTCTCTAAATTTAACAATACTTCCACTTAACGCAACTCATAACCCTCCAAACTGTACACCATCTCTTTTAGATTTAATGATTATATCTTCTCCTGCTCATGCTGCCAAACACGGCCAGTGTTCGGCAGATGATCTTTCTCATCACGATTTAATTTTCCTCTCATATAAAGTTCGACCACCTAAATTGAAACCCAAAATTCTTTTGCAGCGCAGTTTTGGTAGTATTAATATTGAGGACTTGCGAAAACATGCGTTAGAGACTGATTGGTCTGATGTTTGGAGTGCAGAAAACGTGGATGTCAAAATAACAAAGTTCAATGACATTTTAAATAAAATTTTTAATGTTCATGCGCCACTCCGCGCTGTAAAAATGAAGCATTTGCCAGCCCCCTGGCTGACTGATGAAATCCGAGTACTAATGCACAAAAAACTAGTCGCTAAGAACAAACTTAAGAAAAACCATTCTGGTTCTGATGAGATTAAGGAAAAGTATATTAATTATCGTAACGTCTGCAACAGAGCATGTAGGGACGCACAACGCCGACATATCCAAAAATCTGTTGAAAATGAAAATCCTGCAAAAGTTTGGAAATTTTTGAGGTCATTGGGAGTTGGTAAATCTCGTCACGATAACATTCCAAAAAACTTAGACATCAATCAGCTGAATCTACACTTCTCCACTTCTTCCAGTTTCAACGGACCACTAAAAGATCAGACTCTTAAATCCATTTTCTCTATAAGTCCTCCCGTTTATGACCCTTTAATCTTTAATCAATTTACCGCATGTGATGTTAAGAAGAGCATTCAATCTATCTCATCCAATGCTATCGGTAGCGACTGCATAAGTCGCAAAATGATCATACCTATACTCGACGAAATCGCTCCTGTCATTCAGCACATTCTGAATTACTCCGTAACATCAGGCATTTTCCCAACTATATGGAAAGAAGCCCAGATTACTCCACTTCCTAAAAACCCAACCCGCATCCTACTCCGATTACCGTCCTATCTCTATTCTTCCTTTCCTTTCAAAGTTTTAGAACGCCTTATACACCAACAACTTTCCTCTTACCTAATTAAAATAACCTTCTAAATTCTTTTCAATCGGGTTTTCGTGCTGGGCATAGTACTGTTACTGCTCTTACGGAAATTACCGATGACATTCGAGATGGTATTGGTCATCGTAAGCTGACTGTGCTGACGCTACTAGACTTTAGCAACGCTTTCAACAACGTCGATTTTGACATTTTGTTGGAGCTTCTTCGCTCTCTTAACATATCTCCATCGGCAATTGATTGGTTTCGCAGTTACCTGTTTGGACGCCGACAGCGAATTCGTATTGATGACTCTTATTCCTCATGGTGTAGTGTCTCTGCCGGCGTTCCACAGGGCGGCGTTTTATCTCCACTTCTTTTCGCAATATTTATAAATTCAATCACAAAACATTTAACTTCATCCTACCATCTGTATGCAGACGACTTACAAATTTATACACAAGCCCCTTTGAGCAACTACATGAGGCTATCCAAGCTACTAACACCGATCTGAATAGCTTGTTAAACTGGAGCAGATCATTTGGCCTCACGGTGAACCCCATGAAAACACAAACCATCATAATTGGGAGTTCCCGAATGATCTCGAAGGTTGATTGGTTCCATCTTCCCAGGTGATGTTTGACGGCATTGCCATCGCTATTAGTGAAGTCGTCAAAATCTAGGCATCCTTATGGACAGACAACTATCGTGGGGTCCTCAACTGGCGGAAGTAAGCCGGAAGATATTTAGTTCTGCGGCTTCTCTTAGAGGCTACGTAATTTCCTTCCTATCACTACTAAAACTGCGCTTGTAAAATCTCTTCTTTTCCCGATATTGGACTACGCTGACGTTTGTTATCTGGATTTGACTGAAGAGCAATTAGACAAACTTGAACGTTTACAAATTTTTTCATTCGGTTCATATTTGGTCTTCGCAAATATGACCATATTTCTCAATTTCGCCTAAAGCTCAAATGGTTACCTATCCGTCTTCGCCGTAATTCACATATACTCTACCTGCTTTACAAGATCTTGTTTAACCCTACGACTCCCTTATACTTAAAGAAGCGTTTCAACTTTATTGAGCCAAAATCTTGTCCTCTTCGCTCCACCCGCACCCTTAAACTCAAATTTCCTACATCTACACATCCTAACCTCTCATTTAACAACTCATTCACGGTACAAGCTGTTCTACTGTGGAATGCTCTCCCACTCTCTATTAGACAGTCTAAGTCCTTCCAATTTTCAAAACCTCATATATCAGTATTACATTTCCTCTTCCCAATAGGTACTTTTCTTTAAATTAGTTATATATATTATGTGTACGTTTATATGTATGTATGTATGTATTTAAGTATATATTTATTATTATAAGTATTTATATTCTTGTTTGTTTGCATATTTCTGGTATGATTAGTCACACCACCCACACTACAAAATAAGTTTTTCTAAGCGTTTCTCCATAATAAGGTTGCCTGGAAGAAATCGCTTTAAGCGATAAGGCCGCCCATTACTCTGCAAGCTTCTCTGTTCTTTTTAAAATGTTGTATTAGCATTAAGGTTTATTGTTAATTTGTAGTGTAATAAAGTATTATATTATTATTATTATTATTACCTACTATCTAAGGACACTTTGGCGAGTCAGACTAGTCTTAGAATATCTTTGTTACCAAAATCCATCCAGCCGTTTGGAAGATATGTGGAAATAAAAGATTTACAAACATGAGAGATACGCACGACATGTTTATGCTACTGGGAACAGAATACATAATAAATCGTAATCGGTAAGTTCGAAAAAAAAGTTTACTGGCAACAAAAGATGGGAAATTTTATTTTCTACAATAATAATAGGCTTTGTAACTTTTTCAGAATATCAGCCAAAAACGTTTTTTCGAGCTGGCGCTTGAAGCTCCACCTGGATTTGTTATTATTTTGTGATTTTATGCTCAGGAAATGATTCTAAACCTTATATGAAAAATACGAATCGGAAATTTAGTGCAGAGTTAAATTCTACGAGTAATTTTACTGCCAAAAAAGGCTTCTTATCAAATTTGGTCGAGTGTCTAAATTTCATGAATAATATTAACATTTTCATACAAAAAAAAGAAAAAACAATAAATTTTGGTGGTGTCACAAACATGGAAAAGAAATAAAAAAATAAAAATTCGAACAAAACCATGCGTGTATCTATGGAAAGGTGTTCAAATTTTTCGATTTCAATTTCAAGTTCAATTGTATTGAAGTTCCTAACATTTTTTTTCTAAACTGAATAGTTTGCGCGAAAGTCTCTTCCAAAGTGGTAAAATCTGTATGTGAGGACTTTTCTTCCAAGTACTAAGTACCTTACTACCAAAGAATTCATCTAAATGGCATATAAATGCAAGGGATTTACGCAAGGGATTTTTCCCCTCTCATTATTTTTTTATCCCGGTCTCTGATTTAACGAACGAATATTTTACCGATACTAATCTATTTTCCATTGCATCCGCATTGAATTTTTTACTGATGTGGTATCGACGTCAGTTTTTTGAGACTCCCCTTTTGGTCTACAACATAAAGTAAACAGAGTACTAATTAGTATCAGCGTCTATTTGCAATTCCAATGAAAACGGTATCAAAAATTAAGATATTAGCGTGCTTCACTAGTAATACCTACTGATATTGTTATACTGTGGCATTATGATCGTAATATTTAAAATTTATCGCTTGTCAAAATTGCAAAATCAAGCACAGGCCCGTCGTCCGTGAGCGCCGAAACGCGACTGATCAGGCTTGCCGAACGGCGCGCTATATATATGGTAGATAATAAAACATAGTGAATAACTGATACTTTTTATCAAGTCAAACTCTGCGAATGCATCTATAACTTTTTAGTGGCTTTCGTTGAGTACAAAAATTTAGTAAAAAAAATCATTAGTTTAGTCATAAACTTGTAAAAACTTTTTGAAAAGGGGTAACTTTGGGATTTTTTTCTATCAAGTAAAATTCATTAAATCGTGTTACTGACTGCGAATTGCACTAGATTAGATCCTTAACTATTAAATATATTTTTTTTCAGAGTTGAATACACTATTTTAAAGGTCTTAAAGTTGTTTTAAAAATTCAAAATTACGGCCCACACGCCCTTAACATCAGGCGAGGTGGCGGTCAAGTGGAAACTTATAAAAATTAAACAAAACACCTACATATAAGATGATCTTTTCCCTGTAATTTCTCGCGAAATATTATCCTTCGAAATCATACGGTCAAGCAATCATGAGCCAATATTGCTTGACGGTAGAATAACTATACATTTTGAGGCACAAAAAACTTTCAACGTTTATCACTTGCCTTGCTTACTTGCTTAAAACCTTTAAAGCTTCTTAAAGCGTCTGAAAACTCTTATCATTACAAACAATTAATGAGTTTTACTAAAAAGACTCAAATAGAAAATTACAAAACATATTATATAACACAACACAGTAACCCCAGATTTTTCTGTAGGAACGTTGTTCTGATTCCAGACCAACATAAAGGAATTTCGTATAGAATTATAATGTCAAGTTCTGAATATAAGGAGAAATTCTGCGCTGAAGAACACATTCGTTCAATGTATGTAATTCATATTACTTCTTGTTATTACTTCATATTATTCTTGAAAAATATAGTACAATATAATGTGTAGTATTTAGGTACTAGCTAATGCAGATAATGTAGTTTTTGCAAGCGATAGGTGTTATGTTTTAGGTTTAACTATTTTTGTTGTAGGTAACTGCTTTGTTTTTTTATCGTCTAATTAATAAATAAGTTTTATAATTTACTTTAGTTCCACTAATATTTATTTGTTACTTTTAACATGTTTCTTAGCATTTGTTGGATTTGTGTTCGCGTCTATTGCTTATTATGACTATGGTGATTACAAAATTTAGCGTAGATAAACGTGATAACTAAACCGAAACACTAACTACCGAAACATGATACTTACAATTGGCGCCACGATCGTGTTTTGATTGGCATAGAAAACGATAGTTTCTGTATGAAAGTTCCATAGTTCAACTTTTCGACCGACTAACTTATATGGACGGATTATAAAATTTCAAACTTGTCCTAAGCACTCATACTGCAAACATGGACGTACTTAGGAAAGTTTGCTTAGCAAGGAGCACATTGTTTTCAAAGTTCTGCACAAGTGGCACTTAGCCAAGTTTCGACTCAGGTTTTGCTTTCGATAATAATTTTCTGGGCGCAAAGTTTCGTAAGCAGAATCTGGGGCAGGTTTTAAGAGTTCAGGACTTTGGCGGGCTTACTTTGCTGAATGGAGTTGGGTTGACTTTTAAAGTCTGTTGGGAGGAACAACGCTATTTTTGTTATGTTGACCACCAAAGTTTTCAACAATCATTTATCGTCAGCAGGTTGGTGCAGCACGTTTTTCTAATCCGACTTTAACTTATGATTTCATTTCATCACTCATTCCTTTTGCATGCGTTGCGTCCATCATATAATTATTTGCCACTTTCACACAAAAAAAAATGATGTAAGGAAAAAATTATTAATTATAATAACATATTGGTGGACATTTCACACACAATACCATCTGATTCCAAACTAAGCAAAGCTTTAACTATGATGTCAGATATCTGATATTTATATTAATAGCCTTTATAGCACTTAGGAATCACGAAAATATTAATTAAACGGTGAAAGGATTTTTCAAATCGGTCCCGAAGTAGTTTCAACGAAAGACCTCGGTAGACACCGACTTCAAACTAGTAAATTAATTACTAACTAGCGCTTACAACAGTTACAGTATTCTATTTTTCGTATTTTCGTTTTTGGGTGCCTTACCAAGACATTATCTTACCAAGGCCTTGGATGCCTTACCAAGGCACACTAACCAAACCAAGGCATACCAAGACATATCGACAATTATTATTTGTCATTTTAAAGCCGGTTTTTTAAACGTAATTTTTTATTATCGTCAATCATTGCCTGCAAAAATGATCGCAACCACAACTCCTAGTAGCGGGTCTATACGAGCATTACATAAAGATTGACATCAATGTGGGCCTAGGGGAGTGTAACGCCTACGTAACACGTGGATGACATTAGAATGAAATTAGTATGTATTGTTGGCTTAGAATTTACATGTTTGTTCCAAAATAGTACGTAAACTAGATAGGTAAGTACACGTAGGGTTCTTTACAGAGTCTGCTTCAGCCACAGCCTTCTCTATCCCGCTGCTGGCTATAGGCCTCTATTTTCTCATGCTATCTTCCTCGGTCCTGTGACATTGCCAGTGAATATGCTAGTTATCCTTCCGCTAAGAAGTAATGTGCAAAGATCACTGTGTTCAGGCCTCAATAGGCGTGTCGACAGGTCCTGTAATTAAGTATATTAAATTATTTGATATAATGACAGTATTTAAATAGAATAAAATATGTACCAATTTTAATTTTGATATTTTTTAGTTTAACTTACTTTATGATCATTCAAAGCTGATGGGATGGGCAAGTCCATTTTAAAAGTACGATATTATTAGAAAATGTATTTACCATTGGATAACCCATTCAATTTCAAGTTACTTTTGTTAAGAAACTAGTTTCCTAAACGCAATATTTAAATAGCTACCATACAAACTTTACGCGCGACGCATAGAAAATACTACAGTGTGACGTCACGTTTCTGTTCTGATTTGTATGAAGCCTTTTTGGGAGAGTCCAAAGTTGTGATTTTAAAATCGTGATATGACGGGAAGTTTTGAAGGTAATAAAGTAATTCTTTCACCTATGTTTCAGTTATTGAGTAGCTTTTTGATGGCACATTAAATCAAAAATGAGTCGACATGCCTATTACAGGTTATAGGCATAGATATAGATATTTCTAGGTGACAAGTGCACTACTGTGATAGGCAATAATTTGAATCTTCATGTTCCAATCGCTGAGTGATACTGTGCTGTTATGCCCAGACGTGTCGCTTATCATTGTACACATGTCTGTCATGTTTCAAATAAAAAAAAACCAGGTCTTTCAGCTTTGGTTTGCATAGGCCTGCAAGTGTTAAGACTAAGCTTGGGACGGTTTCAGAAAAATCTGTCTTACTTCTTATAGTGTCACTGAATAGTTTATATCTATATTAATAATTTCGTCAAGGGTCGTATGGTAGACTAGAACGAAACCTTATATGAATAACAAAACATAAAAAATATTGATTTTGAGTCGACAACATATGTCCACAAAATTCGGATTACGGAGAATTTCGTTAAATTCTGATGGCGCTGACAAACAAACCGCTGTCGCCATCTTTGGTGTGAAGCACGTTTCGTTCCATCAATGGACACATTGCGTACGTCTATCGCGCCAAAAAAGTATCCATCACAAAAAACTGTGACTTATGTGACTACGTAAAACAAAACGTCTTGTCGCCGGACCGGAATTATTAGTAGGTACTTATATTTAGCATCAGCATTGCACCAGTGCGAAGCCGGGGTGGGTTGCTAGCTTTATAATAATTTATAGTGGTAGAACTCTTGGCAGAGTCCCCTTGGGGTAGTACCACGTCTTTGCCAGTTATTTTACCACCAAGCAGTAATGTGAAAACTTAACTCTGTTCCGGTTTGAAGGGCAATGTTTCCAGAGAAATTACAGGGCTTAGAGATATAACATCTTAGATCTCTGGGTGACGAGAGCAGTAAAATGCCAGGTAATGATTTGGACTCTTCGTGCTTCAATAGCTGTGTCTCACTGTACTGTTATATACCAGGCATGTTGCTTACCATCAAGCACATGTTATTCTCGTCTCGCCATTCTTTATTTAAAAAAGAGAATGGCCTGTTATTTCTCTGGAAACATTTCCTTTTAAACGGGAACATATTAATGTCTGTACATTACAGCTTGGCGGTAGAATAACTGACAAATGTGTGGTACTTCCCCAAGCCTACACTACAAAGAGTGACAATATTTATTATAAACTATTTTCGTACAATAAATTAAACCGACTTCAAAACCACAAATAGGCACTCAAAAGCAAAAATAAACTAAAATCATTATTATAAGCGCTACTCACTCATCTATTTGAAGTCGGTGCCAGCCAAATCTAACAGGTATAGGATAGATACTACTTACCTGTGCCTACATAGCATCAATCTATTAACTTTTTGACCTGACTGGCACCGACTTCAAATAGATGAGTGAGTAGCGCTTATAATAATGATTTTAGTTTATTTTTCGCTTTTGAGTGCCTATTTGTGGTTTTGAAGTCGGTTTATTTTTTTGTACGAAAATAGTTTATTTTACTCTTTTTAGTGTACAAGAACAAAATTAAAACTTTTGATTAACCCCCGACTACCTTGGATTTGTTATCTGTACAACATTCTACTAGCCAAGCCCTTTCATTTGATACCCATATAAAGGGAGTTGTGAAAAAAGAAATGTATTTCGGCATTTTGTGAAAGCGGCCATCTTAGATTTGAATTTTTTCATAGTGCAAAGTATTTTACTAGTCAAGCTCTTTCGTTTGATACCCAAATTGAGGTAGTAATGAAAAATATAATATAATTCGCCATTTTGTCGTGGCGGCCATTTTGCATTTGAAATTTGTTATAGTACATAGTATTCTACTAGTCAAGCCCTTACATTTGATACCCAAATTGAGGTAGGTTGTTAAGAAATATTTTGTCCGCCATTTTGTGGAGGCGGCCCTCTTGAATCGACATTAACCAGACATAGCTAAGAACATTTGCTATGGTATTAACCTTGAAATAAAAGAAACCGCATTGAAATCGGCCCATCTGTTTGAGTTCTACTACGGTGCCACAGCAGACAGACAGACACACAGACAGACATCGACGTAATTTATAACACCCCTTTTTTTGGTTGGGGGTTAAAAACAAGTTTTTATTAAAGCATTTACACAATTTTGTATTGACAGGGTCGAGATTCATAACTTTTGTGAAATCTACAACTACGTCATCCAGGTAAATGTACGCAAATTTTCAGTTTTTGGTTGATATTTCAAAAACTACTTGACTGATTTCGAAAAAATTTATATGGGACCATTCGGGAAGCATACCCATCCGAACACAAAAAGAAATTTTAAAATCGGTTCAGAGGTTCTCGAGAAATCAGGTAACATTCATAAAAAAAAAAAAATACATAGGGGTCGAATTGATAATCTCCTCCTTTTTTGGAAGTCGGTTAAAGACGGCGATTAGCCGAATAAAATAGTATAACAAATAGTAAATAGAGATTAGCCAAATAATATAATTTTCCGGAATAAAATAGACCAAAAGTCACTGATTCTATCAATCAATCGGTATTTAGCATAAATCCTATGAATACCCAAAAAATCGAGGCTTCACGAAAAAGCCTGTCACTTACATGACTGGCCAATATAAAATACTATTGTTTTCATCAGCGTAGGCGTAGGCAATTTGCTATCTGCCCACAATGTTATTATTTCTTCGAAAATGGATATGAACTTTGATTAATTTTAGCATAACAAATGATTTAGGCATTAATAATGCGGCGTAAATAACATGAACCGTATTTATTAACATCGCTACACCATATTTATTTATTTTCTTAGAGTTTTGTATTTTGCCTGGAGGCTGTGGAAAATATTAGCCGTCAAAGCTAAATTAGGCTGAACAGGATGTTTACTCTCTTTCTACGAAAAATGTAATTTCGAAATAAACTCACGACTTTCCTACTTCGGTTCTACTTCGTTCCATCCGATCGAACATTGTTTGACGTTGCCAACTCCAACTCTAAGCCTACTGTATTTAGAGTTTAGGCTGAGAACATTTAAACAGACGAAATGATGGGTCGAAGTAGAACCGGTGTAGGAAAGTTGCGAGCTTTTTCGGAATTACGTTTTTCGTAGAAAGAGAATAGACATTCAGTTTGATTTGTCGTAGATGAAATAGAAGTTGCTTGATCGTACTCAGAGTTTGAAGGAAGTATTTTTGTCATTTTCTGGCAAATGTTTGTTTAAAACTCTTCCCATGTTAATTCGAAGCTTTTGGCTAATAAGAGTCTAAATAGTAGCTCTTGCAAGGCAGTTTTAGTTACCCGATTTTCGGTCTATTGGTTTCTTTATTTTGAATTTCTCTGTATTTTTTCTGATATATTACATACATAGTCCAGAACTTTCTGCTGTGTAGATATGTGCTTTTTATCTTGGCGTGTAACTAGTTGTGTAACTTGTTAACCTCATTCAAATGCTATATACTTCACAAATAAAGAAAATGTTACATAGAGGATGTACGCTTGAGCATAGTCTGACCATTAATCTTTCTACAGCTGAGAATTGGAGCCTTTTATTACAAGAAAAAGTCTAGGCATAATCCACCCGATCTGGGTTGGCAGATGAAGATTTCAGAAGATTCTTAGAAGTTCCCGTTTTCCTCACAATGTATTTTTTCAGCATTTATCCCAGTGGCGATGACAAAGTTGTACTGCACTTAGAAGAATACTCAGAGGTGCAGACGGGGTTAAACTTTTGTCCTCATTTTCGACAGTTTCAAATGGTTCCGAATTGTACGTTCTATCCATTGGGCCACCACGGCTTGGACAAAATCTCAATTATAGTTAGTTTGGCGGGGCCTTTTCCGCACCTAGCCTTTTTATTGGGTCATTGTGCGTCAATTTAAATCATAAACAGCCGCTTAAATGTTACCACCGCTGGGGACCACAAGGCGAGGAGTCAAGACATAATCCACTACGCTGGCCCGGTTCGCATTGGGCGATGACCCTTTGACCTCTAAGGATTCTAGGTGTGTGCCAGTTTTATCAAGATGTTTATATCTAGATGTTTTTCTTCGCCGTTCTTAATTTAATGGAATTAGTGTTCGTGGGATTTGAACCAGTGGCTCCGAAAAGGCAGTCACCGTTCTCCTGACTGTAGCAGTGGTTTTGGCACCAACGTATATATGCGATACTGTATCCGCAATTGTGAAAATTTCATAGAACTTAGCAGTTTCGTCTATTTTAATAAACCTATGCTATTCATTATGCGTATCGCTTCCATGGGTATTCTAAACACGTGTGCCCAACAAAGTACAGATTACAAACAAAACGGAAGCCCGCGCGTTCGATGGGGAAACTTTTAACGGCTTTATTTAACGCGCGTACGATAATCGTTCGGTTCGAAAGCGAAAACTGGTCATTATCCGGAAAGTCTGAAATGCCCACTATGGTACATTGCAATATAGAATGACACACATTTTGCGAATGTGTGTTTCGTTTATAAATGATGATACAAAAGATAGGTAAGCAGAAAAGGAAGAAGTATTAGAATCGTTCAGGCGAAATGGCGGTCAACTGTAAACCTATTAAGGTTAAAAAAAACCTTACTTTTCATTAATCTAGACGCTTAAAATGAGGATCAAATGCACGCGCTGGTTTTTGAATCATCGGTTATCATAGGGCTTCAGGGCAATAAAACTTCAAAGTATTGAATATCGCCGCAAAGTTGCCAGCTTATTTTTTTTATCGGATGCATTTCGCAGAGTGTGCATCTGATAAGTATGATCTAATACTAGCCTACCTTGTTTTCTATGGAACTGGTAGTAGCTTTAAAAAGTGACGTTGTTTCATGGTTGAAGGACCAAAGATGCGAAAGGAGGTTTGATTAAACTTTTGTGATAAACGTCTAGGCTGTTGATTGCGTTGTCTGAATAAGTTTTTTTGGCAATAGAATTAATAACGATAATGATATCTTCTTTGATAAGTCGAGCATGAATCGATCTCTTCTAAGAAAGTACATTCAATTGTAGATCGAATCATCGCTTAACATCAGGTGCGATGGTGATCAAGTGGTTGGAAAAAGAAAAATTAAGCCAAAATCAAATATATTTTTTTACTTTATAGGTTTACAGTTGACCGCCATCTTGTCTGATATTGAGCGACAATATGGTTTAAAATAGAGCGTGCTTACTTAGCAAAATCGATTCAATCGATTTGAAGACACCAAGATTGTAGTAACCATCGCGAAATACCCGCTTCGGCAACGCGTACCACACCCTAGACCTTCTTATCACAAAAGTAAAGTCAAACCTCTTTGTTTCAATCTTTAGGATGTCAACCATGATGAAAAAATGATTTTGCTTTTTCGAGATACGAGCAGTCCGATAAAATTAAAAAAAAAGGCAACGTGATATTAAACTATAGAGGACTGATCTCTATCGGACTGAGCACACGCCGTTGTGTACTCGTAATATTGCACCAACTTCAACCAAATAATTAAGCAAAGTGATGAGTGAAACAGCTGAATAAGTGGATCTCTCGATTAACTAATCCAATTTTACACCGAATGCCGTCACCTCATTGATTGAAGACACAAGACCCTCTCAATTCTCCTTATCACATTATTCGCCACTTATTCAATCAGTATGTAGCCCACAAAAGGGATTAATTCAAAACGTCTGGCGGACTCCAAAATCCGTTCTATTTAACACTTCGATTAACTGATTCGATTTATCGACTAACTTTCGACATAACCCCATCGCCCGATGTTTCATATTTCGCAGTCTCGATTTTCAAAGTATCGATTTTGGAAGTTTCGATTTTCCGGAGTTCTGTTTCGTCTATTTTAATTAATGGGCTGGTAGAATTTTGTGACCGGTTATTTGAAATTCAATTTGATTCGATTATTAAATAACTAGCCCCTGCTCCAAACTTTGTTTGTACGACTTTGTTTGTCGTAAATTTTTAAATAGACTAAGTTGTTCGGAATCAAAAGAGTTTGTGTTGCATTTTTAACCAACTTCCAAAAAGGAGGAGGTTATCAATTCGACCCCTATGTTTTTTTGTTCTTTATGTTTGTTACCTGATTTCTCGAGAACTCCTGCACCGATCTTAAAATTTCTTTTTGCATTTAGATGAAACTTCATCTAAATGCAAAAATTCCCGAATGGTCTCACATAAATCTTATCAAAATTGGTTGGCTGATTTTTGAAATATGAACCAAAAACTACAATTTGCGTACAATTTACTGACGTGTTTGTAGATTTCACAAAAGTTATGAAACTCGATCCTGTCCATACGAAATTGTGTAAATGCATTAATAAAAATTTACTCCGCACTTAAAAGGGTAAAATAAACTATTTTCGTACAAAAACTTAAACCGACTTCAAAACCACAAATAGGCACTCAAAAGCGAAAAATAAATTAATATCATTATTGTAAGCGGTACTCACTCATCTATTTGAAGTCGGTGCCAGCCAAGTCTAAAAGGTAGTGGATAGATACTACTTACCTATGCCTACTTACCACGTGCCTACATAGTATCAATCCGACTTTAAACAGATGAGTGGGTAGCGCTTTTAATAATGATATTTATTTGTATTTCGCTTTTGAGTGCCTATTTTTTTAGTTTTAGTTTCGGTTTTGAAGTCGGTTTAATTTTTGTACGAATATAGTTGATTGATGGTTAATTTTTGTAGTGGAAACTCTTGTAGCCGTTTTGAGCACGTTTTGGTAAACTAATATGACCGTATGGTGGTCAATTTTGGTGTCTTCAATTTTTTTTTTAAAACTTTTATATGTTTACACTTGACCGCCATCTCGGTTGATGTTAAGCGACGATGTGGTCTACGATGGAGCGTGTTTACCTAGAAGAAACCGATTCACTCTCGATTTGAAGACACCAAGATTATAACTATCGGGAAAACCCACTCAGGCAACTCATTCCACAGCTTAGATGTTCTTATCACAAACGTAGAGTCAAACCTCTTCGTCCGTGTCTTTGGAATATCCACCATGAAACGGTGCCGCTTCTTTGAGTTCCGAGAAGTACGATAGAAACTCGAACGGAATGTTAACTGGAACTCGAACGGAATGTTAACTGCCTGGACCAACCTCATCCGTCAACGCAGTTTTCCGTAGAGTACGAGCTCCTAGAAGACACCTCCAATCTTCCACAAGGGCCTCAAATTTATACTGATGGCAGTAAAATTGAAGGTAAAGTCGGAGCTGCTCTAACATGGTGGGAGAATGGCAGAGAGTCAAGAACTCGACCTTCAAGCTCCACCCGAATGCACAGTCTTTCAATCGGAACTTTATGCTCTTTACCGGGCAACTCAAATGGCGTTAAAGAGCAAGGACCCGGAAGTCAATGTCCTGAGTGACTCCCGATCTTCACTCGAACTGCTAAGTAACCCAAAAACGAGCCACCCCTTGGTTAAGTGCGTAAAGGAAAACATTGGACAGATAAATGCTGAAGGGAGATCTCTTCGTCTTTTCTGGGTGAGAGCGCATGTTGGCACCGTCGGCAACGAAAGAGCCGACGAACTGGCCAAATCGGCGGCACTCACGGAGTCACCCAGGGACTACGAGGGGATCCCTTGTCCTACGTCAAAAGGAAAATCCGTGAAGAATCGGTCAAGAAATGGCAGGATCGATATGAGACCTCGGACACCGGAAAAGTCACCCAGACGTTCCTCCCCGATATAGCAAACGCATATCGGGTGATGAGAACCACGAAACTGACTCCCTTCCAGGTACAAGCGTTGACGGGACACGGAGGAATAGCAGATTACCTGTACAGATTTAAGCTCAAGAACAGTCCGGCATGCGAGTGTGACCCCGACCAACCCGAAACGGTCTGGCACGTGCTAGTCGATTGTCCCCGATTCATGGTCGCAAGACATGAGCTCGAATCTATGATCGACAGAAGGCTGGTTGTCTCGGATCTCCACAACATCTTAGTAGATCCAGACAACAGAACACGGCTCCTGTCCTTCATGGAGAGCTCATTCCGCATAGCGGCCATGAGAAACTCCACTAACTCAAATACGCGCCCTCCATCGCCACCACACCCTGCCCCGCTGTCTGTAGACGCCACGTGGCATGCGGTTTCCGCCAACATAACTCCTCGAAGAGCATCTCCGTCAAACAACTACTGGAGAACGCAGACCGAGGAGAAGCAGGGATCCGTATCCGCGGAGTGGCTCTCTTCATGGACAGCAACAAAGAAAGATTCGAATAAGCTTTTGCTTCGCCTGGGAACGGAAACGAGCCCGTTTGTCACCTGGATTGTCTTGCCTGCTCAATGGGAGTACCGCAAAAGTCACAATGAAGCGGAAAACCTACGACGCCATGCCGGTGTGCGAGGTAGACGGCCACCGATTTCGGTTGGTGCGATCGAAAACAAAACGATTGCACTAATAGAGTACTCGGAAGGTCGGACGCCTTTCACACAGGCAAGTGCGCTGCTCGCACATCTGAGCAGAAATGCAGGTGAAGCACCCCGGGTGATAAGCGTGGATGCGATGGCAATCGAATATTCAAGAGCAAGAGTCGCAGACCGGCTGGGTTGCATTGAGGCCTCTAAACATCATGAGATTGTCGTATACGAAGACAGGGGAGAAAATCTGAGCTTCCTCAGAGCCCCTTCGCACGACCAAACAAATGCAACCGATAGCTGGGGACATCCTGTTCCTAGTTCGACCATCCAAACCGGCTCCGAAAGAGCACAGCAGAAGGCAGCCGCGGAAAAAGCCTCAGCCAATCTAACTGGCAGCCGAGGCACCAACACGGCGTTCGTGACTGCCTTCAACGCAGCAGCAAGGAGCGTACTCGAATCACATCCCATTCATCACCCCTTGACGTCAAAGACCCCAAAGCAGCTTCACAGCAACAAATGAGCCGAACGAGAGCCGACATGGGACAGGTGGAACCGCCCCGCTATGTCACGGCTTCGGAGCCGCGGAGCCATGCACGTAACGCCTTCATCGAATTCATAGCCACACTGAGCGCGCGACACGACAAGTCAACCTCAAGACCTGCGAAAACATCATGCAGTCCTATAGGCTAGGAAGTGAAAGCCTTTTAAAGGCGAAACTCGAGGAGGCCGAAGCAGCCATTTACAATAATGTCACTTCCCGGGTCATCAAGGGAACCATGACAGGACAGTATATGGCAGCTTACAGTGCAGAAAATGGCTTCGTGACACTGAACGAGAGAGAGACAGAGCGCGCGGGAGTGCCTGTTTATGCGACACCACCAAACGACCCAATTGTAGTTACTGCCCGATGCACCAAGATTATGCTGGACGATAAGATCCTAGAGATGGCCAAGACCATCGAAGGGACGGAAACGTCAAAGCAGGTTGGGAAAATTGGGAGGTACCGAGAATACAGTGGGTCAACGGAGTTCCAGGATGTGGAAAAACAACATGGGTGATTAGACACTTCGACGTGGACAAGGACGCCATCATCACTACAACAACTGAGGCAGCAAAGATCTAAGAGAAAAGCTATCGCACCGAATCGGAAACCTGGTCAAAACCAGAGTGCGAACCATGGCTTCTGCTCTGGTAAATGGTTTCGGTAGAGAAAGTTTCAGCCGCCTCATGGTGGACGAAGCTCATGAACCATTTTGGAGCCATTGTGATGGCTTCAAGGTTGTCTGGTGTTGGTGAAATTGTCCTCATTGGAGACGTCAATCAGTTGCCTTATATCGACAGAGAAAATCTCTTCGAAATGAGGTATCATCGCCCGAACCTGGTAACAAAGATCAGCCAGGAGTTGCTCTGCACACATCGAAACCCAATGGACGTCGCATATGCGCTGAGGGAAATATACTCCGGTATGTACTCCTCAGCGCCCCGAATAAAGTCCCTAGAGCAGAGAAGATATAAGGGAGCGCAAATACCCAACAACATACCAAACACCCTCTTCTTGGTTCACACTCAAGAGGAGAAGGAGACCCTGACAAACCAGGGTTATGGGTCAGGCACCGGGTCACGCATCCTTACCATCCATGAAGCTCAGGGACCAACATACGAGTCGGTAATCGCAATCAAAACCAAGGCAAACATGAAGCTGCACGAGAGCGTACCCCATGCGGTTGTTGCAATCTCACGGCACACGGGGACCTTCACATACTACGCTGACGACACCGACGACGCCATCGGTCGTTTCGTGCGGCGAGCGTGGGCTGCATCACCAAAGACCATCCGAGATTTCAACCTACAGATGGCCATCAGGGACAGAAATGCGGCCGTTGTGGAGGCTCTGGGCCGGGAGGAGGCAGCTTAGGCAAATGGCAAAAGGCAATTAGGCAAACACTCGATGTCGAGTCGATTACTAGCGGAATCCCAGCCGGTAGTGATCGGCTCTACAGACGAGCACTAGAATTAGATATTAAATGTACCCAACTCCTCCTATTTTCCTCTTCTTCTCCTTATCCAAAATATGTGTAAAATTAATAATATATAATTGTAATGACAAAGATCACGGACCCCGGAGTCTGTGGAGTGGCTAATTTAAATAAAAAAAAAAAAAAAAAAAAAAAAAGTACGATAGAAAAAAGGGCAAGGAGGTATTTGATCATGCAGATCAGTTGCACACTCTCCGAAGTGTATCCGATAAAAAACCGATAAGCTAGCAATCTTGTGGCGATGTTTAAGACTTTGAAGTCTTTTTCGCGCTAGAATGTCTTTGCCTATGAGCCTTTTGGCACGCCTCTCGATCGATTCCAGAGCCTCAAGCTGATACTTAGCCGATCCATCCCAAAGGTGCGAACAGTACTCCATACAAGAGCGAATCTATGCTTTGTATAACAAAAGTAATTGTTCAGTTTTGAAGTACTTTCGCACCTTTGAGTGGACACCTAGTTTTTTGGCAGCTAATTTAGCCTTGGACTCGATATACGAGCCAAAGTTGAGCGTAGAAGTTAAGGTAACGCCCAAAAGCTCAAGATGATCAGTAACCGGCACGGATACACCTCGAAAGTAGGAGTCAGTTCACATTGACTCCTTTTTGCGGAGAACAGACACGCCTGCGTCTTTCCCTCGTTAAACTTGGCCAGATTGGTTTCGCCCCATTCAGAGACTTCCTCAAGGGCCATGTTCAAACGATCGATCATACTCTCTCTCAGTACCTTAGTATGCTGTCCACTGGCTCTCGCGCTAGATATGTAACTCTCTACAACGGTGCTATCATCTGCGTACCCAAAGATACCGGGCTTCAACAGATCGTTGATATGTAGCAGAAAAAGCGTCGCAGAGAGTACCGACCCTTGAGGGACTCCGGCATTGATAGCCATTCGATCCGACGAGAGTAAATCGGTTTCTTCTACGTAAGCACGTTCCATTGTAGACCGCATCGTCGCTTTACATCAGGTGAAATGGTGGTCAAGTAAGTGTAAAGTTAAAAAACCATGGAAGTTTTCAAAACAATTTCTGTCAAAATACATTGTCATATGTGGTTTTAGCAAATGAACTACGTGAAATGAGTTATCAAACTCTTTTCATTTCTATCAGAAGTAATGACTGTCAATTTTTTTTTTAGTAACTAGATGTATTTATTCAATTTAATTATCATTTCGCAGACTTGCTACTCTGCAGAATAGGATATTCACACAATATTTTAATATTGTGTGAATAAAAGCATAAATTTTCATGAAGTGCAGAATAAATCAATATTATCCTGAATTACCACATCTAATAGTAGCCTGTATACTACCTATAACAAGGTCTTCTAACATTTAAAAAAGTTAAGTTTTTGTTCTATACCTAAGTTTCGAGTTACCCGTGCGAAGCCTGGGCGAGCTGCTACTATGGTATAAATTTAAAACGGATGGGCCGATTTCAATGCGGTTTTTTTATTTGTAGGTTGATATTCGTGCAGATGTTTTTAGCTATGTTTGGTTAATATCGACTCAAGATGGCCGCCTCCACAAAATGGCGGACAAAATATTTCTTGACAATCTACCTCAATATGGGTATCCAATGAAAGGGCTTGACTAGTAGAATACATTATAACAAATTTCAAATCCAAATGGACACCACCACAAAATGGCGAATTATATTATATATTGTACAGATAACAAATTCAAGGTAGTCGGAAGTTAACAAAAAATAATAATTTTGTTCTTGTACTACATTACATTACATAAAACCTGTTTTTTTTTAAATATAATTTTAGAATGGATAGGACACGGGCTGAGTTCATAAAACTATCACAGCACTACCCTTATCCAGTGGAAATTTTTTATGACAATACTTTTTGAGTATTGAATTGAAAAATGAATTAAAATTGAATTGAAATTGAAAGAACGAGAAGCACTATAGCATGCATGAACTCTAGAATTCTATTCTTTTCCAACTTCTTTGACAGAACTAATTGTAGCAATCAAAACGCTGTCTTGTGTATCATGCAATTTTAAATAAGACGTGTTTATACCTTATATAGATGTCTAATTAATTTCAGTTGTTGTGTTGTGTTTCGGAATTTCTTTAGAAACTTAGGATTTAAATTAGGGATAACCCTTATTTTTGGAGCTCAGTTTTTATACGACTTCAAACAAGGAGATTTCTCAATTCGAACGTATATATGTTTTTTTGTTTTTTTTTTATGTGTGTTCGCGGATAACTTCGTCGTCTATGAACCGATTTTGATGATTCTTTTTTTGTTGTAAAGAAGATATTTCAAGGGAGGTACAATGATAAGGAAACCAGGATCTGATGATGACATCCTAGAGAAATCGAGGAAAACTTTTTTACTTTACAAGTTTTCTGTTGAAAGTTGTATTTTGTTGTAGTCACCACAGTGACATTTATCACCAAAGTTGTAATGTTTGGTGATAAAAGTCACTGTGGTGTTATTGACATGCGTGTGGCTTGCCAGCATGTTTTACTTGTGCAGTTAATCTTTACGACACAAGCTAATTAAGTAACAACATTTCAAACCCCTACACCCCTAAACCCCTTGTAGCGATAGCCGTCGTTGATTGATTTTCATCGAACACTTTCAACTAATTATTCTCCTTTCAAATACAAAACACAGAATCAAAATTAGTATATCCGTTCGGGAGTTACAGTGCCACATATAAACACACAAACCGATCCGTCAAACTTATAAAACCCCTTTGTTTTTGCGTCAGGGGTTAAAATGAGTCAGTTGTGTGGTTGCTAGTCTGTATCAAACTTCTAGAACAGGTATCTATTCAAGAGATGTAATGCTAGTTTGTATTTGTTGTGTTGTAAGTTACGGCTGTTCTAGTCGGGAGAACGGCGCCTGCCGATCCGGAGACCCCGGGTTCAAACCCCATACGCACCACTGTCTTTTCGATGTCATGTGCGTAATGCCGCTAACTTAAAACACGGTGAAGGAAAACATCGTGAGGAAACCGACATATACCTAGAACCTTTCGAATTTATGTGTCATCCACCAACCCGCACTGGGCCAGCGTGGTGGATTATGGCCTTAACTCCTCCTTGCAAGAGAAAGCCCGAGTCCCAGAAGTGGGAACATTTAAAGGGATATTGATGATTTGTTGTATTTGTACGTAGTAGTAAGTCAGATAAAGGAGTATTTTATGATATAGAGTGACAGTACGAGGGAAACATGCTGGTAAGTAACATCCGTGCATATAACACCACATGAATGTGAAAATCATTGCCTAGCACTGCACTGCGCTCGTCCTTTACAGATGTAAGATGATTAATTTCTTTGCTGATCAAGTTTTTGGGAACATTTCCCTAGTCCAAATCGGGAGTTATTGTAAATTACCTTCCATGTCACATGCATATCTCGTCTTATAACATTCCTCTTACCTTTTTATCCAACCTAAGGTTGCCTGTAAGAGATCGCTTGTCGAAGAGACCGCCGATTATCGCACTAGTTTTGATAGTATAAAATGTTATGTTCTTGTAAATTATTTTTATTTGGTGTGTTCAATAAGTGTTTCTATCTATCTATCTAAGCTTAATGTTTGCAAATTATGATTTGGCGGTCAAATAACTGGCAAAATGTAGTACTTTTCCAATATGACTCTTTATGAACACCTACCAATACTCGTACATTAATTAGAGTTTACCCTATTTTTTTCAATTCTTTAAAGACATTATACGCCTTCCTTGTCTGTAAAATGCCACATAAATTTACCCGAAGACAAAACACGCAATTCAAAAAGTTCCACATAAACTTTGCTTAATAACATGTGAAAAAATTCAAGAAAAACACAATAAATCATCGGAAGCTACGCTATGTATTCAACTTTCTGCGTCAAACTTATTGTGTTCTCATCACTTCCCCCTCTGATTTATTATTTACCTTGAGCATAAAAACGTACAGATAGTAAACTTTAAATAAATCCGGCCAAGTGCGAATGGGACTCGCACACGAAGGGTTCCATACCATTAGCTAATAAACGGCAAAAACCTCTTTTATTACCTCTTTTATTTACCATACACTCCCTTAATTATTTATTTTATTATTACTATGTACGTAATTATAATTAAAGAGACCTTTAAACTAAATATCCTGTGAATAGTTAAAGCGCCTACCTGTCACCATTATTAGTATCGAGCAAAAAATGCAAGCTTGTTTAGCCCTTAAATATTTATTTTATTTTTAGTAATTGTTGTCATAGCGGCATTAGAAATACGTCATCTAAGAAAATTTCAACGGTCTAGCTATAAATGTTCTTGAGATACAGCCTGGTGACAGACGGACGGACGGACGGACAGCGAAGCCACAGTATTAGGGTCCCGTTTTTATCCTTTGGGTATGGAACCCTAAAATGGTAATTAAAAGTGCCTCACAAAGTCATGATCGACAGTGCCAACTCAAATTTGAACATGATTATAATATTTATAATATTCAAAGCTACCCAGTTACGCAGACCACTGTGAAATTTTAAGAATGGTATTGTTATTTTTTAAATTTCTGTATTAATAAATTTAGTTTTTACTCAAATGTTTGACAGGTGTGACGTAAGTTTGTCATATCAAAATAAATCACAAACATTGAAGTTTGGAATCGTTTCAGAATACAGAAGTTAAAATAATCGTGTTTTTTGTTGTGCAATATTTTTTCTCTCGGTTGTTGTTGTATATTTTGTGGGAGTGATTTTATGAATCATAAAATTACATGTATTATAATGATGACATTTATAATCGACCGATTTCATTATTGAACGATGTAAATTAGGATAACATAAGTTTCATTACAATCGAATTATATAATATGTTAATAGCTAATACAATAACTTCTGCGGTTCTGTAACTTGTAAGTGGCTGACTTACAAGTTACTCGTAATTAAAGACCGCAGTAACCATTATAATTTTTAAGACTTCTTGCCTAAATACTCGTATAAGTTACGTCAAATAAAATAGGTTTTATATTTATGTTTGTTCGTTTGTAAAAAGAAAAATCATAGTTAGTTATCATTTGAGATTGTTTTTTTTTGAAGAACTGTATGGCTATAGCCACTGATTTTGTGTTTATTTATACATCTGCGAAATTTTATCTTCGTCTTTAGCAAGTCTTTGTCAGATGGTCTGGTAAGTCGCAAAGTTGCGAAGTGATAAATGGAAGTCTTTGCAGCTAGTTTTTGCAAAGGAATTCATAGTTTTCAAGGTGGTTAGAGAACTTTATACACAGGCGCAAGCAAGGTTTTGCTATTTTCCTTTCAATTGGCGAAACTTTGATGGATCTTTACGAAATCGATTTTAAATTACCCATTAATTTATGGTACACTTTAAAATGTCAAATAATGTTAAAGTATCAAACTAATATTATAAAACAAAAGTTTGATGTTTGTTGCTCAATCACGTAACAAGATCTGAACGGATATGGTTGAAATTAAAACACAGTTAGAGTAGGTAT
Source organism: Ectropis grisescens (assembly GCA_017562165.1). NCBI lineage: Eukaryota > Metazoa > Arthropoda > Insecta > Lepidoptera > Geometridae > Ectropis > Ectropis grisescens. The sequence goes on along the minus strand of CM029794.1, from coordinate 11,890,342 downwards.
AGCCTGGATAAACAAATTAGCTACTTTTTATCATGAGAAAGTAACGGAGATGAGAACTGTGGGAGTTAAACCTCGGGGCACTGCTAGTAAGATATAATTATAATAGTACCTACATAGAGCATTTCATGAAATATTTTGACTTGGCTCACAAATATCTAAGATATAATAGCATAAAAATGTCGATACAATGATCATAGTTCTGGTGAACGTTGGCTGAGAATGTAGATTCGTATCTTCATAGCCAAAAACTTTAAACAGCCTAAATATTTTTAGAAAAGTGGGTAGATCAAGAATCAAGTGAAAAAGTGGTAAACCTTATACAACATACTTTATGATGCTACTCAATCTGCAGCCAGACCACCATAAAGTCAAACCGGCACAGGAATGTCCAAGTTACTGAATTCAAAAGAACTCAAATTAAATTTTGACTTAATATTTTTTCTCTAGTCATGGTATAAGCAGGGAAAATAATGTTGCTTGCTTGTCAAATGCAAGAAATATTATTTTCCGAATCACAAATATTTAAACAAGAAAAGTCCAATTTACTGCCTAGCACAGTACTGCGCTCGTCATCCGGAGTTGTAAGCTGGTTTATTTCTTGGTCTTGCAACTCCTTGGTAAACTTAAATGATGTTTTAAGTATTATTCTGTTGCATTTATTTTTAGTATTCTAATTCAATTTAATTTGTTTTTTTTTTTACTAATTGACGTGAAAATTGAAAATGTATGAATAAAAACTTTGATTTTAGACTTTGTTTTGCAATTTGATGGTTAGATTGGGTTCCAAAGACACTGCCACAGTTTTGCTGACTACCTATGAGTCTAATTGATATTCCAACAGTAACATTATAACAAAACCGAATATGATTGAAAATGAACAAAAAATATTGTCACACAACAGTTGTCGCCACATTGTCGCAATATGTTATTCACTCAGGATGTGGGCGGTTACGGCCAGACGTTGACAATTTACCCACTAAACTGTCAATTACAATTTGCGTCAATTTTGTATTGTCATATTTTGTTCCAACAGAAATAGTGGTAAGTTCGAACTTTACAAGCCTATATTTTCCTACGATGTTATAAAACGTTTTTTCTTTGAAAACACAGGCAGCCCACTAAATATTCCCACTACTACGATTCGGGGCTTTCTCCGAAAAAACTTTATTGTACTATAATGTAGAGTTTTTGCAGCAAGATCATTCCACAGTATGCATTATAATTTAGCATCTGGCGTGATGATGCTCTAGCGTAAGCATATCGATATATTTAAAATAAAAAATATATATGATCGCGTCGTTTTATGTAACCACGGTAAAAGTGAAACTGTTTTCCCCATTGTAGACATTTACTAAAAAAAAATATGTAAAAATATGACTAATATTAGTAATTTAACGAGTAATGCCACCATATTGGCTTCGCTGCTCTGTCGAGCGCTCATTTTACCCCTACTCCGTAGCCGACCGTCACGCGACATGCAATAGATGGGCGAAAAAGTTTAAGGCGATGTAATAAAAGTTTCACTTTAAAATGGTGATTATACACCGATACACACACCAGATACAATACATCACCTGTATGGAAAATTGTTAACGTCATCACAGAAGATATTACAGAAAGAAGCATCTAAAACACACACGTCTTGCTCTGCTACTGCACTGCCGCTCTGCTACTGCCCAGCCTTAACATGTCGGTGCCTCGAAATCATAAGATATCCCCTACCAAAATGTGCTAAACGCAGCTAAAGAAGTTTAAAAAAATATATAGTTAACATGAGCCTGATGGTAAGCAACATGCCTGCCACATAACAACACAGTGACACGCAGCTATTGGGACATGAACAGTCCAAATCATTACCTAGCACTGCTCTCGTCACCAAGAAATATAAGGTCTTTTATATCTTAGCCCAGTAATTTCTCCGGAAACATTGCCCCTCTAACTAGAGCACAGTAATGTCTGCACACCACTGCAGAATAACTGGCAAAGGTGTTGTACTTCCCCAAGCGGACTCTGGAAAGAGCCCTACCACTACGAAAAATCCTCGAAATACCTCGTTCCTTTTAAATGGTAACATCTCACAATTGAGTAATCCCAACAAACGCTAATGCTAACGTTTAGTTCACATCCGTGACATCACTCCACAGCACTTGAAGTGACCTCGAGACTGTATACACAGTATCAAGAAACATTCCCTAAGTCAATATCCTTGGAGACATGCTCAGACTACGGTACTTCAAACACTTTTCTTGATAATATTAGAATAAAACACTACTTATATTAATAAAATATAAATACCAGTATGTATTTTAAATATTGTTGGATATTACACACAACACCATCAGAATCCAGCCCCAAACCTTTGTACTATGGGATCCAGATAACTGACATAATCCTACTTCCGACTACAAAATAATAATATTACAAATTTCCATGAATTGATATTTGGATGTTTGTTGCTCGATCACGTCGAAACGTATGAACGGATCAGACTGAAATTTGGAATACACGTAGACAGACTATAGTCTGGAAGAACATAATTATATAGGCTATCCTGTATATCTTAACTATAATACCTCTGTTTACTTGTTAAATGCAATAAAGAGTTAATCTATTTATCTATCTATCTAGGTATATCCCGGCAAAATAAAGGCCACAGAAACTAAATGGGTTACACCATGGGGCACTGTTAATACTTATACATCAATGTATTTTTAAATACACCCTTATTAGACAAAAAAATCACCCAGGCACAGCTCAAATACCTATTTGGTTATGGCTAAATTACGACTGGTCTAGGGAGAATGATAACTTCCAATCTGGAGCCCGTGGCACAAATCCCACCTGAACACGTCTTTTTGAAGTCATATGCGTAACGCCGTTAACTCAAAAACAAAGAAAGAAAACATTGTTAAATGGTTACTAGAATATGGCGAGCCCATGTGTCTCCCGTACTGGGTTAGCGTGGAGGGATATGGTATTAAACAAAAAATAAACGTTCATTTGAGCACATGCTTAAGATAAAATACAGATTAGGCCAATTGTCCACGTAACCACACGTTATACGCACGCTTTCGTCAATTGACGGTTACAAGACGAATGCGTGACGAATGTTTGCATCTTGCGTAGAATCAATGAAATCTGTGTCCACGAAGCGGCTGACGCGACGTTGCCGCTTCGATTTAGATTTAGTTCTTTATCATTGTACAACATAAATATAAGTAGGTAGGTAGGACTAATTATCTCAGCAAAATCAATTGCACAATTAATGCGTGCCCTGTATCCCACACTAGAGTGGTCCTATGTCGTCGGACACAGTGCCTCTTCTTCTACTTAGAATTTAGACAACGACAAACTGAACTACGTTTATCTTGAAATAAAATCATTTTTTGTTAATACAGGAAGGACTTACGGACTAAAACAAATTAGATTATTACGACCTCCTAAATGAATTAACAAAAAACGGCTATGTAGTTAGTTTATACGCTGTAGAAGTGGGAGCGAGAGGTATACCAGCAAAATATCTCTATAACCTGCTGAAAGACCTTGGCTTATCCAGAAGTGCAGTAAGTTCTACACTAGAACGAGTATCTAAAGCTGCACTAGTAGGCTCATATCAGATTTGGCTGAGCAGGGAGAGAAAAACGAGTGGTGAAGGTGAGTGTTGATGTACGTCAGAAAGGGGCCCCTTAAACCTACGCCCGAGTCACAAGTCTCGGGGTCTACTCGAGTTTTCTCTCTCTGCTACACGATGGACCCGGCACCCGCACGGCGAATCCATGGAATGCTAAGAAAATCGTCTCATAAATCGTCTCTGTGAAAACTTTTTTAATTATTATGTTACTGTTGTTATGTAGGTATATAAGTTATTGACTCTCTCCTTGTGAAAGAAGCCCCCGAGTCCTAGCAGTCCGAGCATTTAGGAGCTGCTTATGGATAAAACTTGTAGCACTGTCAATGAATGCGATGTATATTTCCTTGTCATCTCATAATTCGTCAGCTTAAACATAAAATAGCATAAACATATGGACTTAACGAAAAAGTTGAATTGTAATAAGAATTGTATCAAAATGAATTTGTCAGTTATCAACAATTCAAAGTACATGTTATATGGTGAATGAATAAAGATAGATTAGATTAATTGATAGCCTTTATGTTTCTACTGCAGGGACTTGAGCTTTTATCTCTCAAAGACAACTCCACCGCTAGCCATTTTATCCAGTGGTCAGTTTGATGGAGATAAAATATATCTTATCGGTATCTTACTTCAATCACGCTGGTTTTTTTTACCGTTATATATGTATAGTGGAGGAAAACTCACGCATGTGCACTCTGCACGTATCTAAATCTGATAAATATAGGCCATCAATTTCTGTAAAAAAAAAGGCATGATATAAATAAATCTATCGGAGTATCATAATGATTTGGCTACCAATTTGTCAAGCACCAAAAACTTTGTAGCCAATGATATTTTTGATCTATTTTATCCTAGCTCATAATTATATTGAGACTACGGACCTCCACGCTCTTACTAATATTATACACACCAAAGTTTGGATGTTGAGTACTCAATCACGTTGAAACGTATTAATGGAATGGATTGAAATTTGGAACGCCTTTAATGATTACGCTGTGATGATTTACATTGATTGATGTTGATTGAATCACGATTAAAACTGTCGTTATTTAATTACCTCAACGTTTCGGCAGCGTTGCAACCGTCGTGGTCACTGAATGTCAGCTGGATAGTCTTCGCGTGATCATGGCGGTTATAACGTTGCCGAAACGTCGAGGTAATTATATGATAGCTTTGATCGTGATTAAGTCCTGTAAAGTGTTTAAATAGCAAACATTTTAAATCAATATTTGCACGAAAATTACTATGGCATTTATATCAAACTAAAAACTACAAAACTTACTTTGAAATTACGAGTACACATGTTTTAAGGATTCCAGTGGATAGCTCACTTAATGTTCACTGCTGAGATTATTTCTCAGTATATATGTAGCTAATATCATAAGGCATATTGACCACGCGCGGGTTGATGGCTTCAACACTATAAAATGTGTCATGGAAAGACGTCGCAGTTTTTTGTAGTGATAGGATTCTTTGCGGAGTTTGCCTGGGGGGAGTACCAAACCTTTCCCAGAAGCTAACGCCAAGCTCTGATGCGAAAACATCACAGTGTAAATTAATTAATTGTTTGAAGTAAAATGTTTCCAGTGAAATTACATCGTATAAATCTGGGTGACAAGCGTTCGGCTTCATGTTCCACAAGCTGCGTGTCACTGTGCTGTTATGGGCAGGCATGTTGTTTAGCATCGGACACATGTCCTGCTTGTCTCGTCACTCACGTTCATCACGATGTTTCTTTCACTGCTATTAAAGTTAGTACTGAAAACAAACTGTTATTTATGAACAACTAGCTGTTACCCGCGACTTCGTCTACGTAAAATTTTAATATGGTATGTGTATAAATTCACTGCTTTTAAAAAATGGTCCAAATGTCAGGTCATGTCATGTTATGTCATGTTACGTTATGTTATGTTAGTAGGATAAAAGGATTTCCAGACTAAAAATTATTTGTATTCCAAATTGCAACAAAATCTAGTGAGGCATTTCGATGTTACATTTATACTTGATCCCTAAGGAACTGTGCATATGTAGCCTATGTGTTATTCCAGAATATGATCTATCTGTGTCCTAAATTTCAGCTCGATCCGTATAGCCGTTTTGACGTGATTGAGCAACAAACATTCATACACTGCGATTTATAATATTACATAGGTAGGATAGGATTAAATTTAAAAACTTCACAAAATACAGTAACTGCATCAAACAGTGTGTCAATAGTCTGAACAGCCTCTAACCGCCACAGACGCTAGTAAAGTAGCGTACATTACCAAAATCTGCTTTTTACGAGTGGGTGTAATGCGCGTCGTCAATTTTGGTTTATGGCCCAGCCTCGCGGCTTTAGGATGTTCAGCGAGCCGTCCTGTGTGGTTATGATTTGGAAGCTTTCACTTTTACTTTGACTTGAGAGTGGGAAACAAACCTTTGAATTATGTACTCTATACTTATAATAAAACTGTAACGGGTCGAATTCTGTACATTGAAGATATTTTGAAAATTTTTTTTTTGGGCCATCCATAGTCGATACTCATTGCGAAACTACATTTTTTTTCTTTCATGTCTGTCTGTCTGTCTGTCTGTCTGTCTGTCTGTCTGTCTGTCTGTCTGTCTGTCTGTCTGTCTGTCTTTCTGTATAGGGATCACGCATCACGCCGAAACTACTGATTCAATTCAGCTGAAACTTGGCATGATTTTAGTTTATACTAAGGACATTGCTGTAAGCTACTTTTGATCCCCAAATTCTGAACGGTTTTCTTGCGGGAGGGGGTGAAAGTCAGAATGTGTATTTGGTTGTAACTCATGTTTGCGTTGTTTGATTTCATTAATTCTTTTTTTGTTAGAAAGACCACATTTTTAATACTGTCCCGTCAAAATTTGAACAATATCGGTCTGTTGGTTCGGAAATTACTCAAACATTAAATAATAACGACACGCGCGGCGCGTTCGGTACATACTATCTCTAAGTATTCTGTGTATCACAGACGATCCACAGAATATCTAGATTCTAGAAAGTGCCCACGTGATCGCGTCGCGTCGTCTTGGATGACAAAATAATTGTCAAAAATATATTTTTATGTGGTTTTTATTTTTAAAACAAACATCATTTGGTTATAATCGACTTCAAACAAGGAGGATGTTCTCAATCGGGTTGCATGTTTTTTTATTTGGTTTTATTTTACGCGATAACTCCGCTAATTGTTAGTTGATTTTGATAATTCCTTTTTTGTTTGGTTTTTTGGTAGAAAATACTTCAGAGGTGATCGAAAACCGGGAGGTAGTTTTCAAATATCAACAAAAACTAAAATCAGCTTAGATATATCTGTACGACATAGTTATACCTTCTTATAAAATTTAGTCGAATGACAGAATTAAATTACCTGTCATTGAAGTAGATTTTTGTATTTTGGAGAAAACATATCAGCATAATAAGTAGCAGCATAAACAACCCATTAAATGTTCCCACTGCTGGGCGTCGGGGCCTTCTCTCGCAAGGAGAGAGACAGGCTATAATCCACCACGCTGGCCCAGTGTCGGTTGGTGGATGACATATGACTTAGAACTTAGATTATAGGTAGATTTCGGTTTCTTCACGGTGTTTTCCTTCACCGTTTTAATTACCGGCATTACGAACATGACTCTGAAAAGATAGTGGTGCGCGTGGTTTTGAACCCTGGGTCTCCGGATCGACAGTCGCCGTTCTCCCGACTAGGTCAGCTGTAACTTACTAGACCAGCCGTAACTTATTAGAAAACGTATTATTTCAATCCAAATACTGTTTAAAATTTAAAGGTAGTATTCAACAAGCTTCGGTGACCGAAGCAGACCGTTGTTAGGGTTCCGTACACAAAGGGTAAAAACTATTACTATTACTGAGACTTCGCTATCTGTCCGTCTGTCCGTCCGTCTGTCACCAGGCTGTATCTCAAGAACGGTGATAGCTAGACAGTTGAAATTTTCGCAGATGATGTATTTCTATTGCCGCTTTAATCATGGCGGAACGTATCAAGTGATAGGGTTGAAATTTGAAATAGAATTAGATTACAGTCTGGAAGAACACATAGGCTAAACATTGCCTATGTATAAGTACTCTATGTATTACGTAACAAACATCCAAACAGTGACATTCATAATATTTACAGGACAACGTTGGAACGGCTGAACATATTTGGATGGAATTCGAAACACACGTAGTTTGAACTCAGAAATAGCAAATCGGTTACTTATAGGTTACTGTGACGTAGGAAAGACTAAGCAAATTTGGTAGAAAATTGAAACAGAAATAACTCATAGTCTGAAATACCACATTTAAGTATTTATTACCTATCAACCTGAAAAGAAGCATGGGCCCTAAGGAAACAAATATTAACTATCACGTCAAAACGGCACAACGATATGGGTTGACATACGAAACACATATAGTTTAGAGTCTAAAATTTCACATGGGCTAATAAGTCTACATTTTCATTTAACTCCATATTAATATAACATAAGCATATATTTTCGTAAGGAACTTGATGTGATGGTAAGGTAAAAGCCAAAAATGAAAAATATATGCGTAGATAATATAGGTGATTTGCGTTTACAATCAAAATAACAAGCAACATAATATTCTCATTAGACGGCGCTAATGCCAGTTTAAATCTAAAAGCACTAAAGGCCATTTAAATCGATTTTTTGCTATTGTGGTATGTATTTTTTCTTTCATCACTAGGTGGCGTTACTGGTATTCTAAATTGTACTAATAAGTTTTTTCTGCTAAAAGCATTATGATGCCAAATTTGGATTCTTTCGTTCTTGATTTTTTTCTGTGTTACCTACAATTAAATTCATACATTAACATTTCACTAGGACTTGGCTTAGATTTACGGGTTCAACTTGCTTGAATATCATTAAAACTCAAAATTTTAATTATTTTGATTCCACACAGTCTTCGTTCAAAATTTTACGCCGGCGAAGTCGCGGGTAACAGCTAGAAAACAGCTTGCGGATAAAAAGAAATAGGTAAGTAGGTATCAGATCATGCACATTAGCTTCAGACTTTTCATAATGTATCCTATAAAAATCCTACAAACTTAACACTTGCGGCTATGTTCGATACTACGAAAACTTACTAAGTATGTTTGATTTTGTTTAAAAAAATAAAAATAAAGATGATAAAATTAAATATATCTTTGTACAAATTCATTCGGGTTTTGAATGACTATTTATCCAAATATTTTGTCTTACGATACTTCCAACTAATGTACCTATAAGTCAGTAACATCTGCTTACGCGAACGAAGTAGCGGGTTCAGCTAGTTGAAGTATAAATTCGTTAGAAAGAAATAATTGTTAACCCAGACAAAAAATTACCGGATATTATAAGTTTCACGCGTCTCTCTTGTGTCTATATGATTTATAGCTACTAAACGGATGCATCGATTTTCATCTTGTTTATTTTTTAGAAGGTATATTAATAAATAATAAAAATAATATTGGTGGACATTTCACACCCAACACCAGCCGACCCCAAACTAAGCATAGCTTGTACGATGGAAGTCAGATAGCAGATATAATACTTAAATATTTTTTAATACATCCGGAGTATTTTAGCCATTTTTAATGAAAATCGATACGACTCGTTCAATTTATGAGCTCTACGAGTACTTCCTTTATTTGCAAATCGAGAGTGAATCGGTTTCTTCTAGGCAAGCACGCTCCATCGTAGATCGCATCATTGCTTAATATCAGGCGAAATGGTGGTCAATGCGAACCTATTATAAATAGTTAAAAAAAATAAACGTGACCTAAGCTTTGAAAAAACTGCGTTGGAGTTTATTTTATCGTATTTTTAATACTTAGCAGAAGCTCACTAAATGTTCTCACTGCTGGGACTCGGGATCTTCATTCGCAAGGAGAGAATCAATACCGTAATTCACCACGCTGACCTACTACAGGTTATTGGATGACACTTGACCTCGAAAGATTCTAGGAACATGTCGGTTTCCTCACGATATTTTCCTTTACCATTTTTAAGTTAGTAACCAGTCCGGATCGGTAGCCGACCGACGTTCTCCCGACTATTTTTTTTGTTCTATGTTATTGTTATTTTTCTTTATAATTGAAGTGCAATAAAGAGTTTATCTATCTATCTATCTATCTGTTTCTAGACTATTTCTAGGCTGTAACTTACCTTTAGAGATGTATACTTGAAAAGTAGTAATTTAAAAATAAACGTTTGCCAGGGATTTTTTAACTACTATAATAGCTATAATAGGTTCGCACTTGACCACCATCTCGCCTGATGTTAAGTGATGATGAGATCTACGATGGAGCGTACTTACCTAGAAAAAAACCGATTCTCTCTCGATTTGAAGACACCAAGATTGTAACCATCAGGGAAAACCCACTCAGGCAACGCATTCCATAACCTAGACGTTCTTATCACAAACGTGGAGTCAAATCTCTTCGTTCGCGTTTTTGGAACATCAACCATGAAACGATGTCGCCCTTTTGTGGAACGAGAAGTCCGATAGAAGAAAGGGCAAGGTGGTATTAGATCATGAAGATCAGTTGGGAATAAATATGATGGGTGTATGAAAATTGTGGCTAGTTCATAGCCTTTTCAGACCGGACTATTAGTACGATTGCCGTAAAATATGCTTAGTGCAACGTGCAGATGATATCTCATCATACATGATGTTCCTCTACGTAAACGTAGATGAGATGTCATGCGTCAAGAAAAAAAATATAGGTCAAACAGCAAGGAAAATAGATTGGGTCATTGACATTAAATTACTTGCCTAGCCTGTTCATTTTAATTCTTTAGTTCAACTTTCAACTTCCTAGTGTCGAAAGTTCTCAAACTGTGAAAATGGCGTCGGTAAGTAATACATTTGATGTTGTTTTTTTGAAGAGAAAACTTCTTTTGATGTGGATACACAGATTTTTCTTGGGCTGTGAATTGAGCTCAAGCGTCACGCTCGTGAATGAAAGATACCTTCGGGTTAACTCGGGACCATGGTTGCCATTACTACACATTTAACCATGAATTATGGAATTGAAGAATATGAACATAGAAGACTTATTTAGGTGACAATGCTTTGAGCACTTATCCGCGTATATAAAAGAATGTATCAAATTCTAAGTGATAACTTTTCATTTCTATCGGCAGTCCGTATGACTGCCAATTTCTTTCTTAATTAACTGAACCTAGCTACATTTTAAAGTATTGAATAAAGAATTTCTTCCGTATTTCTTACGAATTCTTTATGTCACATGTTACATCTTTTCTTTTAAATCTGTGTCATTTTAACCCTGTACTACAAATTACCTTAGCATTATCCATCCAGATTATTTATTAAATGTGGTATCAAACAATACAGCTAAAGAGCCTAGGCTGTTAATTTATGGCTATTTAAGATAATTGGCTGCGTTACTATATTTCTATTTGCATGAAAAGGTAACACACATTTATAGATCTACGTCCAACAAATTTTCATAATTATCATATTAGTAGAATAAAACCCAATGAACTCTCAATTGCAGACCATGATTTAGATTAAAAAAACATCAATTACAATTAAGTAAAGGTAAAAACATGTCAATCAGTGCGGTTGTAGGTCAACGAACTGACGCGACGGCTTAAATCCAACTGAATCCGGCCAATCTTATTAGAATAATGATGTCTGTTTTCGATTGGGTGTGGAAGCCATGTGGGACTTTATTTCACTATTCTTTTCCCTTTTCTATCCGCGCATATAAAACCGGGAACAGTGATAACTAGAACGCGTCTATAAAAGGGGACCCTGTTATTAAGACTGTTATTGAGGATCATACTAAATAAATAAATATTGGTGGACAATTCACACACAACACCATCTGACACCAAACTAAGGAAAGCTTGTAAGATGGTAGCCAGATAGCTGATGTAATACTTATATAGTCTATACTTATAATAAAACTGTAACGGGTCGAATTCTGTACATTGAAGATATTTTGAAAACATTTTTTTTGGGGCTCTCCATAGTCGATACTGATTGCGAAACTGCATTTTTTTTCTTTCATGTCTGTCTGTCTGTCTGTCTGTCTGTCTGTCTGTCTTTCTGTATAGGGATCACGCATCACGCCGAAACTACTGATTCAATTCAGCTGAAACTTGGCATGATTTCAGTTTATACTAAGGACATTGCTGTAGGCTACTTTTGATCCCCAAATTCTGATCAGTTTTCTTGCGGGAGGGGGTGAAAGTCAGAATGTGTATTTGGTTGTAACTCATGTTTGCGTTGTTTAATTTCATTAATTCTTTTTTGTTAGAAAGAACACATTATTTATATTGTCCCGTCAAAATTTGAACAATATCGGTCTGTTGGTTCGAAAATTACATAAACATTAAATAATAACGACACGCGCGGCGCGTTCAGTACATACTAACTACTAAGTATTCTGTGTATCACAGACGATCCACAGAATATCTAGATTCTAGATTCTAGAAAGTGCCCACGTGATCGCTTCGCGTCGTTTTGGACGACAAAATAATTGTCAAAAATATATTTTTGTGGAAAACAAACATCATTCGGTTATAATCGACTTCAAACAAGGAGGATGTTCTCAATCGGGTTGCATGTTTTTTTATTTTACGCGATAACTCCGCTAATTGTTAGTTGATTTTGATAATTCCTTTTTGTTTGGTAGAAAATACTTCAGAGGTGATCTTAGATATCGAAAACAGGGAAGTAGTTTTCAAATATCAACAAAAACTAAAATCAGGCTTAGATTTTTTTTTTTAACTTTTATAGGTTTACACTTGACCGCCATCTCGCCTGATGTTAAACGACAATGCGGTCTACGATGGAGCGTGTTTACCTAGAAATAACCGATTCACTCTCGATTTGAAGCCACAAAGATTGTAATCATCGGGAAAACCCACTCAGGCAACGTATTCCACAGCCTAGATTATCACAAAATTAGAGTAAAATCTCTTCGTTCGTGTCTTTGGAACATCAACCATGAAACGATGTCGCTTTTTCCAGCTACGAGCATTCCGATAAAAAAAGGGCAAGGACCACCTTGCCCTTTTTTTTATCGGATACCAATCAGATCATGCAAATCAGTCGCACACTCTCCGAAGTGTATCCGATAAAAAACCGATAGGCTAGCTAATATTTATCTGTACGACATAGTTATACCTTCTTATAAAATTTAGTCGAATGACAGAATTAAATTACCTGTCATTGAAGTAGATTTTTGTATTTTGGAGAAAACATCAGCATAATAAGTAGCAGCATAAACAGCCCATTAAATGTTCCCACTGCTGGGCGTCGGGGCCTTCTCTCGCAAGGAGAGAGACAAGGCTATAATCCACCACGCTGGCCCAGTGTCGGTTGGTGGATAACATATGACTTAGAACTTAGATTATAGGTAGATTTCGGTTTCTTCACGGTGTTTTCCTTCACCGTTTTAATTACCGGCATTACGAACATGACTCTGAAAAGATAGTGGTGCGCGTGATTTTGAACCCTGGGTCTCCGGATCGACAGTCGCCGTTCTCTCGACTAGGTCAGCTGTAACTTACTAGACCAGCCGTAACTTATTAGAAAACGTATTATTTCAATCCAAATACTGTTTAAAATTTAAAGGTAGTGTTCAACAAGCTTCGGTGACCGAAGCAGACCGTTGTTAGGGTTCCGTACACAAAGGGTAAAAACGGGACCCTATTACTGAGACTTCGCTATCCGTCCGTCCGTCCGTCCGTCTGTCACCAGGCTGTATCTCAAGAACGGTGATAGCTAGACAGTTGAAATTTTCGCAGATGATGTATTTCTATTGCCGATTTAATCATGGCGGAACGTATCAAGTGATCGGGTTGAAATTTGAAATAGAATTAGGTTACAGTCTGGAAGAACACATAGGCTAAACATTGCCTATGTATAAGTACTCTATGTATTACGTAACAAACATCCAAACAGTGACATTCATAATATTTACAGGACACGTTGGAACGGCTGAACATATTTGGATGGAATTCGAAACACACGTAGTTTGAACTCAGAAATAACAAATCGGTTACTTATAGGTTACTGTGACGTAGGAAAGACTAAGCAAATTTGGTAGAAAATTGAAACAGAAATAACTCATAGTCTGAAATACCACATTTATGTATTTATTACCTATCAACCTGAAAAGAAGCATGGGCCCTAAGGAAACAAATATTAACTATCACGTCAAAACGGCACAACGATATGGGTTGACATACGAAACACATATAGTTTAGAGTCTAAAATTTCACATGGGCTAATAAGTCTACATTTTCATTTAACTCCATATTAATTTAAGCATATATTTTCGTCAGGAACTTGATGTGATGGTAAGGTAAAAGCCAAAATGAAAATATATGCACCCGTTATGGCGTAGATAATATAGGTGATTTGCGTTCACAATCAAAATAACAAGCAACATAACATTCTCATTAGCCGTCGCTAATGCCAGTTTAAATCTAAAAGCACTAAAGGCCATTTAAATCGATGTTTTGCTATTGTGGTATGTATTTTTTTTTCATCACTAGGTGGCGTTACTGGTATTCTAAATTGTACTAATAAGTTTTTGCTGCTAAAAGGATTATGATGCCAAATTTGGATTCTTTCGTTCTTGATTTTTTCTGTGTTACCTACAATTAAATTCATACATTAACATTTCACTAGGACTTGGCTTAGATTTACGGGTTCAGCTTGCTTGAATATCATTAAAACTCAAAATTTTAATTATTTTGATTCCACACAGGCTTCGTTCAAAATTTTACGCCGGCAAAGTTGCGGGTAACAGCTAGAAAACAGCTTGCGGATAAAAAGAAATAGGTAAGTAGGTATCAGATCATGCACATTAGCTTCAGACTTTTCATAATGTATCCTATAAAAATCCTACAAACTTAACACTTGCGGCTATGTTCGATACTACGAAACCTTACTAAGTGTGTTTGATTTTGTTTAAAAAAAGAAAAATAAAGATGATAAAATTAAATAATTTTTGTGTGGAAAAACAAATTCACTCAAACTCAAAGGTTTTTCAATAACTAATACTTATCCAAATATTTGACGTACGATAGTTCCAATTAATGTATAAGTCAGTATCATCTGCTTACGCGAACGAAGTAGCGGGTTCAGCTAGTTCTAAATATATACTTATTATACATAGAAACACCTTGACACAAATGGACTTTGCTTGGTTGGTCTATCTCATCGTCGTTTGCTATTTGTCTTATGTTCTAGTGCTCTTCAGCCTGATTTTGCTATTTAACTATTGAAACATGAAGAGCCCAAATCATTACCTAGCACTGCACTGCGCTTATCACCCAGAGATCTAAGAAGTTTTATCTCTACGTCCTTTAATTTTATTGGAAACATTCCCCTTCAAACTGGAATACAGTAATATTTACACATTACTGCCTGGCAGTAGAATAACTGGCCAACGTGTGGTACTTCCCTAGGCGGATGCTGCAAATAGTCCTACCACTACTGAATAGTATAGCAACAGAAAAAGCAGTGCAGTTAGTGATTCTTCTATTGAAATGAACTTTAATTTGAACGTGGTTTATCTCGAAATAAAGAACCGTGAACCGTTTTTTATTTAGCAGACGCCATTAGAATCGAATTAATGGCTATAACTTCCCAAATAAAAATCCCAAAAAAAAACCCCGCCGAAAGCCCGACCGAAAAGTTAATTTTGTTGATTTTCATCATTTAGTGTAGGTAATACATAGTTCCCAAAGTGTATCAAACGATAGTAACAGAAAACAGCAGTGCAGTTACTGTACACGACAAACTTAAACTTTATTGCCTTAACTTGCAGGGAAAGTAAGTGTAAAACGAATTTCACTGTCTAACTTAATAACAACTTGCATGCATATTTGATACAGCTTAGCCAAACTTTGGGCTGTTCGCTTGTTAGAGAGGTGGAAAGGTATGCAGTTAGTCCACGTGAACTGTCCTTTTTAAGGAATTTTGTTCCTAAATCGATATCTCTTAAAGTTTGGTTTTCTATGTTCAATCTTAAATTAATAGAAAAAGGCGAGAAAATGTTTTCCAAAAACAGACATTACATTTTCTTCCAAAAAACAATCAATAAAAGTCTATTGGTTTTTCATCGGACACATTTCGACAAGTATGTTATCTGCTACCATATTGTAAATTTTTCTATCGGACTGCTTGCAGCTCCAGAAAGTAACATCGATTCGTGGTTGATGTTCCATCAGGGCGAACGGAGGGTTTTGGTAAGTTTTTGAAATGCCTGAGTCGATTTTTTCGACATAATCTTGGTACTTAAATCTAGAGTAATTTGGTTTCTTCTAGAATTGCGCGTTTCATCACAAAGCGCATTGTCGCTTTATATAAGACCATCTTGGCAGTCATAACGTGAAACCTAGTATCGAAACAACTGGCAGTCATGAGAACTGCCGATAGAAGTGAAAACGTATGACTTTGATGGCTTACTTCTCACTTAACGTAGACCTTTAGTAATACCGCAGGTTACACTGTACTACAAGAACAAAATTAAAAATGTATACTTACCCCCGACTCTGATTTGTTATCTGTACAACATTTTACTAGTCAAGCCCTTTAATTTGATACCCATATTAAGGGTTTTCTCGTGACCACGGCGGTTGTGACGCTGCCGAAACGTCGAGGTATTTAAACAATGAATTAAATCGTGATTAAGTCCTGTACATTATAAACATAACATATTAAGGGAGTTGTGAAATAAGAAATGTATTTCGCCATCTTGTGGAATCGGCCATCTTGGATTTGAAATTTGTCATAGTGCAATGTATTCTACTAGTCAAACCCTTTCGTTTGATACCCATATTGAGATAGTAGTGAAAAAATAATATAATTCGCCATTTCGTGGTGGCGGCCATCTTGGATTTGAATTTTTTATAGTGTATAATATTTTACTAGTCAAGCCCTTTCATTTGATACTCATATTGAGGTAGGTTGTGAAGAAATATTTTATCCGCCATTTTGTGGCGGCGGCCATTATGAATCGATATTGACCAAACATAGCTAAGAACATCCGCACGGGTATCAACTTTTTAAATAAAAAAATCGCATTGAAATCGACCCATTCGTTTGAGCTCTACGGTACCACAGACAGACACACACACAGACAGACAGACAGATAGACATCGACGTCAAACTTATAACACTCCTTTTTTGGTCGGGGGTTAAAAAGAAAAAACGACTATTTCGGAAAGTGATACGACGTGAGTTTTATTATTTTATTCACTCTAATGGGAAGCATTGGGTTACGATGACGCAAGTTCCATGATTTTTATTCATACAAAAAAGTCTTAACTCCATAATATGTCTCTAAGCAATATTACACAGCCTATAGAAGGACTTGTGATCTGTACAAAAATGGAAGGAATCAGGATCGTGGTAAGTCAGCTAGATGGCTGGACAATTTACATACCGCGTAAACTGCTGATAGCCTAGACATACAGCGTACTCGTATTAGCAAACTGAAGTTGTAGTGGGCCGGTCATTTCTGTTGCAAACCTGAATACCTATTGGTGTAGATTGGTTCTGTAGTTCAGATCACGTATCGGCTGTGATCGGAATGAGACTAGATGGAGTGAAGATATAAATAAATAAATATTCGTGGACAATTCTCACACAACACCATCTGACCCCAAACTAAGCAAAGCTTGTAATATGGTGGCCAAATAGCTGATATAATACTTATATAGTTGCAAATACATACTTATTATACATAGAAACACCCAGATACAGTGCAAATATTTGAATTCATCACACAAATATTTGCACTGGGTGGGAATCGAACCCACGACCCTCGGCTTTGCAGACAGAGTTACTACCCACTAAACCACGAGGCCAGTCAAAAATATGCGAAAAACAGCTTGGTGGCGCTTGGTAACGTAAGATTGAGAATCGGGCTGATTTTCAGATTATGGGGCAGATTTTGTCTATCAGCGGACGATGATGCCTAAGCTAAAATACCCCATCGTTATTCTATCTGGTGTTTAAAAACGTAAAATAAAATATTGTGTATGTATGTACATCCTCAGCAACAGAGTGGTTTACAACTGGAACAGGTTGCCTGAGGATGTTATTTCGGCAAAGTCGTTAAACTCTTTTAAGAACAAACTTGACAAATGGATAGTAAAAGACAAAATCATTCTATGATTTGTTATTTCAACACTGAGCTATAGGCATATCAGCTAAAGCTGCTCGCCTATTATTCAATAAATAAATAAATAAATAAATAAATAGATAAATAAATAAATAATACATAAATAAATAAATAAATAAAAATAAATAAATATTTATGTACCTACGTACAAAAGCAATGTTACGATACGAGTCAATATTATGATACTAAGAAGGCGCGTCAAGAAGTACTTCAACCACTCAATACATATTATCTCTAAAACAAGAAAGATTAAGCTTAACTGTTGACCACCTAACTTCACGGTATCAGTTTTCATGATGGCTTTACTCGTAATCATTTTTTTTTAACTTTTATAGGTTTACACTTGACCACCATCTCGCCTGATGTTAAACGATGATGCGGTCTACGATGAAGCGTGTTTACCTAGAAGAAACCGATTCACTCTCGATTTGAAGACACAAAGATTGTAACTATCGGGAAAAACCCTCTCAGGCAACGTATTCCACAGCCTAGACGTTCTTATCACAAAAGTAGAGTCAAATCTCTTCGTTCGTTTCTTTGGAACATCAACCATGAAACGATGTCGCTTTTTCGAGCATACGAGCATTCCGATAGAAAAAAGGGCAAGGTGGTTTTCCTAACGCTAAATATAACTAACAACAAGAACAAAATTAAAAAATTTGACTGACCCCTGACTACCTCAGATTTGTTATCCGTACAACATTCTACTAGTCAAGCCCTTTCATTTGATACCCATATTAAGGGAGTGGTGAAAAAAAGAAATGTATTTCGCCACTTTGTGGAAGCGGCCATCTTGGATTTGAAATTCGTCATAGTGCAATGTATCCTACTAGTCAAGCCCTTTCGTTTGATACCCATATTGAGGTAGTAGTGAAAAAAATAATATAATTCACACTTTTGTGGCGGCCATCTTGGATTTGTTTTTTTTATAGTGTATAGTATTTTACTAGTTAAGTTCTTTCATTTGATACCCATATTGAGGTAGGTCGTGAAGAAATATTTTGTCCGCCATTTTGTGGCGGCGGCCATCTTAAATTTATATTAACCAAACATAGCTAAGAACATCCACACGGATATTAACTTTCAAATAAAAAAAACCGTATCGAAATCGACCCATCCGTTTGAGCTCTACGTGCCACAGACAGACACACACACACAGACAGACAGACATCGACGTCAAACTTATAACACCCATTATTTTGGTCGGGGGTTAAAAATATACATCGACAACTGCAAATTTGTGGCATCTCTAATGCGCAGCAAAGCAAACAGTTAAATTAACATTAATGCCTTTAAACATTCAATAGCTGGCAAAATGAACTTTGCTTAAGTGACTTTGTTGTAACAATGAACTAAATGATTCAAGACGAATAGACAGGGGAGTGAAACTGTTGATCTAATCCGAGAGTTATGGAACAAATTTAACTGCTTATATCCCCCCTTGTTCTTTTCGTTTACAAACTTCTTCATATTTATAAATAAAAGTGGCCAAGTGCGAGTCGGACTCGCCCATGAAGCTTCCGTAGTAGCAAGTAACATAATATAAAAGTTCTTGTAGTTCGTTTTTACTTTAATCAATGTTTTAACAATATTTTAGTATTAAAATTAACGTGGTTGTTACACATATTTAATTGGATAACGGGACACTCACGTGTATACGGTCGGTCAATCCGACTCGAGTTTCGGCCGCATCCGGCGGTCAGTGCCAAACGGGCAGCCGCCGCGCGTGTGCACTCGCCTTGAAAAAGGCCGCCGGACGCGGCCGAAACTCGAGTCGGATTGACCGACCGTATATACGTGAGTGTCCCGTTATCCGATTAAATATGTTTTAACAATAGTGTATTTATGACGTATTTAAATAAAACTGCTTAATAAATCTCATTCAAACCAATTTTCGTTAATAGTTTACATGGTAATGGACATCATAGACTTTTTTTTAATTATTTTTGTAATTCTCTTATTTTAGAAGTTACAGGAGGGAGTTACAACACACATTTTACCACTTTGGAAAGAGTCTCTCGCGCCAACTATTCAGTTTGGAAAAAAAAAATGTTAGGAACCTCAATATCATTTTTAAAGACCTATCCATAGATAACCCACACGTATGGTTTTGATGGAAAAAAATATTGAGTTTCATTTCTAAGTATGGGACACCTTTAAAATTTATTGTTTTTTTCTATTTTTTTGTATGAAAATCTTAATGCGGTTCAAATAATACATCTACATACTAAGTTTAGATAGTATAGCTCTTATAGTTTCGGAGAAAATAGGCTGTGACATAAGGACGGACAGACAGACAGGACGAATCTATAAGGGTCCCGTATTTTGCCATTTGGCTACGGAACCCTAAAAAACGACTTCTTTTCATGGCAGCCCATTCCGAAAATTCGAAGGTTTGAGTACACTTTCGAAAAAATAACCTCTGTGGAATCTAAAGCTATGGTATACGTTGTTCGAGTGAGTTTTTCTAGATCGTTGCAATCAGTTTAAAGTGGAATCGCTTTCATCCGGAGAAGCACGCTTCATTGTGGACCGTATATTAGCAACATTTTCTTCTTTGCATTTTTTCCTATTACTTGTTTCATGTTTCCTTTTCATTAATTACGTAAATTATTAATATTGCCTATAATATCTATCCCATTACGATACTAAAGTCACGTTTACTAAAATATAGACCGTATTTAACAGTTCCGTGGAAGCAATGGCCTAATTTGGGATATTCCGGTCCTTTTCCATCCCTACAGGGGCCTACCTCGAATGGAGATGTGTCAATTTGATCTTGAAACGGCGGAGACTGTTCTGGAATCTTAATAGGAAGTGATCAAGTTTTAGGGTTCCATAGGCATGATAGGAATGGGAGGAATTACGCGTTTATTGTTCAATAGAATAAGGAATCTGGAAACTTCTGAACATACTCCGTAAATTCTCAAACAACTTCGAAGAAGGTAGAGGTACACAATATGACTTTTTTTATATTCATATTACATGTTTTGACAGTGAAGGTAAACCAAGTTTAATAATTATTTTTATGTTCGAAAGGGTAGACTTTTCAAATCGTTCCTTATAATATACTAGCGGCCCGTTCCGGCTTCGCTCGAATATTGTCACGTAAAGCCTATTAATCGAAATAAAAACTATCCTATCTTTTAAGTTGGATCAATCGACACACGGTGTCCAAATTTGATTAAAATCGGCTAAGTAGTTTAAGAGTCCATCGCAGACAAACATCGTGACAGGAGATTTATATATATTAAGATTTAGTCAAAATTTCTACAGCAGTTTTTCTAATATCATCAGAAAAAAATGCATACGGTGATGAAATGAGTTTAAAATTAAAGTCTTCATTAATTAACACTAAAGTTGTTTCGTTTTCTATACAAAATATATAATATATTGGAACCAATGACAATTCACGGAGTTTTCATTTTTTTTTAAACTAATAATAGTGTCGTCAATTTGTCACATATCCTATTGTCTCTATACAACAGGAACTAAATTAAAAATCTTTTTTAACCTCGGATTTGTTATCTGAAAAACATTCAACTAGTCAAGCCTTTTCATTTAATACCCATACTGAGGGATTTGTGAAAAAAGAAATGTATTTCGCCCTTTTGCAGTAGCGGCCATCTTGAATTTCAAATTTGTCATGTTGCATAGTATTCTACTAGTCAATCCCTTTCGTTTGATACCCATATTGAGGTATGTTGTGAAGAAAAAATTGGTCCGCTATTTTGTGGAGGCGGCCATCTTGAATCGATATTAACCAAACATAGCTAAAAACATCCGCACGGATATTAACCTTCAAATAAAAAAACCGCATCAAAATCGGCCCATCCGTTTGAGTTCTACGGTGCCATAGACAGACAGACAGACATCGACGTCAAACTTATAACACCCCTTTTTTGGTCGGTGGTTAAAAACGGTTCATCCCAATTATATTTTGCCAAGGATAAATTTATACTCTTTCGTCATTACACACGACTTCACACAACGACGATGCGGTCTAAAGATATACAGTATAAATCGATCGATCTGGATTTGAAAAATGAAACAAGTTTAAACTCAACGTTCGAGTTTCGAAACGTAGCAAGCTTGCTAGAAAGCTTGCAGATTAGCTGCACACTCTCTAAAACGTATCTGCAGATGTTTTTGTTCAAGCAACAAAATACTGATTGATATAGGCTTTTTATTCTTGAGTATATCTACATATATTTTTAATTTATTAATCAGTTTAAGTAATACTGAATAGATTTCTATGTTTTTTTGTGTTCATGCATGCCACATTGGTAAAGGTATAAATTAAATTTACCAGAAAAAGAAGTACAACATTTAAGGAAACTATTATTACATTCCGTTCAATCCAAATAATACATTTGAAAGTTATTTTTTCATAAACATATTTCCTACAGAACCCAAGCTTAATGTGAAACAAATGTGCTTGTCGTTCTATTTCAGTATTTACCGAAAAATCTTTTAGCTGTTGCTTACTTTTATGTTATCAAAGTTTTTTTGTGTCAGTTATTTTACAGCTGAATGAACAACGCAAGTAGAAGTTTGTTATTTGTAGTTTTTAGTTTATTTATTGTACATTATATATATATAGTGTGATATAAGATCTTTGTTACTGTAATGTTTAATTACTAGCACATCTTACACAAACCACTCTTAAACAAACTATGGCTTGGTATGTGTATAAAATATTCTACATTCTTTAATGTGGTTATATTTGTATGTTGTGCATATTTTATGTATATTCGTAATCTATACATATACAACAACAAAATTAAAAATTTTGATTAACCCCCGACTACCTCGGATTTGCTATCTATATACACACAAACATTCTACTAGTAAAGCTCTTTCATTTGATACCCATATTAAGGGAGTGGTGAAAAAAGAAATGTATTTCGCCATTTTGTGGTAGCGGCCATCTTAGATTTGAAATTTGTCATAATGCAAAGTATTCTACTAGTCAAGCCCTTTCGTTTGATACCTATATTGAAGTAGTAGTGAAAACATTATATAATTTGCCATTTTGTGGTGGCGGCTATCTTGGATTTGAATGTTTGTAGTGTATAGTATTTTACTAGTCAAGCCATTTCATTTGATACCCATATTGAGGTAGGTTGTGAAGAAATATTTTGTCCGCCATTTTGTGGAGGCAGTGATCTCGATGACATTCGGACGGATATTTGTTACATAATTATTTAAATTTGGCACTATTAGTATGACAGATTGATTTGCCTTTGGTTTCGATATGCTCTGTGGTCTCCTCTCCGGGCAATACCTACTTTGCAATGATAGTTGTAAATGTAAATTCTCAAGCTAAATTAAATCTCAAGTATCTTTTAAATCCTCGTTTCGTTCTTCAATATTAACCCTCAAATAAAAAAAACCGCATCGAAATCGGCTTATTCATTTGAGCTCTACGGTGCCACAGACAGACACACCAAAGACAGATAGACAAAAATCGACGTCAAACTTATATCACCCCTTTTTTGGTCGGGGGTTAAAAATGAATATCCGAAATGTAGCTATGTACGCTAACTTTTGAATAACTAGGTGCAGTTATTAATTTGAAAATTCTTTGTTTTACGTATTTATTCTTGTATGGACAAAGTTTTTGTAGCAAAAAAATTTGGAAAATTTGACAAACAAAGTATGGTGGTCCAAAGTTAACCGGGGATAGGACTCATTACGTATCAGCCTGGGGATAGCACACTACTATTACATGGAGATAAGTCATCTCATTTATATCTATGTAGTACCTGGTTGACCGACCTTTGCTCGGTTTTTTTAAATGATATTTAGGCAGGTACGAATTACGTAGTGATGACTTACTTAGACCTACTTAGATACGAATTAAATGCGTTTATAAAAGACTCAAGTATAAGAAGTATAAGATTTTCTAAATAAAAAAAATAACAAAAAGAAAAGTCCCGAGTGTAACCATCAGGATTCGAACCGGGGTCTGTTGACTCCGAGGGCAAGCATATTCCGTCTGAGCCATTTAGACTTAATGAACAGTGGCGTAATAAGTTATAGTATTCTAATGACATTGTAGGAGATTTTCATTGTCCAAAAACGCGCATAAAATGAAGTTTTAAAAAAATAAAACCGAGCTAGATCGATTTATCGTGCCCGAAACCCCCTGTATACATAATTTCATGAAAATCGTTCGACCCGTTTCCGAGATTCAGATTCTGTATATATATATACTTACAAGATTAGCTCGTTTAAAAGTATAAGATATCTGGGTGACGAGCGCAGTGCTGTGCTAGTAAATGATATGTACCTTACTCTTCATGTTCTAATAGCTACGTGACCTTTATAAATAGCCTCAACAACACCATGAAACAATTAATGGTTCTTTCGAACTCAAATTCTTTGCAATAAAAAAAAATCAGTTTGATTGAGACATGAGACAATATTAACTTTGTACAACCCATGTTTTACAAATTAAATAAAATGAATTGAAAATTGTCTCCGATAAAAATCTTTGATTAAAGTTGGTGATCGAAAAGGCGACATCGTTTCATGTTGGCAACCCAAAGACTCGAACGAGGAAGTTTGACTTTTAAAACTTTGGTGTCTTAAAGTCAAAAGTGAAATTGTTTCTTCTAGGAAACCACACATGGGATGGCGGTCAAGTATCATCATCATCATAATCAGCCCACATTCGTCCACTGCTGGACATAGGCCTCTCCAATAATACGCCACTCAGCCCGATCCTCGGCTTTACGTTTCCAACCGCTACCAGCTACCTTACGTATATCGTCACTCCACCTAGTCTCAGGGCGTCCTACACTACGTTTGCCGATTCGTGGTCTCCACTCCAGAACTCGTCTACCCCAACGGTTATCGGTTCTGCGACAGATATGACCAGCCCACTGCCACTTCAGCTTGCTGATGCGCTGAGCTATGTCGGTGACTTTGGTTCTCTGACGGATGACTTCATTACGAATACAATCTCTCAGAGAAACACCAAGCATAGCTCTTTCCATAGCTCGCTGAGCGACTTTGATTTTTCGGACTGCTTTTACTGTTAGTGTCCACGTTTCAGCACCGCAGGTCATGACTGGTAGGACGCACTGAATCACGGAATCAGTGCGTCCTACCAGGTCAAGTATAAACATATAAAAGTTTCAAAATCTTGAACCTGGTAAAATCCGTCCTTTTTAACTCGGCATATTGCGATATGGCCAGCAAATCACGAAGAAACGGTAATTTTAGATATAATACTGGGGACATTTCACACACAGGACCATCTAGCCCCAAATTAAGCAAAGCTTTGCTATGGGAGCCAGATAGATATATGTAATACTTATTTATTTTAAAATACATACTTATTATACACAGAACAGAAGATCATCCCGCGACTTACATGTAATTTAATGATGTGCAGAAGTAGGTTGCTTATGCGCAGCACTATTGAAGAGTAACGGCTTGTCTAGTCGAGTGAACGGCGACTGCCAATCTGGAACCTCTGGTTCGAATCCTACGCGCACAACTTTTCTTCTTCTTAGTCTTTTCGATGTTCATCATAATCATCATCATTTGCAGCCTGCAGATGTCCACTGCTGAACATAGGCCTTCCCCAATGATTTCCACAATGGCCAGTCTTGTGCCGCCTCCATCCACCGACTTCCCGCGACCGAGACAATATCATCGGTCCATCGTGTGGGGGGCCGTCCTACACTGCGTCTGCCAGTTCGTAGTCGCCATTCGAGAACCTTTACTCCCTAGTGATTATTGGTTCTGCGAACTATGTGGCCTGCCCATTACCACTTCAACTTGCTAATTTTAAGAGCTATGTCGGTGACCTTCGTTCTTCTGCGGATTTTCTCGTTTCGGATTTTGTCACGCGGTGAAATTCCAAGCAAAGCTCTTTCCCTTGCCCGCTGTTTGATGTTATGTGCCACTAACTTAAAAACGGTGAAAGAAAACACCGAGAGGAAAACGACATGTACCTACTTAGAACCTTGAGTCATGTTGAATTAACTTTTTGTTGAATTAACTAACTTTATGTGTTATCCGCACTAGGCCAGCGTGAAGCCTTGACTTTACGCAAGAAGGCCCAAATCCCAGCAGGGGAAATATTTAGTCTGCTTTTTTATGTATTTGTACTTTTGGGGCTTAGGATGCTAAGTGGTGATCGTAGATAATATACATAAATGATAAAAAAGCAGCCCACTAAATATTCCTACTGCTAGGATTGGAAGTCTTCTCTCACAATTTTAGGTTGGTGGATAACGCATGGTCTCGATTCTTAGAACATTCCGGATTCCTCACGATGTTTTCTTTCACTGTTAACTTGCAAAAATAAACAAGAGCCAGGATTCGTATCTACGACTACACGATTGTAATCCCACGTTCTATACACTTGGCCACGATGGATTTTAGCATACCACCAATGGAAAATTCGTATTAGTATTTATTCACTAGACAAATTGAGATGAAAATATAATAAATTATGTGTACCTGAGCATTTCTATAAAGAGTATCTAAGTATTTCACAACAATGCAAAATACGTACTGGCATAGTCTTTCTAAAAATACCCCTGTCACTTGAACTAAAATGAGCAAAATATATTCTAAATACAATGTTTGGATTATCCTCAAAGGACAACCGCTTCTTCAAACGTTCGGGATGACGACTTGAATCCATTATACTCTGAATAAATGATGAGCTCCTACTAAGATTTCGTAAAACTGCTTTGGTACTACAAAAACGTGGATGACAAAGTAAAATGTTTCGTTAGTTGATTATTTAGTGAAGTCTGAAGCGGTGGTTGTGTGAGATAAATTGTTATTTTTATTTTTTTATGCACAGACTTGTGGCAGTAGCAGTGAAGTTGGTCTCAAGATAAGTGACCTCTACTACTGTCCATCAGATTTTGGTCTAGCTCAGGAGACACATGTTCCTACTAATGTCTGTTTGTAGATTCTGAAGTTGATGGGACTTAGTTTCTAGTACGTACCTGGAGGCAGGTGGTGGGATGCAGCCCCTCGCAAGGCAGGTCAGTAAGGACGGCAGCGTTGGCAGAATTGTGGATGAATGCGAAAGTGGGGCTGTGACTCTGCCTCCTAGCCTCGCTGGATAAACTATTAGAATTTTAGTCGGTCTGATTGCCACTCTCAGGGTGTCGCGCCTGGCATACTCGCCTTGTTCTTGCACGGTTGGGGATGCGTTGCGGTGGGCGGTGGAAAATGCATTTCCTCCACACAAAAAGGTTTCTACTAACCTAATCTTATCGTACTTAACGAGTACTACTTGTCGTACGACAATTATTCCAAGGTCATCTCTGTGTATTTTCTAAGTAGAGACGCCAAAGTTTGTCGTACTCACAGGAATTGGCGGTAAAACGAAATATTTCGAAGGAAACACCATGCACCAAAAATGGCTGCTTTTGAGAACGAGTGTATCTATTACTCTAGAAGCCACTGGGTCCCAATAGAAAGGAAATATAAGGACTGCTCAGCATGAGCAAGGCTTACGCTACCCAATAAATAGCTATATCATGTTTGAGTAAAGTCAAACTGAAATAGACTTTTTCGATACTTTTGGTGTTAAACAAACAAACCAAATCCATAATAAAGCTTAAACAACGTTGTGACCTAGTGCGATTCTTTACAATTGTGATTCGTAGGTTCGAATTCCGCTTGGAATTCTTAGTATTTTTCCATGTTAGTATATAACCCAGTGAAACATTGTGACTGAATCTGGCTTGTTCTAAGAATTTTTCGAGGTGGCAATGTTTTGAGGTGATCCGCCAATCTGTTCTGGACCAGTGTAGTAGATTCGTGACATTTCGTGAGATGATTATGTATGATTTTGTAAAACTTAAAGTTTCGTAGATTAAATTAAATCCGTAGGCAGCCGTTAGCATTTAATAAATAACATAGACAATAATCCTTCCCATTTTTGGTGTTAGAATTCTTTGCCGAGAAAGCCGTCCTCTTTTCTCCTTTTTTCCTCGTGGCTTGTTATGACGTCACGCAGTGACGTCATGTCAGGCAATACCTGACCGAATCACGGAACAGCCTCTGTAAATAATCAACGCATTTCCATTCGGAGTGAGCGTTTTCCGGAAAAGAAGCACACAAAGAGAGAAAGTCTAGTAGGTACAGTTCCACCAACTTATCTGTAGACCGGCCAAAAGTGGAACTATTAAGTTAGTAGTATTAATGAATACAGAAGTTGTCTAATTTTGGTAGCACCATTTTTCGATTGTGGCGCCATCGCTACATTCTACAAAAAAGTTGGTCACACTGTACACAAGATTACACAGATAAGATCAACCTTTGCGAAATTTACCACCGTCTTACAGTTTTTGAAGTTTAGACTTCTTTTTCCGCGTTCGATAGTAATTGGTAATAGAAAAACTTACGTGGCCGCGTAATGAAATCTAAGACAACTAATTTAACCATCTTTCAAGGACCGCAGCAACTTGAAAATTAGCAGATGTATGTAGTTCTGATGATAATATACTTATAAAAATATGGTATTATCGAAATGAACCTGATGATGGAACCGGAAGATATGAACTGAAACTTCATGATAAAATATCGTATCATAGCTGTGTTTGATTTTTTAGAAGTGTCTTGTAATGAACTTTGACTAAAATTTAGTTTTCAAGTCTGATGATGAAGCCGGATGATAGGCAAGCGTGTTTTTTTAGTGTTTTAAACCATTAATTATGAAGTAAACGAGTGAGTGTAGTGAGCACCAAACAAGTGACTGAAACTTAAATTGGAAACACAAAGCAGTAATATGAAAACATCACTGTGTTCCGGTTTAAAGGGCAAGTTTCCAGTGAAATACAGGGCATGGAGATACATCATTTTTTATCTAAGAGTGACCAGTGCAGTGCACTCACTAGCAATGATTTGGATTCATCATGTTCCAATAGCTGAGTGACACTGTGCTGTCATGGGCATATCTTTTACCATCAGGCACACAATCTGCTCGTTTCGTCATTATACAAAAAAATACCTTGAATTAAGTTCAAAATTTGCGTTCATGATATTATTTAATTGGATAACAAGACACTCACGTATATACGGTCTGTCAATGCGACTCGAGATTCGGCCGCGTCCGGCGGCCTTTTTCAAGGAGAGTGCACGCACGCGATGGCTGCCCGTTTGGCACTGCGGGCTGCCGCACGCAAGCTCAACGGCTGTTGCGGGGGTGCAGATGAGGGGGTGCGAGAAGATTGCGCAGGTATAAACTCGAATTCTTCGTCACTGGTAAGCTGCGAGTCGGGAACATTGCAGCACACTGAGCTCACTGTGTCTTCACTCATATCGCGAACACCATGCCGAGTACTATGGAGGCACGACTTCCAACCGAGCGGTACATGCCATCCTCCATCTCTATTAAATTCATGATATTAGTAAGAAGTAGGATGATTTATTGACGGTTGATCAACACGTCCTACTTGCCTTTTTTGCTTATCCCTAAAAGCTACATCGGTACGTATAATACGTATTGGGATTGCTGATTAGTTCCAGGGTGAATGTTAACTAACAAAATCCGCCACAGTTCCGTGACAGATATTCTAGAGTTAGGAATATATTCACGTTCCATTGTTGGTATGCTGGGCTGAAATATTCCAGTGATTTTAACCTCTGCCGAAACCATAGCTCGTTTAGAAACTTCTCGAAGCCTTGAGTAAATCCCACTAATATTATGAATGGCTGATGTTTGTTGCTCAAACCGTGGTGTATCGTGATTTTTGACTATTCGCAAGTGTATATTGTGTACCTAAGTGAAAAGAAATTATTCACGTTCCATTGTTGGTATGCTGGACTGAAATATTCCAGTGATTTTAACCTCTGCCGAAACCATAGCTCGTTTAGAAACTTCTCGAAGCCTTGAGTAAATCCCACTAATATTATGAATGTTTGATGTTTGTTGCTCAAACCGTGGCGTATCGTGATTTTTGACTATTCGCAAGTGTATATTGTGTACCTAAGTGAAAAGAAATTAAATTGAATTGAATCACACCGCAACTGTAGCGACAGTTTGTGATTTTATCGCTGAAATCGATCATTGAAGACGATAAAATAAATTTATTTAACTTGTACTTTCTCTGGAAATGTTGCCCTTTAGACTGAAACACAAGACTCAAAACCAGATGGTGGGCGGTAGTAGTGCAAAGAGACATAAGAGGTTGCAAAGAGTCCGATGATGATGTCACATATGGAGCGAAGTGGAGAAAGAAAAGAAAGAAGCCTAACTCCACCACCAAATGGGATATTTAGCCAAGAAGATATATGTTATATATACACACACACTTATTTATTTAAATATATATATATAAAGAAAAATAAAATAAAAATTGGCTGTCATAGGACAGTTCCTATGACTGCCATTTTTTTTATTTTGTTTCAAGTGAAACCTTATAACTCAGAGTTTGATAGCTTACTTATACTTTGGAAACCGCGCAGTTTACAACCGTAATGTGAAACCGGAGAGCGTGGTCATGGACACATGGCCATGAAATGAAAATGAGAAATGCTGACGAAGTTTATATGGATGGCCAATGACCATGGTCCCGAATTTACCCGAAGATTTCTTATTATTCTCCAGCGTGAAGCTAGAATTCAATTCACAGCCCATAAAAAAATCTGTCTGTGACGCACCAAAAACAGTTTTCGCTTTCTTAATATTTGTATATATCTGGACTCTATGGTACAAGGCTTACTAAGTTGCAAAGTTTGGAGTCAGGTGGTGAAGTATGTGAAATATCCACCAAAATAACTGTATCAACTGGAATACTACAATTTTAACATTTTTTTGTTGATAGTATAATATTTTGTTGATGTTGAATTCGTGTGTAACAAGCATTACGCTTTAATAATATTGTCCAGATAAAATTTCCGATAACTCTTTAACATTCGAGTACGGTCCACATGCCTGTATAAAAACTTTCAATTATGATTTTATCACGAACCGAATACATACAAAAGTACCAGGTTCTTCACGCTTTAACAAACTTTCGGCCCGCACCAATAATTACGCCCGTATAATTTTACAACGCGGGCCACATTTGAATATTTCAGGGGTTACTTGTGTAATTTGGGGCAATTTTCCTAGAGATATTAATCTGTACGTATTAATACTTAATGACTTCCACGTAATTGTGGGTTTTTATTTCTAGAATAGAAGTTTTAAAGGTTAAGTTGGGTTTTTAAAGTAAGGAAGTAGTCATTAGCTTCTACGTTCTACTGAACAAAGATAATTAACTATTGGGAATTGGGTAATAACTACAATTAATTTTGTAGCAGCACTTCAAAGTTTTAATTGCGTAGTTATATATATTCATTTATAATTTAAGAGCGACGCTCTTGTCGGTGGAGTTCCTTCCATGTGCTTCTACACTCGGCCTTCTCCTTGACTTCCTGATACGACACTACATTTATCTTCACCACAAGTTACATGAACCAAGTGAAGGATCACTTGGTTCATGTAACTTCTCCTAGGTCTACCTCTCTTCCTCCTCCCTTTTAATTTACATTCCATTATTGTTCTAATGAAGTTGTCGTGTCGTCTCCGATGTCCCGACATCTTCCCTCTTTTGTTTTCTATTGTTTCCATTAATATTCTTTTCTCCTCTACCATCTTCAAAACTGCTTCATTGCTTTTCATTTCCTTCCAGCTGATTCTCTCCATTCTCTTCCAACACCACATTTCGAATGCCTCTAGTCTTTCCCTATCCCTTTGAGTCATGGTCCACGTTTCGCTGCCATACAATGCTATATATATATATATATATATATATATATTTACATCCTCCAAACAATTATCCGTCCTCTGAAGGAAAAAGTGCATTTAAACTGGCGTCCACCTGCTTTTGGCGTCCGCATACTGGACGCCACTTTTATAGCCATTGCCATTTACGTCCTATCGGTCCTGACTAGCCGTAGGACAAATATCGATAGAAGCCAAAAAAACTCCAAAATGGATTCAACAATATATTAAGAAGTTCGCGACGAAATCTCAGCGCAGGTGAGGCGCTGCTGTCGCGCGTATATTCACAGCCGTATAACTCGGAGATTTCCTGACTATGGATCCGCGTATTTGGCGTCCGCAACTGCGACGTTGCCAGCTCGCAACAATAGATCACATAATATTTATCACGGTATGAAATCAAAAATAATATTCGCCGTAGGTGGCGTTGTACGCGTTGCGTATTATTAGAAGTCCGACTTTATTTAAACTTTCAAAAGTTGCAAAAATAAATGATGTGTCATTGGAATGTATTAGATGTAGATAGAAGATGAATTATCGAGGACTTCGGAAAAGAAAAATAATATCATATACGGACGCTTAATAGCTATATACGGACGTCCAATTGCCATTTTTTTATTATTTAATAGGTTTGCACTTGACCACCATCTCGCCTGATGTTAAGTGACGATGCAATCTACAATGGAGCGTGCTTACCTAGAAGAAAACGATTCACTCTCGATTTGAAGACACCAATATTGTAACTATAAGGGAAAACTCACTGAGGCAACGCATTCCACAACCTAGACGTTCTTGTCACAAACTTGGAGTCAAATCTCTTCGTTGGTGTTTTCGTAACATCAACCATGGAACGATGTCGCTTTTTTGAGATACGAGAAGTCTGATAGAAAAAAGGACAAGGTGGTATTAGATCATGTAGTTCAATTGCACACTCTCCGAAGTATAACAGGGTATAAAACCGATAAGCTAGCAATTTTGCGGCGATGATCAAGACTTTGGAGTATTTTACGCACAAGAGTGTCATTGCCTATGAGCCATTCGGCACGTCTCTCAATTGATTCCAGAGTCTCCAGCTGATGCTTAGCCGATCCATCCCAAAGGTGCGAACAGTACTCCATACAGGAGCGAATCTGTGCTTTATTTAACGTGAGCAACTGTTCCGAGTTGAATCTGTATGTCTATCTGAATGGTATCTTCGCACCTTTGAGAGAATACCTAGTTTTTGGTGGCTAATTTAGCCTTAGACTCAATATACGTGCTAAAATTGAGCGTCGACGATAAAGAGAAGAAATATACGGACGTCCAATTGCTATATACGGACGCTCAATAGCTATATACGGACGTCCAATTGCTATATACGGACGCTCAATAGCTATATACGGACGTCGAATTACTATATACGGACGCTCAATAGCTATATACGGACGTCGAATTACTATATACGGACGCTCAATAGCTATATACGGACGTCCAATTGCTATAAACGGACGCTCAATAGCTGTATACGGACGTCCAATTGCTATATATGGATGTCCAATTCAAATCCAGTGAGATATTTTCCCACCGGGGACGTCAAAAGAAGTTGTTTAAAAATATTTCTTCATACTGCCAGTAATTCCCATTTGTCCCTCGTCATCTCTCATCATCATCAGCCGCAAGACGTCCACTGCTGAACATAGGCCTCCCCCCTAGACTTCCACAACAAACGGTCCTGCGCAACCTGCAACCAGCGGTTTCCAGCAACCTTTGTGAGGTCATCTGTCCATCTAGTGGGAGGCCGTCCAACACTGCGTCTTCCGATTTGTGGTCCCCACTCGAGAACCTTTCTTCCCCATCGGTTGTCAGTTTTGCGAGCGATGTAGCCCAGCCCATTGCCACTTCAGCTCTCTTATTCTGAGCTATGTCGGCCACTTTCGTTCTTTTGCGAACATCCTCATTACGGATTCTGTCGCGTAGAGAGACTCTAAACATATCTCTCTCCAAACCTCGCTGTGAGCTTTGTGTTGAGGCCCACAGTTAAGGACCACGTCTCAGTTCCATAAGCCATCACGGGCAACAAGCACTACTTAAATACTTTTGTCTTTAGGAATTGGGGTATTTTGGACTCAAAGATGGGCCAAAATTTTCTCGGACGCATCCCATCCGAGTTGGATCCTTCGCTGGACCTCTTTGTCGAAGTTGGATCTACCTATTTAGATCTTTTGACCTAGGTAAACGTATTCGCCAATAACTTCGAGTGTTGTATTGCCAACAATAACCGGTACAGGTGTGAACAGTTTCGGAGATATTACATCTCCCTGTCTCACGCCTTTCTGTAGCTGGATATGTTTTCTGCACTGATCCTGTAATCGGACAGACATTATGGCATTGCTGTTATACACTTCAACGCTGGAAAAACTGAAGCACTGCCCAGGTTTGCCCAGGAGAAATCGAAGGCTTTTTCATAGCCCACTGCCTGCCCATTGCCACTTCAACTTGCTAATTTTAAAAGCTATGACGATGACCTTCGTTCTTCTGCGGATTTCCTCGTTGCGATAAAGTTCGGAGAGTATAGTTTCGGAGAGATGACGTCTCCCTTTCTCCCCTCTTTTTGCATTTGGATCGGATTTGTGCATTGGTCCTGAAGACGGATAGACATGGTGGCTTTGTTGTATAAACACTTCAACACTTCGATATACCTACGCTATACATAGTAGCCGATTATACTCGTCGGTTTTCTGTATAATCTGCCGAAGTGTATGGATATGATCTGTGGTACTCGTACTATAGTATTTTATAAGTATGATATCAGCTATCTGGCCGCCATAGTATAAGCTTTGCTTAGTTTGGGGTCAGATGGTGTTGTGGGTGAATTGTCTACTAATATTTTCGGAAACCGGCTTGTTTGGGTGGCTGGAAGTCGTCAAACCTGCGTGCGAGACGATTCATGATTACTTATAAACGTGGCTCAGAAGTGAGATGGGTTCTTCAACAAAGTGAAGTCACCTTTTTTTGTAGAAGAGCACCACCATTCTTCAGCTCCACGCTTCTGGCGTATTACCGTCAAGTATGACGGAGTAGAACAGCTTCTGAAGGACTTTAAATAATCGTTTTCCACCCGCCCTCAGAAACTCAGCACCCGTTTGTTTCTACTGGGGATAAATGTATGGAGACAAATGGGAATAATCCATTATGGCGCAACACGATTGGCAGCAGTATTTCTACCATACAGTAGTTCGTTGCCAAACATAACTGCTTCACATAGTGCCGTATTTTTATAATTAAAGTGGCCAGGCTATTGAACATCCGTATGTAACTAGTAGGCGTCCGTATATAGATATTGGCCGTCCGTATATCATATTGGACGTCCGTATATTACATTGGACGTCTATATATAATATTGGTTCAGTCCATGGTAGAATACAATCCCGATTTTATTTTATCTACATTTGTGTTGATCCACAAATGAGGTTATTACGTACCTACTTGTCTTAAATTAATAAAAAAATATGACTAAACAAACATGTACATCTACATTTATGTTTGTTATTCTAGATACTACCTGCGATTATTGGTGTAAAACTCTCATAAATAGGAGCTTAATTTTTTTTATCTTATTAAGTATTTGTTTACTAAACTTTGTCAAAATCCATTGTTACTAACTAGTAACAATGGAATGGACACTTTACGTGGAAGTGTGACATACATTTATCACACAATTCATTCATCTGTAATCATTCACAACAAGACGCCTTATAACAATTTCAATACCTTAATATTGTGAGAATAAGTTTGTAAATGATAATAATAAAGAATATAAAAATATCGGGCATCCGTATAACTATAGATCTTACGAAATTGAAGTAAAAGAAAGAGAAAGTAAATCTAAACTAGCTGGCAACGTCGCACTCACAAATGCCGTTCATCCTATGCAGACGCTAAATAGTCGATGCCATTGGTAAATCAAGATCAATATATCCAGGACGTTTATAATTAATGACCATGGTTCGGGGTTCAAAAATGTTGCGGCACGAACGTAAGAGGAATATCGCGAAAAATAAAATTATCAGAAAACGATGTATCCCACGGAGCTGGCAATCGAAAAACTAAGCAATATTCATTAAGAGATGTTAAAATAAGCAAGAGGAACCGGAGGACGTCGTAATGATGCACGACGTGCATGACGCCAAAAATATTGGAGGATGTAAATATATATATATATATATATATATATATATATATATATATATATATATATATATATATTTACATAAATGTCATGACGAACCATATCTATCGCTATATCGAGATAGTACAAATGTAACATCGATGCTAGCAAACTTTTGATTTATGTTTCATTATGGGTCAACTTTTACAATATTTTGTAATATCTTATTGTACCTGCAGACAGCACTAAAGATATTTAAAGTGAAAACTTCGTTTGGCTTGCCACAAACAGGGATTTTTCGTGAGCTGTGAATTGAATTCTAGCATCACGCTCGGGAATGACAAGAAACCTTCTGGTAAACCCGGGACCATGGCCATTGGGCATCTTGAAATGCGGCAGCATTTCCTAAAGGCCATCTAGAAATGCGTCAGCATTCCTAGATGGCCATGCTCATGGTCACGCCCTCCGGTTTCACCCACTTACTCGTAGTTTCTAAAGTGAGCTGTCAAATTCTGAGTTATAACTTTTCACTTCTATCGGCAGTCCCTATGACTGTCATTTTTTTATTTGCATTTATTAATATTTCAAATATTGGCATCTCGTATGTACCTGTATAGTATCTATAAATAAATAGTTAAAAATGATTTGGGCAATTATGTAATGAACTGTATAATATAAATAATATCTCACTTGTGTAGCAAAACCGAACAAGTCAGAAATGAAAAGACGGCGAAAAAGTCTTTCATCAGCTGAATATATCTTAATATATATAAATCTCGTGTCACAATGTTTGTCCTCAATCGACTCCTAAACCACTGAACCGATTTCAATAAAACTTACACACCATATGCAGTTTGATCCAACTTGAAAGATAGGATAGG
This sequence comes from Ectropis grisescens, assembly GCA_017562165.1. Lineage (NCBI taxonomy): Eukaryota > Metazoa > Arthropoda > Insecta > Lepidoptera > Geometridae > Ectropis > Ectropis grisescens. The sequence goes on along the minus strand of CM029794.1, from coordinate 11,853,744 downwards.
ATTTATTCCGATTATTTATCTTTATATGACAATATCCGAGCGAAGCCGGAACGGGCCACTAGTGTATGTATATATTTTTTTCATTGCAAAATTAACTGAAAAAAATTGTTTTGCCAGATATTGCATGCCTCTAGAAGAAGCCAGTTTGTATGGGACAATTTTAAAATTGTTTTGAATCATCTTATTCTCTCTAGAAACAGTAAGTAATATTTTGACGTGACAACGTCTAATAAATCGATGAATGCCGGCTGCATGCACGAAAAAGTGTCCCGTTATGTCTCGTCACGCTTATTGTCCCGTTACGCTCATTGCACGCTTGTGCCGCATGTATCAATGTTTTGTTATGACGTTGTCACGTTAAACGTGTTCGTAAACCAACCGACTTTACAGACAACATTTTTTTTTGGAGACGGGAAACAGAAGTGCATTTCAGTTCAGGCATGTTTTAAAAGTAATTTCGCGAACAACAACAGTTCTGAAACCGCAATCGCGACCACTCATGTTAAACAAAAGCCATCAAGTAAGGGCTCCCTTATTCGAGCCGAGAGCTCGAATTGCCTTCATTTTGGGTTTGCTGCCAAAAGTAAGCGAGAGACTTATCCTTGCTTTAAGAATGCCATTTTAGCTAGAATACCAGCTTTTAATTTTTACCAGCTTTGTAAAACTTTTTTGACGTGACAACGTCTAATAAATCGATGAACGCCGGCTGCATGCACGAAAAAGTGTCCCGTTATGTCCCGTTACGCTCAGTGTCCCGTTGCCCTCATTATACACTTGCACCGCATCTATAAATGTTTTGTTATGACGTTGTCAATTTATACTATGTCCGTAAACCAATCGACTTTACAGACAACCAATTTTTTTGTATGTATTTATTTATGTTTAGTATTTTGTTATTTTCGGTTACATAGATACTAATATTCCACTAGCAGTCCGTCCTGGTTTCGCCCGTGGTGCATAATATATTTAAGATTCAAGATTGTTTGAACGCGCTAATCTCAGGAACTACTAGATCGTTAGATATGTACGTGATTGCTGAGAGAGCTCTATATTTTGTACTACGGACGAAGCCGGGGTGGACCGCTAGTTGCTCGATATGAGTATCAAACGAAAAGATTTGACTAACAGAATACTATTCGCTACGAGAGATGGCAAAGCTAAGATGAGCGCCACCACAAATTAGGCGTTTTCCCAAACGCAAAAAGACTTGTCAAAGATAGCTCCAAATATTGTCAAGTGTGGCACCAAATTTTTCTAACATAATAAAACAGTGGCGCCACCTACGGTGAAATTGGGAACTGTATTTGACAGGTCTTTTTACATCTTGAAAACGCCCTATTTTCAGAGGTTTTACAAACTTTTCATAATTAGTTATTTTATTTTTAATGCATCTCAGCTCGCAAAAGCTTTTGGCATGGTCCAAACGTAAAACTTTTCAATAGGTTTTTGTCTTCAAATACCACTAGGGGGTTTGGCATCGTTCCGGATCAATCAAGTAAAGATGGTATTTATGCTTAAAAGGTTGTTGGCGGTTTTATTATGATTTTTAGCTCGGAAAATTTAACAAAGAAATATTTTTCCCGTTTTCAGAAAAGTTTGACAGAAATCAAGATAATGCGCAATTAGTAAAAGTATAATAGAGTAAGATCCTAAGGCCGCCAGACGTCACGTATTTTCTGATGGATGAAATGTGGACGATTGAGTAGAGTTAGTACGTACTAAGAGCACATGCTTACCCGCTAACATGCTTAGACGGCCAATTTTGAGATATCCCCATATATCCCCATATCTCAAAATTGGCCGTCTAAGCAAGTTAGCCGGTAAGCATGTGCTCTTAGTACGTACTAACTCTACTCAATCGTGGGTCCAAAAGATATATTACTCACTTCACGTATTTTCTGATAACTGATTTTCACGTATGTTATATGCAGTATCATTAAAAATAAGGCCCCGTTACTCCCAGACACTTTCCGTCGTTTTGCTTAACAGACTCTTTAAAATACCCAAAATAATAGTCTGTTAAGCAAAACGGCCGTGGGTGACAAGCGCAGTCCAGTGTTACGTAATGATTTGGACTTTTCATGTTCCAATAGCTACGTGTCACTGTAGTATTATGTGGCAGTCATAGTTTACCATAAGGCACATGGCCTGCTCGCTCTTTACCATTAAAAAAATATATTTTCTTCCGGTATTTCTTTTAGTTTTCTCACGTCAGCAGCGCGTCTGAATATCTAAGATATGCCCTGGCTACCTCATGGACTAACCATATACCATGCCAGATCATGCTGTGTCTGAACTTCTATTGTCCTCCACAAAGAGTTCAATAAAAATTTTCATTTAACCAAGTATCTAAATAAAGATTTGTATTTAAACGTTTAACGATGTTTTAAACCGCAAAGGTGTTTAAAAAGCTTTTAGATAATTAAAAAACAAATAAATCACATTTAATTTCTAGAATTCAGCAACTTATTTACACGAATTAAAACAATATAAATATTCAATCAAAGTAATTAATCTAACGCAAGAATCTCTTTAAAAAGGGATAATAAAATTAAAATGAGATTAAAATGCGAGTCAAAATGCTCATTTGAATTTTGGAGGTCATTTTGCGGCTCCTACTCTAATTATTCGTAAAATTAGAGAAACTAATTCATTTTCACCTCGACTGCATAATTAATGGACAAGGGATTAGTCTGTTATTATAGTTTGAAAATTTATCGTTATTTAAAGGATTTACATATTTTTGTGTATGTATGTGGATAGAACATATCGACTTGCAAAACCCGACTAAACTTTCTTGTTTTTTTTTGTGTTAATATGGAGTCACAATAATCAATAACGTAGCAATTTGACTTTTTTTCATAAATTTGATATAAATATATTAGCTTTATGTTCTATAGACTACAGGTCCGTAAACAAAATGTATGGGTCTATATTTTTTTATAGTTTCAATGCCTCTCCTAATCTATTATTCCGCAATCCCGTACAAAAATCATGTGACTAGAAGAAATGATCGAGAGTTTCAACCCCCTATCTTTACCTGCACACAGGTGGACAGCTTTCAAGTGACGGCATAGCACTGAATCTTGCTACTTTATACCATTATGCCCTTCTATCATCCTACATAGGTCTCCTGGTGGTTCATTTGACCAATAAACTTTGTTCACGGGCCTGTAAAGTACTAGGCGGAGTGTAGAATACCGCAATACAAACTTGTTCAAGAAGCAATATGTTGTTGAGTTCTGATGTCGCAATTTCCAAAAATTAAAGGTATGGCCAGAAGCTTATCGGAATTTTTCCTTGAAATTAATCACAAAAATCCACTTAATTGCGTTAAATACACGTAGAATTGGGTTTACGACTGGGTCAAAAATATACCAGTCCAATTAATATGTTGGGTTGATTATGGAAAAATATGGGACACACTTTTTTTGTTATAATAAATTATTAAAAATCGACAAAGATATGGACCATCAAACTTCCGGAGCCATGAAGTGACATCAGTCGAAATTTCTTCGTATTTTTTTGTTTTAGAAACAAAAGAAAAAAAAGTATACAAGGTGTTACAGAAAAGAGCAACAATATTTATGGTAGTTCATCTACATTAAGTTTTGAATCATATTAAATATGAAAATTAAACATGAAAACTCAAATTTTTTCTTTGCCAATTTTTTTGGTTTTTTACTTTATTGCCCACACTGGCTAGATCTCGGCACGGATTTTTGTACGACATCGGGGCGTAGGCAGCAAAAAAGTCGTTTATCAGCTGTACATGCGTTAGGAGTGAAGCTGGTGATTTGGTGGGAATTTTACGTCAAACTTTGACTCGTATTATCTCCTGATCTACCGTGCTGAGGGGAAAGATACCTTGGGTGATGAATTCTACATCAGTGTTAGAATGAACTGTTAAAATATTGTTGGGGGTAAATCCACCACGTTGTATACATAATATGTTTTAATAATCTAATTAAAGTATTAATTAGTTTTTTCGTCACCATGCTTATTAATTTTTAAATAAAACTTGATTTTGAACGCCATGTTCGTGTGCACCACCTACTCTAGCAACTTGTTTTTTTTACATTCAATAATCTTGCCAGTTAAAAATATGAAAAGGAGCACGATAGATCATTTTCCAATTGCTGAGCCTCGGGGTCTTCTCTAACTAGGTAAGAGGTACGCTCCCAATATACCAAAATGGCCAAGTGCCAATATGCGGTTTACTCATGTATTTTTAAAGATGTCTTGGAATATTTCGGTGTTTTCACGACGTTTTCATTCAGCATTTTTCTCAGCGATGACAAGCCTATACTTGGAAAAATACTTCCTCAAAAGTGTAGATGGAATCCGAACTACGATAACAAACCACATGTTTGCAAATTACGTTTTAGCTACTAGGACATTATGGGTGCAAAAAAGACGTTCCTGTAAAAGGTCAAATTTTTATACCCTGTAACAAGGACTAAGTTTAACATTCCGAGTAATCGCTTAAAATTATTTTTAAGTAATGTTTTGCTACCCGTGCTTTCTGTGTAAAGAGTTTGTACCAACTCTATACGTAGTATATGTTAGTAAACTCTTTGGTTTTATGTTTTTTTAATTATTGCTTATTATTGCATTTTTTTTCAAGAGTGAAGAGATGAGACAGTGCGTCCGTCTTATCTTATATGTATAATCCGTCTTATATGTATAATCAACTTGTTACGGAATACATTTTTCGAAATGTTGTAATGTACATTGTACAGCTATTTTAACTCAATACATACTCGAATACTGTTAAGCTTAAGTCCGTTCCAAAAAGCATTATGGGGTTCAGTTTTTGAATATTAAACCAAACTTAACATTTTATTGTATTTTTCACCAGTTTCAGTTCAATGATTCGCAAAACCACCTATCTCATGGCCTAGGCCATGAGATTCGTGCGTGGCTTTTAAATTACATAAGTTACTCTGGAGTTGCCTTTATAAAATTTAAAACATTCAAAAATAAATTAACAGACAGAAATATGGCCATTATAAAATATGTCTAATATATTTTAATACCCAAACACTAACTATATTACAATAAACGTAAGAGGACATGGTATTTATGTAAATTAACAGTAAAGTTCAGTAGGTAGTTAATACATCAATAAATAAATAAAATAAAAATCTTATACACAAAATGATTGTGTGAAAATATAAAATACAATTTGCTAAACGTGTACTTAACTTTTTCCTCCATCACAAATAATGTTGGAAAATGTGAACAGTTACGGATTTTTTTATTCACCATCGATTCTCTGACACACTCTATTGTACCTATTGGAATTCCGTGCCAAGTCTGTCAACTCGTCACAAAGCTTTTGTGACAACACGTCTTTTGGTGAAAAAAACATAAATTCAATTCATATAATATTTTTCTTATAAGCACCGAAACCCCAACACATGAATGTACATTGAGAATATTCTAAGAAAATATTTGCAAGAAATAATTGTATACGTTCAATCTTCGAGAACGTTATTTGTAAGGAATTCTTATTTCACATCTTATAAATTTGTAATTACATTATTTATAAGTACATTTTTGACATGACACGAGTATTTGGCGATCGCAGAATTTTCACTCCAGACATTTTATTGGGCATGCGCGAAAATTCAGCTCTACCGGGCACTCACACAAATAAACGTATAAGGTGATCAGCTACTCACACAGACAACTTCGTCAACACACTGAAAGCTCCTACAGTCTAAAACTCACTCGTACATGAAAAAGAACGTTTACGTGTACACTGTAAAACGGCACTCACACTTTGAAACCCTAACCCTGGAGGAGCTTTATACGTTAGTTATCCTAGAGGTGTCTTTGGCGAAGGACGTCTCTGTGCCCCGTAAAATTGTATGCAAAAACGTAAGTCCGCGAACATCAAGGTGATATAATTTTACGTGAATTGGTAAAAGAAGTTTGGTGATTTGGATTTAACTACGAAAGTTATACTGAGTGAAGTGCTGTGAAAGTTTACGTTATTACTTTTTTTGAGTGAGAAAAGTATAAAAATTTAGGCGTACTTACAAGTTGTGCGCTCTTCCAGGATTATTAATTAGGTAAGTTTGCAATACTGTGATTACTTTGAAGTTTTTACCGCCTCTAACGTGTGCGACTATGACGTATGCTAATTAACTGGTTACTATTTAATTACAGTTGACGTGACATAATGAAACTATGGCAACAGTTTTTCCAAAAGGTTTTTACTGCACTTAAAAATTACGTTAAAAATATGATGATGAACAGAAATTTAATTAATTCAGATCAATTCAGACCAATTAAAATATTTTTTTGTCACGACTAGTTTAGTTATATTGTCTTAATTTATAATAATTCATTATTTCACTACGTGTGCCTCACGGCTTGACCCATAATCAGTATAATAAAACCTTTCCCGTGAATTACGATATTATTTTAATGTTTTTCATACCAGAATCAACTATATTTTGGTTACTAGTTGCAAACAAATAAATACAAAAATTTTATCTTCATTAATTTAATTTTTCGTAGCTTTTTGGCAGACGCGATTACATAATTAATTGTATTTTAAATTACTTTAAAAAAGGGAAGGTTCTTGATTTCACTGTATTTTTTATGTTTGTTAAGTACCTCACTAACTTTCGACTGAATAAGCCGATTTTGATAATTCTTTTTTTGGCGGAAAAGGTGAACTTTTCAAATGATCTCATATCAATGTTCTCGAAATAGGTAAAGCTTTTCTTGTAATTTAAATGAAAAAAAAACATAAATCGATGAAACATCATTTTTTTAATAACTCTGTTCTATTAAAATTAATAAACACTGTTGAGTTAAAGTTAAATTTTCAAATTAATTTGATTATTTTGTTTTGCAGACTAAAATAAAGAATTCATTATTAATTAAAGAAATATTTTTGATTAATTTTGTGGTTTTCTGTGTTAACGTATTCTGATTGATAACTTTTATTTTACTACGAACTAGCCGTCTTTCTCGGCTTCCCCCGTGGTTAAAAATAATACACCTATATCACTCACGGGTGGTGAAAATGTCCAATGGTGAAACATTTTTAAAATTGGCCCTGTAGTTTCTCAAATTAGCGAGTTCAAACAAAACTCTCTTGAGCTTTAGAATTTTAGTATAGATAACTTAGGAAAGAGTGAAAAGGCGCCACTGTGATCGAGAAACAAATATGTAATTAAATTGAATAGATAGAAACGTAAGTGTAGCAACTATTTAAAAACTCTATATCAAATAAAACGAGCAAGAAATGTGATGGTAACACGCCTGCCCATATCTTGTAGCGCAAGGCAACTGTTTCAAGTTGTTCTAAATCACTAAATGAACTAGACTACCCTTGCTCAGTGATATTCTATAATTAGCTAGCAATTTTAGCTATTATTCTACCAATATTATAAATGTCAATATTTGGATGATTGGCTATTTGGATGTTTGTTGCTCAATCACGTTGTAACGTATGAACGCATCCGAAAACATATTTTGAGATTAAAATATATCGGATGCCGTAGCGATCTTCATGATTTATTCTAGAAATTGATCTCTGTCACACTTACTTAGTAGTTGACTATTATTTTGTATTTTTAAGTTCTATACGTTTTATTTTCAATTCTTGATTCCACTCAATCTCTTTGTAAATTCTGCAAATTTAATTAGTGGACATTTTCGTGAAAATGTGGGTATACCGCTCTTGTCACTTTCCGGAATATTCTATTTTGTGATCGGATTTTATACCGCATTTGTTTTAACAGTAGTAAAATTTGTTTCGGAACAAACATATAAGCAGATTGTAACAACATTTGTTTCATGAAACATCGAAACAACGATAAAATTCTTAACACATTTTAATCTGATTTTAATTAAGATGTTTATTAGGTAGAATTTGCTTTAATAGTAATTAAGATCAGTATCGTTAGTTAAAGGATAAATGTCATGTTAAAATAGTAAATAAGTGTCAAATAATAATAAGTCTTACTTGTTTAGTGAACTACCGATCAGTTTAAAACAATATTTCCATTTTTTCTTCGAATTCTAGGGTACCACCGTATTTTTTAACCCTATGTATCTATACTCATATTATAATGCTGAAGAGTTTGTTTGTTTGAACGCTAGGATCTCGGGAAGTACTGGTCCGAATTAAAAGATTATTTTTCTATTAGACAGTCCATGTATCGAGAAATGGTATAGGCTATAGAACATAACGCTACTATCAATAGAAGGGGAGCATAACAAAAACGGGGGAAAAATATTCCTTTTTGAGAGTTTTTGCAGCGTGCTTTGACATGACAGCATGTGTTTAAGTTGCGTCAACTTCAACTTAATTTTTTTCTTTTGGGTTCCATTCGGTAATGTTACCGTAATTTCGCCAATGTCCAAGATTGCGTCATTGAATATAAACTTTTGCTAAACAAATTTGTTTCTAAATCTGAGTTTGTACGACCAATTTCCGACAGGTGGCGTAGCAGGTAGCTGAAGAGGTTTTTGTATGAAAGCAATATTCCCAATGACTGAACCGATTTCAGTCATTCTTTCACCGTTGGTTATGTACGGGATCCCGATGAGTGCTATTTATATACCACGGGCGAAGCCGGGTGGACATCTAGTAGTATATACATATATATATATAAAATACATTTATGTTTGTTAACTAACTTGTCTGGTGGAAAACAACGCAGTGGCTATATGTAGAGCATCGAGTATTCTATGAAGGTACTTTCTTACCTTCTACGAAACAAGGAAAACTGCAAGGTATTTCAAACCTAAAAACCTAGAACTTTAAACTGTCTTAAACTATACCGTATATAGCTCTTTTAGACAGACTTACCGTCTTCCTCTACTTTTCCAACACCTTAAAAAGCATTCTTTAAAATAACTGGCTCCCACAAACGCAAGGGAATCCTACTATGGGGGCTAGGGTTGGAAGGTAGGGTTGCGATTCATTTATGAGCATTACGATAAACAAAAGGGCAAAATGATATCATCAAATCATGCAAATCAGTCGCACACTCTCCAAAGTGTATCCGATAAAAAACTGATAGGCTGGCAATTTTGCGATTTTAGTACAATATAACATTCAGTCCAAATAGGCCGCAACCATTTTTCGGCGATGATCAAGACTTTGTAGTCTTTTTTGCACAAGAGTGTCGTTGCCTATAAGTGTTTTGGCACGTCTCTCGATCGATTCCAGGGCCTTTAGCTGATACTTACCCGATCCATCCCAAAAGTGCGAACAGTACTCCATACAAGAGCGAATCTGTGCTTGATAAATGGAACTATCTATTTTTTATTGCTACATAGAGTATTTTTAATCATGTTGCATGTAACAAACACTCACTCAATAAGGCATATTATTATTATACCAAATTCCGTATAAATCGGTTAGGTGGCTTAAGTGTAGAAACAGAACCAATAGATAGAAGTACCTGGGGAAGTACCATACCTTTGCCAGTTAATATACCGCCAAGCAGGAATGTGTAAACAGTACCGTATTCCGGTTTGAAGGGCAATGTTTCTAGAGAAATTACAAGAGTTGCAGATATAATATCTTAGATCTCTGGGTGACGAGCGCAGTGAAGTGCTAGGTAATGCTTTGGACTCTTCATGTTCCAATAGCTGCGTGCCACTGCGTTGTTATGTTGCTTACTATTAGGCATATTTCCTGCTGGTCTCCTCACTTTAAATATTAAAAAAAACGCTTTTATCATAATACATATATTATGACTAGTGATTTTGGTAACGAAATCCCGAAGTGTGGGCACCAATTGCAAACAAGCTCCTCGCTCGAAAATTGGTTACATCAGTCACATGCGGCTTTATAAACGTAGCTGTGGGATTTAAAATATTTTTTCCTGGGCAAAAAAAGGATTTAAAAGCAGGGGATAGTTATCTAAGCTTTTAAGTAAATTTAAAAATGTCTAATATTTTAAGATTTCAAATAACATACCTAATACATAATCTTTTTATTTAAAACAATTGTTATAAAAGATAAATCTAGCGATGATGACTGTCCTCGTGGCTTAGTGGGTAGTAACTCTGCCTGCGAAGCCGAGGGTTGCGTTGTTGATTCCTCCCAGTGCAAATATTTGTGTGATGAATTCAAATGTTTGCACTGTGTCTGGGTGTTTTTAGTATGTATTTAAAACTATATATGTATTATATCAGCTATTTGGCCCCCATAGTACAAGCTTTGCTTAGTTTGGGGTCAGATGGTGTTGTGTGTGAATTGTCCACCAATCTTTATTAATTTTTTTTATTTCGACGGGGGCGAAATAAACAAACATCTATCAGTTACGTAAATATAGATCATCCCCACTTATGTTATAAATGCTAAAGTAAATTTGTCTGTCGAAATGTTACTCTTCCAAGGCTAATCCGCTCTACCAATATAAATAAAATTTAGTACAGATTGCCTCATAAAGGACATAGGCGATTTTGGAAAGGGTAAGTAAGCTAAGTATCTGCTGGAGTCTCTGGAATCGATCGAGAGACGTGTCAAAAGGGGCAACGAACGACACTCTCGTGCAAAAAAAGACTTGACATTTTTGAATATCGGCGAAATTTTTTCACGAGTTTTTATCGGATACACTACTGAGTGTGCAACTGATCTTATCTAATCCAACCTGGCTTTTTTTTTCTATAGAACTGCTTGTGGCTTTAAAAAGTGATATCGTTACATACTTGATTTTGCAAAGACACGAACGAGGATATTTGACTCTCTGACTATGGAAAGAGTTTCCTGAGTGGGGTTTTCCCGATGTTTATAACCTTGATATCTTCCAATTGAGAGTGAATTCATTTATTCTAAGTAAGCACGCGTTATCGCAGACCGCATCGTTGTTTAACATCAGACGAAAGGGTAGTTAAGTGTAAATCTAAAAAAATATACAAAAAATACAAAAATTTAAAGAAAACTTCGAACACTAGTTCGAAGTTTTCGTGGGAGTTGGATACTTAAAAAGTGATTTTAATAGATATTAAATAAATAGTAATGAAGTTGCGTTTTACACCACTGGGGAAAGCTAGTGTCTAATTTTAGTAAGTATCTTTTGCCCGATTGACAACATCATAGTGTCTTCAAATCAAAAGTGAATTCAATTCATCTGGGTAAGCACAGTCCATCGTAGACCGCATCGTTGCTTATCATCAGGCCAGATGGCGTTCAAGTGGAACCCTATTATTGTTACAAAATAAATACAAAAATAATCGGAAAAAAACTGTAACTATATACTTATAATTATATATATTATATGACAAATAAGTATCCCAATGATTTCAAATTACAAGTGTGAGATTTTTGTACAACATACCTACCTTTAGAGTGACGAAACGAGCCGGACATGTGCCTAATGTTAAGCAACACTCCTACCCATAACAGCACAGTGTCTAACTATTGGAACATGAAGAGTCCAAATCATTACCTAGAACCGTACTTACTGCGCTCGTCGCTAAACTATGATTTACTTCTATGCTCTGTAATTTCTTTAGTAACATTGCCCTCCGTTTGCTTACGTAATGTAGTAGAATTATTTCACTAAAACATTTCCATACGTCTTGTGCAGTCAGGTAAGACCACTAAGATTATTGCTCTGATAACCCTCAAAATTTCAAATCCCAAGCGTTTATTTCCCTTTCAAGTTAAATGGGCAAACAAATCCTTCACTTAACTATTCAACTAGCTTCACTGCAGAGTAAGAAGCTTGAATTTAAGTGTATGATGATAGAATGCATTAGCTTAAAAGCTCAAATGTGAGCTTTGTAAAATTTCACTCTAGTTCTAAGAGTTATTGTTTTAGGTTTTGTGAACTTTCGTTGTTATTAAGGTCACAAAGTTCATTGTCTTTCGTTATAAAATTGATCATTAATCTTGTGTTTTCAATATAGTTATTTTTGATTTTGTTATTATATGTATAGGTATTTTTGATTGTTGAGAGTAGTTTGAAAACGGTTAGTATTAAGTAAATTATACATCAAAACAAGTCAAGGTAATTGCGAGGTGAAATATTTATGGAACACTGTTTTATTTTACTCTAATGCTATACTTAGAATTTAACAATCGCCAAGTGGAATTTGGTTCGATCAGACTTTGGTTTGTAAGCCTTGATGGCGTAGTGAGATTGGACAATTTGACCATCCTGGCTACGTGGTTCGACTGCGTAGTTCGATCAATACTACTTCGGACCACGTGAACTTTTTTCCCGTATGTGAACTACCAATCATAAAGTCATACATTTTTAAGTCTTACTTGCACATTTAAGTATTTTTGAAACGCAGAATTACAAGTTTCTCATTACTCTTAACGGTGGAGGAAAATTTCTTGAGGAAATCAAAGAAAAGCCTCTTTCAGGGAAATGCATCATCTGCCAACCCGCACTTGGAACGTATCATGAATTATAAGTCTGCGCAGACTTATAATTCATGATACGTAGTGGTAGGACTCTTGGCAGAGTCCGCCTGGGGAAGTACCACACCTTTGCCAGTTATTCTACCGCCAAGCAGTAATGTGCAAACATTACTGTGTTCCGGTTTGAAGGGCAATGTTTCCAGAGAAATTACAGGGCTTAGAGATATAAGATCTTAGATCTCTGGGTGACGAGCGCAGTGCAGTGCTAGGTAATGATTTGGACTCTTCATGTTCCAATAGCTCCGTGTTGCTGTGCTGTTATGTGTCAGGCATGTTGCTTACCATCAGGCACATATCCGGATCGTTTCGTCACCATTTAATTAAAAAAAAAAAAAAAAAAAAAAAAAAAACTTATACGACTCGGCTGTCACCACGATAAATAAAATACACTCAAATATAGGTTTTATGTCATGCACGTTAAGATATAGATTACGTTGGCAACACAAATTAGCACACCTCTCGCTGACAGGTGTCTGCTAATTTATGTTGCCAATCTATACTAATATTATAAAGCTGAAGAGTTTGTTTGTTTGTTTGAACGCTAGGATCTCGGGAAGTGCTGGTCCGAATTGAAAGATTATTTTTCTATTGGATAGTCCATTTATCGAGGAAAGCTATAGGCTATAGAAAATAACGCTACTATTAACAGAAGCGGAGCATGAATCAAGAATGTAACAAATTCGGGAAAAATATTCCTTTTTGAGAGTTTTCGTACGTTTTGTGCTTTGACATGACACATGACAGCATGACTGTGTTAAGATTACGTCATTGAATATCACAGATTACATACCTCTTGAATGAGCTCTTGAATATAAAACCTTTGCTAATCTCTGAGTTGGTACGACCAATTTCCGACAGGTGGCGTAGCAGGTAGCTGAAGAGGTGTTTTGTTTAAAAGCGATATTTACAGGAATGACTGAACCGATTTCTAAATTTTTTTCACCGTTGGATATGTGCGGGATCTCGATGAGTGCTATATATGTTCCACGGGCAAAGCCAGGGCGGACATCTAGTGTAATCTATATCTTAACAGCCAAGATATTAAGCCTATATTTGAGTATATTTTATTTGTTGAGTGGGCGCGGAATTGTATGAGTTGGCAGGCCTAATGACCTCTCTCTTTGTGAGTGAAAGCCCAGAGTCCTATCGACGGGAAAAAAGTGAGATGTTTATGCTGGTACCTACTGATAAATAAGCAAAGTTAAACATTGAACATTTAAATTTCGACCTAATTTCGATATTTGGTATTTTATCACGTCTGAACGAATCGGGTTGACATTTGGAGCACATAATATCACCTGGAATAAGCTGCTTTCTATCCCAGGAAAATAACTGAAACGGGAAACACGTGAGAAAAGCCACAAGGGTCTGCTAGTTATTCTATTGATGTCAATGTTTGGATATTTGTTGCTCAATCATGTCGCAACGTATGAACTGAAATTTGGAACCCAGTTAGACTATAGTCTGGGGGAACACGTAGGATTTTTATTATGGAAAAATAAAGGGAACGGAATTTACGCGGGAAAAGCCGCAGACTGATGCTAGTTATGATTCTATTCATTTATTTTATTATTTTAGTGTTTTTCTGCTGCATCGAAAAGTTTTAGTTCAATTATAATTTGTTTTGTCAAGACTAACCTCAAAATGTTTGAGGGTAGATTCACTTATTTTTTTCACTTGATGAGTCATATCCGGTTTGGAGTTTGCGCCAATTGCGCCAGTTTTTACGGGATTATTGTGTATGCTAAAGTTTTGTGATGTTTGTTACATAAATCATGTTAATATTCTTTATGTATTATCTCTAATTTAATAATTTTATAATCAAACCACTGTATTTTAACAAAAATCAATTCTTTTTTTATATAAAGCGTGACGAGACGAGCAGAACATGTGCCTGATGGTAAGCAACATGCCTGCCACATATCTGCAGAATGACACCCAGCTATTGGAACATTAAGAGTCCAAACCATTACCTAGCACTGCACTGCGCTCATCACCCAGAAATCTAAGATGTTATATATCTAAGCCTCGTAATTTCTCTGGAAACATTGCCCTTCAAACTGGAACACAGTAATGTTTTCACATTACTGCTTGGTGGTGGAATAACTGGCAAAGGTGTGGTTCTTGCCCAGGCGGACTCTGCTAGGAGTCCTACCTCTACAAAAGGTTTCTAGGCCCACATAGTTTGGAATGTAATACAGTTCTGTTCAGTATATACTCTTATGTTATAGTTTGTGTTTATTACGTTCTGTTTTCTGTGCTCATTTAATAAATAAATGAATCATCTATAAAACTATTTAAAATAAAATATAATAATAAAATATATTTATTCACCTTAAAACCACTTATGTTACACTGGGCACGTCAATAATACAAGTTTATATTTATAATAAGAAAACAAAAAAACAATATTATTACACAAACTTTCAATTTCATTAATTTATGTGAATGTCTAATAAATTAATAAGAATAAAATAAATTTAGAAAAACAAATAGAATGGAATGAAACAAATAATCGTAAACATGTAAATAAGTCAAACTTCACATTATTAATTTAACAAAAATAGTACATCTTCCTCTTTATCTTTACTACATTACTTAAAACATTATCTTTATAATAATTATGATTCTACTTTTTACATTTAAAAGCGCTAAATACTCTTGGAAACCGACCGTGTCATTTAAAACAGGATTTAATGTCTTTTTAATTGCTTGTTTTTACATTTCCACATTTTGTAAAAGGTTTCCGTCTCACTTAGATATTCGAATCATTAAAATGTTAATGAGGGACTGTTTCTTTACTCTTTTCTGACATTTGTTAGAAATTTCGATCTGTTTTTTATTTTTATTTTGGACAGAATAATTGGGTCAATATTTACATTAAAAGAACAGGGACAAAAAAAACAGGAACAGGATCTATGGTTGAGTAATAATAGCGCTTGGTTTTATTATCCAGATAGCTGATATAATGCTGAAATAGTTGGATAAACATACTTATTTTACATGAACTACTTAAATATACTAAGCAAAACTTGTATTATTGCGGTAAGATAGCTGATATTATACAGTACTAATATACTTGTAAATACATTATTGTACATAAAAATTGCACTTTGCTATACATAAATAAATATTGGTCGACAATTCACACACAACACCGTCTGACCCCAAACTAAGCAAAGCTTGTACTATGGCGGCCAAATAGCTAATAATATAATACATACCTATATAGTTTTAAATACATACTTATTATAAATAGAAACACCCAGATACTGTGCAAACATTTGAATTCATCACACAAATATTTGCACTGGGGGGGGGGGGGCATTGAACCCACAATTCGCAGGCAGAATTACTACCCACTAAGCCACAAGGCCAGTCATAATATAACGAGCAGACATGGTGCTGCTTCCGTCATTTCAGTACATTATTAAAAAATAAAGTATATTATACAAACAATGCCTCACAGTATTACCGGCGCGGCGTAGTTTTCTTTCTTCCAATTTTCCCGCAATAGAAATAGCATTAGCGGTATTCCAACCTACATGTATTCTAAATGTTTTTGTTTTATTTAATAAAGAGTAACGAGACGAGCAGAATATGTGTCTGTGTAAGCAATATGCCTGTCACATAACAGTACAGCCAGACGCAGCTATGGGAACATGAAGAGTCTAAATCAGATAACACTGCACTGCGCTCGTCACCCAGAGTTCTAAGATGTTATATCTCTAATCCCTATGATTTCTCTGGAAACATAGGCTTTCAAACCGGAACACATTAATGTTTGCTCGTTACTGCTTGGCGGTAGAATAACTGGCAAAGGCGTCTTCCCCAGGCGGGCTCTGCAAGAGTCCTACGTACCTACTACTAAATTTCAGTCATTACGACGTAAGTGACACCCAAACTTTCGCATTTATAATATTAGAAGGATTGCAATAAAGAGATTAGTTCAAATACCACTGCGGATTCAAAATTTGACATACACCAAACATTTTCACCTGGCTGAAACACACATTACTTACTAAAGAGCTTAATTTTAGAATAAATTGTTTTTTACCAATTTGTAAGCGCAAAAACAAACAGCCGCCTCGTTGGAAAAATATTTTGACAGCTCAACGTGTCTACGCTACATAAAGTTACAGTAGAACAATTCTGTAGGTGTAATGTCGTTAGTTTTCGCTGACGAGCCGTTGCGTTTGGTAACAGTTATAACTTTATAAACTATCGAGACTGGTCTATTGGCCCTAGGGTAATTAGACTACATTTGTTTTTCATAGTTTATTCTATGTTTTTCCTAGTCCAAGCTGAATAATTAGGCTTAAGCTTTTTAGTTTGTTTTAACAACGGCAGTTATAACTTTATAACCTATCGAGACTGGTCTATTGACCCTAGGCTAATTAGACTACATTTGTTTTTCATAGTTTATTCTATGTTTTTCCTAGTCTAAGCTGAATAATAATTAGGCTTAATTTTTTTACTTTGACTTACAATTATTACTCGTATTATCAATTGTTTATTTAAAGTCAAAACTTCCTTTGGCGCACCACACACAGAAGTTTTTGTCGGCTTGTAAATAAAGCTCAGCATCGCTTTCGTAAGTGAAAGATTTGTTCGGTTGAACTCGGGGCCGCCGAATGTGCCTGAGCGAGAAAGAGATAGATAGAGATAGTCAGCTGCAGTCTGTCAGCTTTCACTATCGTGTTGCTGTGTTTACTGTACTTAATTTATATCTAATTATTAAAATTATTTAATAGAGCTACTTTCAATAACTATTTCTTGTTTTAGTTATCACTTGTGCCGTGCTGTCTTAAGCACACCTTCTTTGTGTGACTTCTTTTTGTGTGTGTTTTTTTAATCGAAAGTGAATTGGTTTCGTCTAGGTTAGGACTCTCTTTCGTAGACCGCATCGTCGCTTAACATCAGGCGAAATGGTGACCGAGTGCGAACCTATAATAGTTAAAAAAAAATTGGTTGCCTGTAAAGTCGGTATAATGGCGAAAGTTTTACGTGACAACGACTTTGAGTGGTAAAATAATTTTACGGAAGGGACGCGTGCCTTTCACTTTTTATGTCTGTCTCTCTCGCTCTTAGGCGGGCTAACCATGCCCGAGTGGAAGGGACGCGTGCTTCTCACTCGCTCTCGTTGTGAGCGCATAACGTGAGCGGAGCGTAACGCAGTTTCTTGAAGTGTCACCCGGCAAACCAATTTATAAGACGTTGTCACGTCAAAATCAGATAAAGACTCGTAAATTACAAAATAATAAACAATGTGCCAAAAGTAAACAACGCTTATGGGAATTGCGTTACTGCTATTATTGTTTTCTGATCCCATTGTGAGACACGAGTGGTTTCTGAATGTTTTATGATGAAATTTTAATACAATGCCTGCCGAGTGTTCCGACGTTTCCCCACTCCAGTCGAAAATGTCGTTTTAGAGCATTATGGCGGACCTTTTTATTGGTAATACACTTCTGATGGTTTTTGTACCAATTTTGGCAAAGCATTTTGGTATCTTAATGTTTATAATTTAGAAGTGGATGGAAACGTTTCTAGTGAAATTACTAGCATAGAGATGATCTTTTATCTTCGGATGACGAGTGCAGTGTAGTGCTAGGTAATGATTTGAACTCTTCATATTGGAATAGTTGCGTGTCACTGCAGTGTTATAGGCAAGCATGTGGCTATAAGTTACCAACAGGCACATGCCATGCTCGTCTTATTACTCCATACTTAAAAAAACTGATTTTTTATTTTGATTTTTTTGTAAGTAAACGTATTGAAAGTGCCTAGAAGCCAGAATGTCCGATTCTATAATCCCAAGATCGTAAGTAGGTTACACTCATCTGAATATTTTTCTAAAGGTATAATTGCTTGAATATCGTGAAGAAACTGAATACCTTTGAAGACATGCCCCAGTGAGTATCATCCGCATTGGGGCATCATTGTGGATTCTGCCTTTGTCTTTCTCTCTGTGGGAAATGACCCCGAGTCACAGCACTGGGAACATAGGACTCGAACTTTTATTATGAAGAAGAAAATCGAGGTCATAATCGACTACACCAGGATCAGGTGAATCATCAAAATTGGTATCTCTTGGAGTATGCCGTTTCCTTACGGTATTTTCCGACACCGTTAAAACCAGTAGTGGTAGTAAACTGTAAATATGCACTCGAAAAACTACTCAATAGTTCAGTGCGGGGTTTCTATTTTTAAAGACATTAATGTGAAATGGACCTCCTTCCAGAACCTTACAAAAAGCAACAGTGTAAAAAACATAACATTAAAAACGTATCAATATCGATGTAAACGACACATTTTGAGAACATTACAAACGTATTACAGTCGATGTAAGAAAAATAAATTCAAAATTTTACAGTCGTATGTCAGATGTTAGAATATTAGGTGCGATCAATATCAATATCTGTGTCGTCACCATCATCAGCAGCACTGCTGTACAGATCTGTCCACTGTTGTACATTAGCCTCTCTCATACAACGTTACTCAGCCAGATCCTTGATCTTATAGTTCCCACCGCCACCAGCCTTTTGTACATCGTCCCTCTATCTAGTCTCAGAGCATCCTACACAACGTTTACCGATTCACGTCCTCTACTCCAGAATCCGCTTTTATCGGGGCGCTATGGCCGGCCCACCACTACTTCAGTTTGCTAATGTGCCGAGCTATGTCGGTGACTTTAGTTTTCTAACCTATTACTTAATTGATACAATCCGTCAGAGACACATCAAGCATAGCCCTATCCAAAGCTCGCAGAGCAAAGAGACAATTACCAATATATCAATGTTGGCGTAAAACCAAAAGAACATTGAAACCGTATCAATGTCGTAAGAAACAAGTTTTAAGAACATTGAAAATGTATCCATCTCGGTGGTAGAAACAAATTTTCGTGACATTCTATTATCCGGGCAAGACAAAGGATGGCGTGATCCGTTCGCTTCCAATTTCCATTCAGAGATTAGCCGATAGATAGATAGCTACAGATAGCTTAGGAAAATTTGGCCAGGGATAAGTTAAGGCTTTCGCAATTTTGTTCGAGCGCGGAAGTGGAATGAATTCAGGAGTCTTACATTTATCTCAGAGATTGTAACTGTTTTACAAACTAAATTGGATGTTTATAAATCGTTACAAAATGTATGATCTACCACAATGACGCCATGTTTCGTTGAAATAATAGAGTCAGACGATCAAAATAAATTATTTGTACTTTGTCCATGCATAAATATTTTGATTCGAATATTTAAATTGTAGATGACAGAGGAGAGTGTTGTGTGATATGCGATAAGATACAAAATGGTGAAAAATACTTATCAACCAGTTCACAATACCAATTTATAACAATCGTGTCGTGGAAATACATTTACGCATCCCCACCATGCAGGAACATGGTGAGGTATGTCGGGCTCGACACCATGACGACGACAGACATGGTATCCCTACCGACTAAAACCCCCACAGATTTTTTCTGCATGGCCACAGGGGTCACGGTCGCAGGGTCACTTTTCGCATTCCCGTCAACGACCCTGACCCTTGCCACCGCCCTTGCGGACAAATAGACCAGATGAAAGTAACTTAAACTAAATGTAATATTTTGTAGAAATTGCTTTGAGCATTAGATTATTTAGAGAAATAAAATAAGAAATTTGGTAGCCAATATGACTGCTGAAAGAAGTGAGAACTTATAATGTTTGTATTCAACTTTTCTAATAATTTTGCATAATATGTCACTAGAAATACTTCTACTATGCATGTGGGTACACAATTAAGAAGTGTACACTTCAAAAGACCAACAACATTTTGTGTATACAAATTTGACGAACGGGGAAATACATTGCGGCAACTCAATTTTGTTTACAACTCTAAAAATATGTATTTTATGAAGTGAAATCCGTGACAGTATATAAATCAATCAAACAGCCTAAACAAACTTTGTAAGCCTCTTTTCATTTCCTCCCAGAAAAGCAGATAATACAGGACGTGTCAAAATGGAGAATACACTCGTTTATTTGGATCCTCAATCACACTTGTAAGACGGAGTGACAGCTCGAATTGAGTATTTAGGGTTATATATTACTTGGATTTTTATTTTAAATAGGTATTTATAGTACATAAATGATCGAATTAATTGAAAAATTTATGATTTAATTATTGATTTAATGAATGCATGAATGAATAAACTGAACTGAATAGGAAAACTGAATGAATTACTATTTTTATTCAGAGTCTTAAATAATATATACAACATAGTATTCGTCAGTAAGATAGATTGTTGGATATTGGCTATGATAGATCAAAAATAAACTATCATGTAATTGAACCTGTTTTCCAAGACTTCACGGAGTAAAATTTATGTCTTTTCAATTGACCTGTTAAACATCAATTATTTTATATCACACCAGCTATCCCACTGTTTTTGTCAATTACTAAACGTTTTGCAAAAAACTATACCATTTTGCTTGCGCTAGCATTGAGTCAGTGCATATAAATATGTTGACTGATTTTTTTTCACAAAACACCATCTAAACATGAAAAGTAACCAAAGCTTATATGAAAACCAGATAGCTGATATAACTATTTAATTTAAAATACATTCTTTGTAGAGTAAAATCCCAGGGCCGCCAGACGTCACGTATTTTCTGATGGATGAAATGTGGACGATTGAGTAGATATAGTACGTACTAAGAATACATGCTTACCCACTAACTTGCTTAGACGGTCAATTTTGAGATATGGGGTCCAGTAGATACATTACTCAATTCACGTACTTTCTGATAACTGATTTTCACGTATGTTATAGGTAGTAAGTCTTTAAAAATAAGGCCCCGATACTCCCAGACACTTCCCGTCGGCCGTTTTGCTTAACAGATGCTTTAAAACTCCCAAAATAAAAGAGTCTGTTAAGTTTAGTCAGGAAAGCGTCTGGTAGTATTAGGGCCTTATTTTTAAAGATACTGCCTATATCATACGTGAAAATCAGTTATCAGAAAATACGTGAAGTGAGTAATGTATCTACTGGACTCCATATCTCAAAATTGGCCGTCTAAGCAAGTTAGCGGGTAATAATGTGTTCTTAGTACGTACGAACTTTGCTCAATCACCCACATTTCATCCATCAGAAAATACGTGACGTCTGGCGGCTCTGGGATCTTGGACTATTAGATGTATAGAAACAATAAAAATCACAAATAATTATTATTTATCACGTAAATGTAAATTCTGAGAGAGGAGACGATCTTCTTAGCATTCCATGGATTCACCGTGCGGGTGCCGGGTCCATCGTGTGGCAGAGAGAGAAAACTCGAGTAGATCCCGAGACTTGTGACTCGGGCGTAGGTTTAAGGGGCTCCTTTCTGACGTACATCAACACTCACCTTCACTACTCGTTTTTCTCTCCCTGCCCAGCCAAATCTGATATGAGCCTACTAGTGCAGCTTTAGATACTCGTTCTAGTATAGAACTTACTGGACTCCTGGATAAGCCATGGTCTTTCAGCAGGTTATAGAGAGATTTTGCTGGTATACCTCTCGCTCCCACTTCTACAGCGTATAAACTAACTACATAGCCGTTTTTTGTTAATTCGTTTAGGAGGTCGTAATACTTATTTTGCTTCATCACGTGGTCTTTAGGTATATTAGTTTCCCACGGTACGGTAAGTTCTACAAGGACTATGCGTTTCGTAGCTCTAGAAAAAAGGAAAATGTCCGGTCTGGATGACGAAACACCCACATCCTCTGGGATTTTGTAGTGCTTTTCATACGTGTCCATTAAAATAGTCCAATCAGGTGCTGTACCCAGGATTGAGTAAGGCTTGTTCCTGGAGTTTGAAGTTGAGCCTTCTTTTACAAAGTTAATTTGTCTTTTGTTTGTCGTCAATCCCTTTTGGGTTCTAGCTACTGAAAGGCTCATGGCTTCACGTATGATTTCAAGTACTCTGTCATGGCGTCGTGAGTAATGACCCCCATTATGGAGCACCTATCGTATATCCCTATAAAATCCACAAATTTTTTTGTGATTAAACTTACTATCAGCTTAGCGACACCATCAGTCAATATTTGAAATACGTCAACGCGAACGAATTTTAAAAAAAACCTCGTGAACTTAGGACTCGATTCAGCGCCAATCCCTTGGCGGTAAAATACGATAAATCAACGGAATAGTTCAGAAACTGCGAACAATATTATATTTTTCCGCACTATCCATACCCGAGTCTCAGAATATATCACGCATATTGCCCACTGTATATTTTACTGGGACATTTTTTTCAGTACATTTACCTCGGGCTGAATTTATATGTGTCATAAATCCATACTTATGTATGGGTGGTAAGCCGGCTTCATCTTCACTTATCACGCGTTGTCGGCAGGTCTTATTACGCAGTATGGATTTTATGTATTTACATCCTTACAAAATATATATTAGGAATGTTATTAATTTGCTGGCCTAGTGGCTTAGTTGGTGGTAAGTTAGCCTGCGAAACCGTAAGCCGTGGTTGAGTTCAACTGCCATCCAGAATAAAAAAAAGTGTTCAAGTGCGAGTCGGACTCGCCCATGAAAGCTTCCGTAGCAGCAAGTAACAAAATATAAAAGTTCTTGTACTTCGTTGTCACTATAATCAGTGTTTTAGCCACGGTTTTAACAATAGTGGATTTATGACGTATTAAAATAAAACTACCAACTTACTAGATCTCATTCAAACCAATTTTCGTTGATAGTTTGTATGGTAATGTACATCATATCCTTTTTAGTTTTGTTATTCTCTTATTTTAGAAGTTACAGGGTACACATTTAACCACATTGGAAGAATCGCTCGCGCCAAATATACAGTTTAGAAAAAAAATAGTTAGAAACCTCAATATTATTTTTGAAGACCTATCCATAGATAACCCACACGTATGGTTTTGATGGATTTTTTTTTACTTTCATTTCTAAGTATGGGACACCCCTAAATTGTCTTTTTTTTCTATTTTTTACCTATGTTTTATTTTTTTTATTTAAACATTGCCCTTGAAACTGGAACAGTAATGGTTACACATTACTACTCCGCGGTAGAATAACTGGCAAAGGTATATGGAGGTGTTTCTCCAGGTGGACTCTCAGAGTCCTATCACTATTAAAACTCGTAACCAGTTTGTTTGTCAAACTTTGGTTACTGTTTCTAGAACACTAGTTCTGGGTTAGTAAATCACAAAGTGAGTAATATATCAACCCTATGAGACTACCCTAGTACTTTCCAAGAGTACGCAGATTTTTGACACACTTTCCGTCTATTGATCTTATCATTCTTCTAGACTATTGACCCGTGGTAATACGATAAAATCTCTAAGAAATGAAGACAGCATTCAGCAAAAAGAGGCTGATTGATGTCAGTAATTTAGTTAATGGATGTTTTTAAGAGAACTTATTATTGAATTGATATTGGTGTGATTAGAACGTTATTGAAGAGATATTAAAGATATTAATTAATTTAACTGAATATATAGGTTATTTTTGATCTTTTTTGGAATATTTTTCTGCAGATTTAGAAAGCAAAGTCTTGTCTTGTGATGGTAGGACTTTTTGTAGAGTCCGCCTGGGAAAAAACCACACCTTTGCCTGTCATTCTATCGCCAAGCAGTAACGGGAAACTACACTGTCTTCCTGTTTGAAGGGCGATGTTTCTAGATAAATTACTCTGCCGTGATGAGCGCAGTGCAGTGCTAGGTAATGATTTGGACTCTTTATGTTTCTGTAGCTGCATGCCACTGTGCCACTGTGCTGGCATGTTGCTCACCATTAGACACATGACGTGCTCGTCTCATCATTTTGTAATTTAAAAAAACATATGTATTAATTCGCGAAGCAAATACTTTGCACACCTTGTTAAGAAAATTTTGCGAACGACGGAATATAAAATTTCCCATACTTTTTATTTATAGAGTTTATTGAGACAAGGAGTGCAAAATGTTAATTAATATTTTTTAACAATTATTATGCAATAAAATTCCTAAAAAATAATAACACCCATTACACAAACTGCCATGTATTTGACACACACAATACATGCAAATATTCATACATGAATAGATTCTTTTGTTAATTGTAATTATTGTCGAATTTAGACTGCAGGACAACACTCATGCAAAAAATAACAAATGTTGGTCGACACTTTTTGATACATCACAACCTAAGCTTACAGCATACATATTACATTTGATTAAATTTAGTCGACTGAATTTTTTAGCTGCTAAATTCAGTGTAGTGTAACACCATTAAGTAATTTAGCATACTAAATTTAGAAGCGAAGATTGCGTGCTTCTAACATTATTCTAAAGTAAGTAGTTCTATAAGAAGGGTGACGATACCCTCCTGGAGAACTATAAGCCCGCGGTTTCACTGCTGATCCACGTCTATAAGCTGTATTCAAAAGTAGTAACAAATTGTCTCGTTCGTAGGCTTGACAACTTCCACGTCTATATCCGAATTGAGAACGCCTTCTTATTTGAAGTAATTTTAAATGTGTCAGATATCTATAATACTGACTCCAGTACTGAATCCAATGTCGCGTACTTTCTTATTTCGGTGGCCGTGAAGATTACAGACAGTTGTTTGGTTAGAGCCGATATCCGTGGTTAGAGCCGATGCGAAGGATTCGGTCCGAGAGATTGGGCGTCGTTTACGTAACCGAAGTGGTAACTCGCGTTCTGGTTCGTATCTGACACAGAGAATAGTCATTGCCATTGAACGAGGCAACGCAGCCAGCGTTTTCGACACTTCTGCACCGAGAAAGGTTCGAGACGAATTATTCCAGTCAACATATCTTTTATTAACAATACATTATAAAATGTATGACGTGTCTATAATAATTATGTGTTTTGCCAAAAGAAAAGATCTGTGTTTTAACATAATAAAATAATAAAATATTTTTAAAATATATTATACATACTATAATGGTTGGCGTCTGTTTGGACTGACTGTTATATTGTACTAAAACCATAAGAAACAAATATTAAAATGACCTTTTCCCATAATTACTGATTTTTGAAATCTACTTATTCTAAGATGTCAGAAATAAAACTGTTAAATTGAAGTACAGTTAGTAACACTTTATTTTAAAAGTGTAAACTGAAATAATATTATAATTTTACAACAAAAACACAATTTCCATTGTATCATATGTATCATATATTTTAGGCGTTCCGACGTTATTAAATTACAAACATCCCAACATCTAAACATAAAATATTTCGCATTTATATTATTTTTAGGGTGTGAGTGTGTAATATCTTTTTTCATTAAAATTGTTTCTTTATTTTTCCAGAGAAAAATAATTATACTTTTAAACGAAGTTTGAAATGAAGCTCATTCACAGTTTTATCGTAATCAAAAATCAAATAAAAATATTATACTGTTCATAAATCTACGGGAGTTAACAGCTAAAGCTTCTCAGTCAGAAGCTATTGCAATTCAACCGAAAATAACAGTCCATTACAGGCTCCGGAATAATCAAAACTTATCCAGAAAATGCATCTCCGACGATCACACTATTTTCAGCTTAAAACAAAAGCCTTAAAGTCGTAAATAAACTAACACACACAAATTTTATTTGAGTTTTATTCAGTTTAATGTATTAAAAAATTTCAACACGTATTTAATTGACTATTAACTTTATAGGTCACGCGACTTGAGACATTTGAATTTATGACTGAATCGAGGCACTAAAGCGCAGCTCAAACGTAGGTACTTCTGAATATCGTGTTATACAAGGTGTTGCAGAAAGGTGCAACAATATTTATGGTAGTTCATCCATAATAAGTTTTGAATCATATTTTGTAAAATTAGACATGATAGCTTAAAAATGTTTTTCCATAAAAAAAATTTTTTTTGTTTTTTATTTTATTTGTCATACCCCTAACGGCCAGATCTCGCCACGGATTAGTGTACGACGCGTCGTACACGTCGACGTTCGACGTCGAGGCGTCGGGAGCAAGGTCGTTTTTAAGCTGTACATGCGTTAGGGTTGACGCTGGTGGTTTGGTGGGAGTTTTGTGTCAAACTTTGACTGGAATCTCGTGATCTATCGTGCTGAGGGCAAAGAGACCTTGGGTGATAAAGTCTACATCAGTGGCAAAATGGTCTGTTAAAATGTTGTTGGGGGGTAAATCTACCACGTTGTATAAATATAATAGAATTTTATATTAGACTAGCTGTACCCTGCCACGCTTCGCTGTGGCACATTATGATGCAATAATACAAGAACAAAATTAAAAATTTTGATTAACCCCCGACTACCTTACATTTGTTATCTGTACAACATTCTACTAGTCAAGCCCTTTCATTTGATACCCATATTGAGGGAGTTGTGAAAAAAGAAATGTAATTCGCCATTTTGTGGTAGCGGCCATCTTGGAATTGAAATTTGTCATAGTGCTAAGTATTCTACTAGTCAAGCCCTTTCGTTTGATACCCATATTGCGGTAGTAGTGAAAAAATTATATAATTCGCCATTTTGTGCTGGCGGCCATCTTGGATTTGAAATTTGTTATGGCGTATAGTATTCTGCTAGTCAAGCCCTTTCATTTGATACCCATATTGAGGCAAGTTGTGAAGAAATATTTTGTCTGCCATTTTGTGAAGGCGGCCATTTTGAATCGATATTAACCAAACATAGCTAAAAACACCCGCACGGATATTAACTTTCAAAAAAAAAACCGCATCGAAATCGGCCCAACCGTTTGAGCTCTACGGTGCCACAGACAGACACACACACAGACAGACAGACAGACAGACAGACAGACAGACAGACAGACAGACAGGCAGACAGACAGACAGACAGACAGACATCGACGTCAAACTTATAACACCCCTTTTTTTGGTCGGGGGTTAAAAATTAGGGAAAAAGAAGTGTGGCACTCGGGGTCTGCCGCGGTAAAGCTATTGCATGTTGCATGCATTTTTAATTTTTATCAACATAAGCAATAGGGATGTTAACAATTTTTCGGAATTGTTTTTATTTTGAAGAGTGACATTTGTTTACCTTAAAAAAAATGCAGAGAAGTATACAATCTAGTCAGTCTTCGACAGCTAAGAGCATTTAGTCTGTAAAGCTAATATAAATAAGATTCAAAGTCGAATGACCGAGTGGGGAGGACGGCATTACGGTCTTCCATACCTCTTTATTGTGAACATAAGAAAGAGATGCACAGTCACTAAAATTCGGTCCCCAAGCCCGCGATAAAAGCTATGCAATAATATAGCTTAAAAACATTCCTTGATGTGGATTATAATATGTCATTGTAAAATTTCAGCTCGATTGGTGCAGAACTTTTTGAGTTTTTGAAGCGTACACAAACCAACATAACATATAGAGATTTTTATTCAAAACTAGCAGCGCTCACCGGTTTTACCCGAGTGATCCTGACTCCTTTTTTGAAACCGGTCAAAAATATTTTAAATGGATGCGTGAGTTACATATGATATTTTTAGTCAATTCACTCCTTAGTTGGCAGTTTTTTTTAAATAAAGAGTGACGAGATTATCAGGAGATGTACCTGATGGTAAGCAACATACCTGCCACATAACAGCATAGTGACACGCAGCTATTAGAACATGAAGAGTCCAAATCATTACCTAGCACTGAACTGCGCTCATCACCCAGAGATCTAAGATGTTATATCTGCTATGCCCTGTAATTTCTCTGGAAACATTGGCCAACAAACCGGAACACAGAAACGTTTGCACGTTACTGCTTGGCGGTAGAATAACTGGCAAACGTGTGGTACTGCCCCAGACGAACTCTGCTAAGAGTACACTACAACTTAAACTTAAGTAAGACTTTAGCAATCAGTGGACTAACTACATCACACGTGAGATAACCGTGCATTAATTTAAAATGTGTAATAACCACATTATTTTTCATACGGTTAAAAATAACTTCCAATATTAATTCTGTATTACAACAGTAATGATAAATATTAACTTTCATCACTTAATCGGCCTGTTTCTGTTCACGACGTTGGAAAACGTTGGTAATTGTATAGCGTTTGAATAGTTTGAAGATAAAAGGGCGGTTTCGAAGTGGAAGGCTTGGTAACTGAAAATGTTTAATGTTTGAACTGGAATTGTTGAATGCCGGAATATTAAAGTGGGGTCGTAGAGTCAACTTTAATTATATAAGGCACGTTTTAAATAGGTTAACTGAAATGAGAACATAAGTTTTAATGAGAAAAAGAAGTAGTGACGACCTATGCAAACGACCGGAGTAAAAATTGAAAATAACAACTAGGCAATCAAGTTTAGCGTGCTTTAGGAGAGGACTAGTGAACAGCTATGGACTGATAATGATGCTTAAGTCAAGAATTATTTTACTACTTTCTTTTCTAGTATATTTCAAACAACGTCTTGAAAATCACCGAAAAAATTGCTAGCCTATCGGTTTTTTTTTCGGAAACACTTCGGAGTATGTGCTACTGATTTACTTGATCCACCACCTTACCCTTTTTTCTATCGGAATGATAGGTGGAATACGTTACCTGAGTGGGTTTTCTCTGTTGGTTACAATCTTTGTGTTCAAATCGACAGTTAATCAGTTTCTTCTAGGTAAACACGCTCCATCGCAGACCGCATCGTCGCTTAACATGAGGCGAGATGGCGGTCAAGTATAATATAAAAGCTAAAAAACAAATGCATTAACCAGCCACAGAATAAGCAAAGCTTGAAGGATGATTAGATAAATGTGACATTATTGTGTAAAATAATATACTCGTATTTTCTTTGAAAAAACCCAAAAGACGATTTCAATTTAAATTAAATTCCGACCCTCTACAATTTTTTATGTGAATCTATCACTACATCGAAATATATGAAAGAAAAATCTAATTTTTTTTTCGTATTTCAAAAACCGGTTCACCAGTTTCCGTTAAATTTCTATGAAATCACTTTTGATCTAACAACAAAAAATATGACAAAAAACAAGAAATATGAATATATCAAAATCGATTCACAATGGCGGCGCTATCACGTGACAAACGTACATACAAAAAAAAAACAGAATTCAGAACCTCTAATTAATGGGGCGTTTTCAAGATGCAAAATGATCTGTCAAAGACCCACAATTTCCCCATAGGTGGCGCCAATGTTTTATTTTATTATCGAAATTTCCCAAAAACAAAAAGTCGTGCCAAACTTGGTAAAAATTTGAACTATTTTTGACAAGTAAATTTGCATCTGGAGACGCCCCATTAACCGACTTCAAGAAAGGAATTCTTGAAGTCAGTTAATTAATTTGACTCATACAGAATAGGACAGGCATGTGTTTTGTCTCTATCTGTCATGGTGGACTTCATCATAAGTTTTCGGTACCCTGTGACGAACTTCTATGTTCCATAGCAACTCAAACGTAACTCAGACGGACAGTCACAAATCTTAATAGATTGCTAGGACGGATAAGTTATCTACAGAAACTGTTACATCGCGAACTTATCCTCCAAGTTATGATTGGTTACGAACTTGGACCGAATTGAATTGCTCTTCTGATTTCTGTATCAAGAATATCTAGTACGCCCAACGGGATTCGGAACCTCGTTTATTTTTTTTACGACCGCCCTAAGGATTGTAAGGCATTGACATTGTCGAAAATCTTTTGTGTTCAACCAATATAAATTGAACTACCTTTGTGTGTTTTGTTCTAAATGGTACTTGGAATGATTTAGGTGAGTAGAATGGTATGTCAGGGTTCAATGTTTTATGCGAAGCCAGATTTTGTGCCACAAACTCAATGTCGTTATTTACTGCGAAGCTAAATTTAGAATCAAGCCAAATATGTACAAGGAATATGTAGGAAGAATAGTTCCTTTTTTTACAAAGTACCTTGTACCTTGCGCGCGTTGCTACGCCATCTGTCGAAAATGTGTCGTATCTACTCAGAAACATTATTTGGCTCATGCACAACAAATTTGCTAAATATCATCACATGAGCAAAAGTTACGGCTGCTCTAGTCGGGAGAACGGCGCGGCGCCTGCCGATTCGGAGACCCCGGGTTCAAACCCCACACGCACCACTGTCTTTTCGAAGTCATGTGCGTAATGCCGCTAACGTAAAACGAGGAAGGAAACATCGTGAGGCAACCAACATGTACCTAGAACCTTTCAAAGTCATGTGTCATCCACCAACCCGCACTGGACCAGCGTGGTGGGTTATGTCCTTAACTCTCTCCTTGCGTGAGAAGGCCCGAGTCCCAGCAGTGGGAACATTTAGTGGCCTGTTGATGATGAGCAAATGCCTACCTGAGGGTCTACCGCCTAATGAAAACTGTCTTAGCTTTGATGTATGATGAATAGAGAGAGACAGCAATAGCCAAGCCATAGCCGATTTAATAAGGCGGTAGATGGGCTGTGCCGTTCTGACATGTCGATGTAAATAAACAACAAACATCCATTTCACTTTTATAATATTAATAGAATTTATAAACTGTTACATAAGTTATTGAAATAACTCGTAAATATTTATTCTGTCCGTCCAAAGTTGAACAGTCGGTAACATAGCCGTCCACAAAACAGTAAATACTGAAATATTCAAAGAAAACTCCATCGGGTCTGAGAGCTAAAAGCCACGATATACTAAAACAAATAAACCGAGTGTAGGTATCTGTGTCTTATCCGAGGGATTTACGACCTCTGCAAATGAGATTGCTAAGAATATTGTATTTATAGGGAGGTGGCAATGTTTATGGATGTGTATTTATTGAGTCTGGACGACTGAATTTCGTGGTACTGGGGAACGACGACAAATTTTAATAGCGTTGTTTGGCTGATATCGTGGTCGAGAATAATAAAATAACTGTACAGCTGATTCTTCTTGCATCGTCGTTAAATTGAAATTAACTTTGCTCACTGTACTTTTGTCTATGATTTCGATTCCTGGCAAGGACAAACATTTATGTGATAATAATGGGTGTTTCTTCTGCGTTTGGGTGTTTTTGAGTAATAAACTTCGCTTTGAGAAGTCCGCATGGATAAGAACCACACTTTTAACAGTTGGTTCTTTTGCCAAGTAGTAATATGAAAACATTACCGATTGCGATATGAAGGGAAATGTTTAAAAAAAATCAGAGGCAAGAAATTAATTATTTTACAAACAAGCACGAGCGCAATGCAGTAATTACTAGGCAATAATTTGGACTCCTTATATTAAAGTGACTGCGTGATACTGTGCTGATATGTTTTGTTTACTATCATATGCAAGTCTTGATTCTCTTGACACTCTTAGCTAAAAGAGATTGCTTACAGTGAAAAACCCGCCAACTGTCGAACTAGTCAAAAGTTTACTGTTAAGGCAAGCGTGTTGCTTACCGTCAGGCACAAGTCTAGTTAATTGCGTCTCTATATAATAAAAAATATGGTCTATAAGACACTAAATTTAGTTACAGTCAATGAGTTTACATAAACGCTTACACCGAAAGCACGGGCCTGATCGTTCTTGTCTTGTCGCTCTTGTGGAAGTATCATACTTTTGTCACAGCATCACTCTGTTGCCGTAGCTATTATGCACGTCATCTGCTTACGATTGGTACAAAGGAACCATGCGGCAAACCCTGATATATTTACTTATTCTCTATCTGAGATAACAGTTAACTACAAATACGACGCTATTTTTTCTAGACATTTGCAAATGTATGTAAAACGCATAGATTTAAATTTTTTTTTGACTTCTTTGGTAAAACGTATACCTATGTTTTTATTTTACCCGATAGTTCCGCTAATTAGGAATCGATTTAGATAGTTTTTTTTTTGTTTTGGAGAGCATAGTTCAGAAGAAGTAGTACTGTATAAATTTGATGTAGTGTTTTTTCAAGTATGAATTAAAACTAATATTTACTTTCATTTATCAGATGATAGCTTTTTATGAAACTTAGTCAAGTGTCTGATTTTAAATATGATCCGCTTTTTGGTTCTTCGGAGAAAATAAACTGAACCCACTGTTTCTTATTTAAAGGGACTTTTGGAAGTTAGCTTCTGATAGCTTCTAATGCCTTCCAAACTTTAAAACCCTCTTTTTTTTTAAATAAAGAGTGACAAGACGATCAGG
The DNA here is from genome assembly GCA_017562165.1 of Ectropis grisescens. NCBI lineage: Eukaryota > Metazoa > Arthropoda > Insecta > Lepidoptera > Geometridae > Ectropis > Ectropis grisescens. The sequence goes on along the minus strand of CM029794.1, from coordinate 11,821,252 downwards.
ACATGTGCCTGATGGTAAGCAACATGCCTGACACATAACAGCACAGTGACACGCAGCTATTGGAACATGAAGAGTCCGAATCATTACCTAGCACTGCACTGCGCTCGTCACCCAGAAATCTAAGATCTTATATCTCTAAGCCCTGTAATTTCTCTGGAAACATTGCCCTTCAAACCGGAACACAGTAATGTTTGTACATTACTGCTTGGCTGTAGAATAACTGGCAAAGGTGTGATACTTCCCCAGGCGGACTATGCCAAGTGTCCTACCACTACTAAATACTCTTGAGACTATTGTTATTTTACTAACATAATAAATGTGAAAGTTGCGATTTTCGTTGTAACTTCATGTCGTAAAAACTGTACAGATCGGGCTGACATTTGGAACGCAGATGTATTATCATCTGGAATATTATTGAATTCGAAATTCCTTCGAAATAAAAGCGTCCACACACGTCTCCTAAAATCAGAGGAAAAGACGTAAAAGTAGTGGGGCGGAGCCTACATCGCAACATAAATCACCAATCATAAGATCATAAGGTACGATGTAGGATATGATTGGTGATTTATGGTTCGATGTAGGCTCCACCCCACCACTTTTACGTCATTTCCTCTGATTTTAGGACTCGTGTGACACTTTAAGTCTTATTTTGAATTTTAGGTGGACATAATTGCGCAATAAAACTTGTATCATACTACTAGTACTTGTAGCTAGCTAGTTGTATGTGACAAAAACAAAAACGTTTCGTATTATTCAATACACAAGGCTCTGTTTAACTTTTTTACCATGAGTTCAAATTGTGACTTTATTTAATTATTTATTAATTTGAAAATAACACTGAAGATTAAACTTTTAAGTGTTGTATCTAGAGTTATTGCTGGTCTAGTCGGGAGAACGGCGACTGCCGACCAGCAGCCTCGTGTTCGAATCCCACGCGCACCACTGTCTCTTTGAAGTCGTTAAATATTTGTGATGTCACTAACTTAAAATGATGAAGGAAAATATCGTAAGGAAACCGACATGTACTTAGAATCTTTAGAGGTCACCAATCCGCACTGGGCAGGCGGGGTGGCAGTGCGGGGTGGATTATGGCTATCAATATCTTTTTTTGTCAATAAAAAGTGACGAGGCCAGCAGGACATGTGCCTGATGGTAAGCAACATGCCTGCCACATAACAGCACAGTGACACGCAGCTATTGGAACATGAAGAGTTCAAATCATTACCTAGCACTGCACTGCGCTCATCACCCAGAGATCTGAGATGTTATATCTCTAAGCACTGTGATTTCTCTGGAAACATTACCCTTCTTACCGAAATACAGTAATGTTTGCATATTACTGCGTGGCGGTAGAGTAACTGGCAAAGGTGTGGAACTTCCCCAGGCCAACTCTGCCAAGAGTCCTACTGTTACTAAGTTTTACTTTACTACTTGTCTCATAGCGAGACAAGACCCAAGAAAGTAATAAGGTGTTGCGTTTCACACAAAGTGTTCCTTCACTTTTTAAGTTGAAAATTATGACAATGTTGTATATTATTATCCATAGGAAAAATATTCATAAATATTCAAGTGAAGATGAAATTTGAACCTACAATGTTACGCTTAGAAATATGGCTGCTTCGCGTCTCCTACCTTAAATTTTATACAAGTAATTAAACGTTATTTTGTATTTTGACGACATTTTCTTTGCTACAATTGAGTTTCGTATGTGTGGTTCAAATGGGTCAATTAATATGCCTATTAAAGATAATTGTACATACCTGTACAGACATAATGAATCATTTACAGCGTTGTGACTCATTTCGTAATGGGTCTATACACTGAACCATTAGTCGTACGCTCCATTGACACCTAGGACTAACATTTGAGTGAGGAACATTTTATGGATTTTTGGCCTTTGACTGAGTGTTTCTATGTTTCATATTATTTTTGTCTACGCTATTTTGGCTTCCGTAGCATACAATTTGCTTAGTTTGAGGCTAGATGGCGGTCAAGTGTAAACCTATAAAAGTTTAAAAAAAATACTATGCTGTGTGAGAGAATGTCGACCAATGTTTATTTAAAGTAAAATAATACTGTCGAAGTCAAATGAGCTTTCATTTAGCATTGGCATTTTGACCCCGGAATTTAATGTTTGTCTTAGAATTGTCGTGAATCAAGAATTATATTTACTAAGCCCTGAACATTCACGGTCACCAAGAAAGGCTCCTTATCGAAGTGGCAAGGACTTTTCTAGGTTTCAAATTTCTTTTTTCGCGTGGCGAGTCTTCCCATACTACAAAAATGTTCAAAGAGTGCAATGACTAATACTATAGGAAAATGACATTACAATCGACGGATTTATCGGTTAGAGTGATTTATTCTAGGCAACCGTTGATAAATTGGATACGAAGATATTGACAAGGCCCTAAACATTTTTGTTCAATTTAAATAATCGAACATAGATTTTACCCATAGCTCTACGGACTCGGGGTCTGTAAAACTGATATAAAATAGGAAGGTATTGATTCCACCGGACAAAGTATCACATATTTTTCGAAGACCCTTACATCTCATGTTTTCATAGCATTAATCTGGTTTTATTATGTTTCGTGTACCATCAAACAGCGGCAGATTAAATTCGTTATGTGATGAGTAACAGGTTTATTGTAGACTATAAATTTCTTCGATAAGAGAAGATATTTTATTAAGAGACCAAATAAAATGTATTACAGGGAGATTACCTACTTGGTCATAAATATAAATTGCTTTCTGATAACTCGGATCAGTTTTATGGGTCTTTAGGTTTTTAAGATGTTTTATCTGAAATACGTGATAGCTTTTTCGATCGTAAATTTTTTTTTTTTATTGTGATGACTTTTTTTCAATATAATCATCGTTTTGCGGGATCATGTTTGAATTTGGAACGTAATTACGGTATTTGAGGAAATAGAGCGTTAAATTTGTAGATTTGTCATGAAGATTTATTATTGAGGTGAGTGAATCAAGTTTATAGACAGAGATGTGTGTTTAGTATACAATAATATGTTGCAATACTTTCGCGCATCTCTACAAAACGGCAATTTGCTGACAGCACCCCTAATTTTGTCAATGTGTTTTTTATGTGGGTAAAATACCCCATTCGGCGGTAAATGTCTTATAACGGAAAATATTAGCTGAGTGAAGTTTTCCTAATAACAATCCTAGAGAAAGTCCATGTCTACACAGTAAGAAGGTTATTAGGAGTCAGTGCTTTTGCCTCAACTATCCCTGTCATTGAAGCAATATGCTATTTGAGGAATATGCTATTGTGGAAATAATGTGGTGCTGCAAAATGCTGCGATCAGTTGACGGCCTCGTTGCCGGATTGGATCTCATGCTAAAATGTCAACGGTGGTGAATCAGTAGTAAAATGCTCATCAATCTTGGTATCTTCAAGCTAACAGTGTATTGGTTTCTTATAAATAAGCGCGCTACATATCACCGTAGGCATCTTTGCTTAGCATGAAACAAGATGGAAATTAGTGTAAACATGATTTAGATTTGACCTTTTTTTTTGTAAATAAAGAATGACGAGACGAGCAGGGCATGTTTGTGCCTGATGGTAAGCAACATGCCTAACACATAACAACACAGTGACACGCAGCTATTGGAACATGAAGAGTCCAAATCATCACCTAGCACTGCACTGCGCTCATCACTCAGAGATCTAAGATGTTATATCTTTAAGCCCTGTAATTTCTCTGGAAACATTGCCCTTCAACCCGGAACACTTTTGTTTTGTTTGTTTCTGTTTGGCGGTACAATAACTGGCAAAGGTGTGTTACTTCCCAGGCGGACTCTGCTTGAGTCCTACAACTATATAGCGCAATTTTGGTGAAGATAATTTGAAAAGAATATACGGCAAAATGCACACGAAGAATGTGCAGAAAATGGTGCAGCCAACTACAAAACCTCTGCTACGCATCTTTGCAACGCTCTTCATACCTATCTCGCTATAAATTGTCGTACTACTGAGCTTCGTCGTAAATATCTCATGAAATAGCGTTTCTCAGGTTTGCTAAACATTTTAGAACCACACATCATCTCAGTGCACCTGTCCTTCTTACCCGTATTTGAAATAGTTACGGCTATGATGCCGTTATGGCTCTATTTATCATTGATATCAAATGAGAGACCAACATAAGTACGAAAATGATCTTAGTTATTACATTTTTAATTGATACGCGGCTAACTCACGTGCACTATAGTTAGACTAGCTATTCTAGTCAGCGTAAGTTTCGGCCGCGTTTGGCGGCCTTTTCGAGTGCACGTATGTAACCGCTACTCCTTTGCCATAAGCGATAAAGAACTTCGTGGTAAGAACGACAGTCTTACGGTTTTCGAACCCAAATTTTCTCGCAATGAAAAATAGTCCATGATGTATAATATATACTTACGACAATCTGTTTTCCCAAGAGTGAGCTCACTGTTTCCGTTCTATCGGTTGCAGGTAGCGGTGAACGCCGGACGTTTTTACCTGTCACTACATGTTGTCAACAACCAAAACAAGTAGAACCACGGCATACCTCACCGCTAGCAATTCTAGGGCTCAAGTAGATTAGTAGTTGTAATCACACATAACGCAGTTTGTTACCATTTTAAGATGCTCAGGGTACATCTTTTGATATATGTCGATGGTAACAGGCATCAAAAATTTCACTTCTGCAATACTGGTAGATTTTCATCTCAGCTGACGTTCAGTGCACTACTTTTTCATTCACTGTGTTTCCGAATCAGGCCCGTATTAAAATTGATTCGAGTTATTTATAAAATAAAAAAACATGGTAAGATGGGGGGAGGAATATTTAATAGGCGAAGTTCTTGCAAACGACGAATTCCAGCCTTCCCCAATTCCCACCGACCTACTTTCTCTGATACATAATTCATCAACACAGTTTTGCTATGTGATATACGACGCGATACTTAATCCCGGAAAGGTAATTTTCTTGGGCAATTCTGCTAATTAATCGCCTATGAAGCAGGTTTTGTTTGGTTTTGTTTATGATGTTGGCATTGCGGATATGTAGGGTTATGAATTGGAGTTTGGGAATGAGAACGGTCGGTAAGAAAACCTCTTTGCAGAATGTTGGTATTTTTTACTTAACCGCTATTTCTCCTTTTGGTGATCTAGATCATCTTAAATATTGTAAAATATTCGTCACTTCTTATTTTCTCTTCCTATTTTCCTAATGTTGAGTCCATTATACCTAACGGTTTTTTCCAATAATTCTCTTGTTCAGTCTTTTTGTACTTCTAATATCACTGCGTCTATGTGAAAAAATGTGTTAAATTGTATATCTTTGTATCTGACATATAATATAATTATATTGTACAGTACTGCCGTATAATTATATTGTACAGTGCTAGTGTTATACTTTATTATAGATGATATTTTTAATATGTATAATTATATTAAAAATATCATCAAAACCTAAATCCAACTGACATTGGAGACCTAAAAATAAGTCTGTTTTCTCACCAGTCTTATCGTGACCGCGGCGGTTGTAACGCTGCCGAAACTTTATGGTAATTAAATTATAGTTTTGATTATGATTAAGTCCTGTAAAGTGCTTACATTATGTGTTACAATCGTGATAGTTTACAAACAATATAAAAAATCCATTTCGAAAATTTCATTCAAAATGGTAAAAATGTTGAATATGGATAAAAAATTCAATTATAGTAATTTGATATTTTTTATTCGTTAAACAGATGAGCAGACATCTATAAATAGTTTAAATATAATATGCATAAATCAGACGCCAAAATTAATATGAATTAAAGTGAAATTCGGTCTAACACTGACTAAACCCTAATCCTCCAATCTGTCGTATAATGCTCAAACAAGCCAATCCCTTGTAAATCCCTAAGTCAACCCTAGAATTATCATCTATTATTAGTTAACTAGAACTGACAAGTTTCGCTTGGTCTGAGGTTTGGCTGCCAAATTTTACATAGAATATTGTGTTGTTAGGAATACATTAAATTCTAATCAGAATCACCGGTTATCCGCAGTTTATTTACGTAATTTACCTACTTTGTTGGGCTTTGGATCTATTACGTTGTAAATTTTTTGTACCTAGCTGTAAAATTCTCTAACATATTTTGATTTTTAATCACGCAAAGGAAAAAAATCTTCACTCTCCCAATCTTCTGATGTAGATTGCTTACAATATGGGTTCCGCGCCGCTTGACTAAAATATAAATGTGGTACCTGATATCTATACTTATAATAAAACTGTAACGGGTCGAATTCTGTACATTGAAGATATATTGAAAAATTTTTTTGGGGGCACTCCATAGTCGATACTGATGGCGAAACTGCATTTTTTTTCTTTCATGTCTGTCTGTCTGTCTGTCTGTCTGTCTGTCTGTCTGTCTGTCTTTCTGTATAGGGATCACGCATCACGCCGAAACTACTGATTCAATTCAGCTGAAACTTGGCATGATTTTAGTTTATACTAAGGACATTGCTGTAGGCTACTTTTGATTCCCAAATTCTAATTGGTTTTCTTGCGGGAGGGGGTGAAAGTCAGAATGTGTATTTGGTTGTAACTCATGTTTGCGTTGTTTAATTTCATTAATTCTTTTTTTGTTAGAAAGAACACATTTTTTATATTGTCCCGTCAAAATTTGAACAATATCGGTCTGTTGGTTCGGAAATTACACAAACATTAAATAATAAAGACACGCGTGGCGCGTTCGGTACATACTAACTTCTAAGTATTCTGTGTATCACAGACGATCCACAGAATATCTAGATTCTAGAAAGTGCCCACGTGATCGCGTCGCGTCGTCTTGGATGACAAAATAATTGTCAAAAATATATTTTTGTGTGGAAATACAAACATCATTCGGTTATAATCACAGACTAAGTAGAGATACACAAATCGACTTCAAACAAGGAGGATGTTCTCAATCGGGTTGCATGTTTTTTATTTGGTTTTATTTTACGCGATAACTCCGCTAATTGTTAGTTGATTTTGATAATTCCTTTTTTGTTTGGTAGAAAATACTTCAGAGGTGATCTTAGATATAGAAAACAGGGAGGTAGTTTTTCAAATATCAACAAAAAACTAAAATCAGCTTAGATTTATCTGTACGACATAGTTATACCTTCTTATAAAATTTAGTCGAATGACAGAATTAAATTACCTGTCATTGAAGTAGATTTTTGTTATTTTGGAGAAAACATATCAGCATCATAAGTAGCAGCATAAACAATCCATTAAATGTTCCCACTGCTGGGCATCGGGGCCTTCTTTCGCAAGGAGAGAGACATGGCTATAATCCACCACGCTGGCCCAGTGTCGGTTGGTGGAACATATGACTTAGAACTTAGATTATAGGTAGATTTTGGTTTCTTCACGGTGTTTTCCTTCACCGTTTTAATTACCGGCATTACGAACATGACTCTGAAAAGATAGTGGGGCGCGTGGTTTTGAACCCTGGGTCTCCGGATCGACAGTCGCCGTTCTCCCGACTAGGTCAGCTGTAACTTACTAGACCAGCTGTAACTTGTTAGAAAACGTATTATTTCAATCCAAATACTGTTTAAAATTTAAAGGTAGTGTTCAACAAGCTTCGGTGACCGAAGCAAACCGTTGTTAGGGTTCCGTACACAAAGGGTAAAAACGGGACCCTATTACCATAGAATAGATAATACAGACTATTACTGAGACTTCGCTATCCGTCCGTCCGTCTGTCGCCAGGCTGTATCTCAAGAACGGTGATAGCTAGACAGTTGAAATTTTCGCAGATGATGTATTTCTATAGCCGCTTTAACAAAAAATACTAAAAATAAAATAAATATTTAAGAGGTGTTGTATGGGTGCATACAACAAACTTGATTTTTTACCGTTTCTTGCTCGATACTAATAATAACGTACCCGTCACAGGTAGACGCTTTAACTATTCACTTACGTTGGAACGGCTGAATGTATCGAGTTAAAATTAAAGACACATTCTTGGTTTAGCTATATTAGTAATACACAGAGGACTTATACATAGGCAATGCTTAGCCTATGTGTTCTTCCAGACTGTAATCTAATTCTATTTCAAATTTCAACCCGATCATTTGATACGTTCCGCCATGATTAAGTAACAAACATCCAAACAGTGACATTCAAAACATTTACAGGACAACGTTGGAACGGCAGAACATATTTGGATGGAATTCGAAACACACGTAGTTTTAACTCAGAAATAGCAAATTGGTTACTTATAGGTTACTGTGACGTAGGAAAGACTAAGCGAATTTGGTAGAAAATTGAAACAGAGATAGCTCATAGTCTGAAATACCACATTTATGTATTTATTACCTATCAACCTGAAAAGAAGCATGGGCCCTAAGGAAACAAATATTAACTATCACGTCAAAACGGCACAACGATATGGGTTGACACACGAAACACATATAGTTTAGAGTCTAAAATTTCACATGGGCTAATAAGTCTTCATTTTCATTTAACTCCATATTAATATAAGCATATATTTTCGTAAGGAACTTTATGTGATGGTAAGGTAAAAGCCAAAAATGAAAAATATATGCACCCATTTTGGCATCTGCTTACGCGAACGAAGTAGCGGGTTCAGCTAGTTATTATAATAAATATACACATATACGAGTATATACATATGAGTAATGTGAACGTTCGTGAATGTGTTATTATTTACATGATAACATATAATAGTGATAAGCTATTAACTAAGGTATTTTTATTGTTTTTTAAAGGCAAAAGGCAGTATTTGGCGTACCTTAAAACGACTATCTTTTGCAAATCCATATATCTACGCAATAAATCTATTTCATCTCATATAATGACGGTGTTGACAATTTAACGATATCTAACATACTTGGAACGTTATATATACAAGTATTTATAAGATACAATTATTTGTTTTCTCTTCACTTTCTGCATCGTTAGCAACATAAAGTTTCCAACTTTAACTTTTCGTTTATCACCGTAACTGGTACGTTACATGATTAAAACTTCGAAATGTCTCAATCTTTGGTACAACCAGCTTCAAAATGTTCATTTCAATATTATACAAATATATTGCCTTATTACGGTAAATTACTAATATGTAAATAAATTAGTTTTTAAAAGTGTTTTTTTTATAGTATAAAGTGACAAGACGAGCAGATTATGTACCGGATAGTAAGCCATACGCCTGCCCATAACAACACAGTAACACGCAGTTATTAGAACATGAATAGTCCAAATCATTACCTAGCTCCACACTGTGCTTGTCACCCAGAGATATAAGGTGTTTTATCTCTTAGCCCAGTAATTTGCTCTGAAAACATTCCCCTTAAAATCGGAACACAGTAATATTTGCACACTACTGTTTGGCGGTATATTACAGTTATTCTGCGTGTTGCAAAGTGTGGTACTTCCTCAGGTGGACTTTGCAAAGAGCCCTACCACTATAAATAATGTTGGTGGACATTTCTCTCACTTCATTATTTAGCCCCAAATAAAGCAAAGATTGTATAATGGGAACAAGTTAGCTAGTATACCAACAAACCTATTATTATTTATTTATTTAGTGCCTATACTGTCCCCATTCTGGGCAAAGGCATCCCTACCCTCTCTCTATTTGGTTCTGTCTTGACTTAAAAAACCTATATAAATCTAAATATATCCTTATGATATAAAATATGGACAGCTAAAATTGACAATCTAATACAAGCGAAAGAACACTCTAAGACGAGGTAGAGTGATGATAATCGAAAGACAACAAGAGTGACTAGAAAATAAAGCTGGGGATTGTGAGATGATAAGTACTTATGTCAGCAAAGAGTTTACATTTACTACGTGTAGAGTTAGATTTTCCGCACGGTTCCTTTGTGTCAATCGTAAGCAGATGACGTGCATACTTTCTATGGCAACAGAGTGATGATCTTTCTATGGCAAAAGTATGACACTTCCACAAGAGCGACAAGGCAAGCAAGATGCATGTAAACCATTGGGCCAGTTCTATACGTAGTATAATATGTAAACTATTTGTATGTCAGTGACGTGACATTAAGTAAGTACGTACTTATTAAATGAAAATTTCTTACATATGTCACTAAAAAAAGTTTGTTTTCACTTCCTTCCTTATTAAATTGCCTGGTAAATTACAAAATGACTGTACAAAACGAAGCTCTTTCGTCGAACACGCGTACATTAATCTTTTACGCATGTGGCGGTCGCTCTTTACTTACATTAAGTAAGGCTGAGTACACATACTTTCGTCTTCATTCCGGTAATGTGGCAGAGGTAAACCGAGCCTTGTTTGATGTATCTTGGGAAACAATGAAACTAATTTTAGCTTTCAACTGGATGGGTTCCTGTGAAGTTTGGACGTAAGTAGCGTAAGTGGAAGAAATAAAGTTGAAATGTTGAATTGGAGTTTGAAAATATTTTTTTCTTGGCCAGGGTGTATATACTCGTAGGTATGTATAAATATTTAAATTTTTTCCGTCAAAAATAAAAAAACTAGAATCCATTTACTAGTATACGAAGCTTCCCGCGGTCTACTTCAGTTATTGATAGAAATTTAACCCAAGCAACAATGTGTAACCATTACATTGTTCCGGTTTGAAGGGCAATGGTTCCAGAAAAAATGGGGCATAGAGATAAATCTTATGTCTCTGGTTGACGAGTGCAGTGCTTAGTAATGATTTGAGCTCTTCGTGTTCCAATTGCTGCGTGAAACTTGTTATGGACAAGCGTCTCGCTTACCATCACGCACATGTATTACTCACCCGGCACTGTATTATTATAAAAAATAGTAACAGTTTAGGCCAATATGTCATTTGTTGCCAAGGCTACCACTAAGCAAAATATAAGGAAAATTAAACCTGCAATCAAGAAAAAAACATAAAAAACATTAACAAGTTGTACGATGTATATCAGGCATATTCCCTGCTAATTTTTTTCTATCAATACTATTTTATATTACACATACTACTCTATTCTATAAAAAAGCTTCTATGTTCACACGTCACGAAACTTTTTACAAACTCTCACTCTCTTTTTAGCCGCTCACAAGAAAGTAAATAAAAGTTTATAATTAAACCGAAATGATTTCTGTAATAGCTGGTCCATAATCCTTTCTACGATTTCCCTTGTTTTCAAGCGCAGCATCCAATTCCTTTACAGAATCCACGCATTCCTCACATGACCGTACCACACAAGCAATGTAGACTACATTGCTTCTTTGGCTCGTCTGAATGCATACCGCATGACCGTCGGATGGAATTTTGCACCCTTGTGCTACATACTAATAGGGGACGAGTGAAAATTTGCAGTCCATTTCCTGTTTAACAAGAAAGTTTTAGCTTCGTAAAAGCGGAGTGATTTTGTAAGATATTTTATTAATATTATCTTTGTAACATTGTTGTAGCGCTGTTTCGCAGCTAGCTACGCTAGTATCTTCGTAGCAATTTTTTTCGTAGTAGTAGTGTCACAGTCAGATTGTAGATATTGCCGTATTACATTACGGCTAGCCGTGTTGAATGACATATTATGGTGTCGAAAACATTCCGGCTGTTTTTAATTAGCCGTATTCAGTTCGCCTAGTCGACCAACCGCTGTTTTACAAAACAGACCTGTTTTTCAAAACGGCTAGCCGTAATGTAATACGGAGGATTTTACAAAACATCTGCGATAGCGGCAGTATTACAGCGCCATTGGATAAATATTTTGTGTTTGGTAGTATGTAGAGATCTTATAGTTGTCGTTGTAAAATTCTAACTTAGTATATAAAGCAGAAACTTAAGAATTGGTAGATATTTCTCACACAGCACCATTTCGCTCAAAACTAACCGTAATATATACCTACTTAGTTGTCAGATAGTTAATAAAATATAACAATACTTATAAAATTATGCATCCTGTATACAAAAAAATCGTAATGAAAAACATCGTAATTTTAGGATTTGGATTTCGGTTATCAGCGTCGTAAAATCCTGTCATAAGTAAATGTTAATAAGAATGACATATTTCCAGAAGCAATGTGTAAAGTTGAAATAGGTTTCTATTTATATTTCTATTGACTTCTTACTAAGTCACTAGATCAGTCAAACACATATAAAAATAAATAAATATTGGTGGACAATTCACACACAACACCATCGGACCCCAAACTAAGCAAAGCTTGTAATATGGCGGCCAGAAAGCTGATATAATACCTATATAGTTGTAAATACAGACTTATTATACAATAATCTGTACAGCTTCACCTTGGCGCTGTAGCTCACCACGATCCCGAACGCGTCCCGCTGCTCCGCGTCCAGCAGCCTGCGGGCACAGCTCCGGGGTCGGTCACGCCGGCCGACCCCGCCACTCAAACACTCTGATGCATGCCAAACTAAATTACAATGGGAACTACACTAAACACATCTAAATTATTCATGGTCTATGTCTATATCTTTAGACAGTCACAGTAATCCTAAGCAGTACATTAACTTTAAATGGTTATACCATTAGCTACTTGTGTAGCTACTGTGTTGTTCCGTGAATTTGTGTTTTTTTTAACCAAAGACACTTGTTTTGCAAATTCTTTTTTCATAAAAAAAAAACACGTCGTTTACGCCCAGACAAGTAATAAGCCAAAAACAGGCTTATGAACGAATAAAATGTAGGCTATTTATGCTATAATACACAATCTTACTAACCCACTTTGTGAAGATCTGAAATACGCTTGAGTTCCCAGAAATTGAAGATTATAACGCGCCGTAAGTAACAATGATTGAGCGTCGAACGCTGAAATTGGGTCATATTTGGATTATCGCTTGTGTCAAAATCGGAATTGTGTTTGCGCCGTCGACAATCTTGGAAGATATTGGCAATCAAACTGTAAAAGTATTAAAATCTAATTAAGTTTCACTATAAAGGTCGCTCTTAGCAATAAGATGGTATATGACAAACACTTGAAAAAAGAAAATACAAGCCACAGGAGCTTTCGATAATAATCAAAATCTTAATTTAGAATTTATTATTAAACAGCACCAAATTTGCACAATACATGCGATTTTGTACAATACAGGGTTGTTGGTAATCAGCTTGCATCGAAGAGTTTAGATATACTACGCATGGAGTTGGTACAAACGCTTTTCAACGAAAGCACGGGCAGCATCTTTTTTGCCTTGTCGCTCTTGTGGAAGTGGCATACTTTTGTCTCTGTTGCCGTAGAAAATATGCACGTCATCTGCTTACGATTGACATAAAGAAACCGTGCGGAAAATCTAACTCTATACGTAGTACGAGTACGAGGGTCAAACTGAAAGTTCTTAGAAAATCAAAAACTGCTTACATTAGCCAGTTATTAGTTTTATTATATCTTTTCAAAATATTGTCCATTCACGTCAATACACCGCTGCATGCGATGGAACCACTGGGAAAAGCACTTTGCCCACTCGTCCTTAGGGGTCTCTTCAATGGCATCGCGATACGCAGCCACCGCTTCTTCAGCATTCATAAACCGCTTTCCTTTAAGTTTTTCTTTAATTTTTGAAAATAAATAAAAATCACAAGGCGCGAGGTCGGGGCTATACGGCGGGTGACCCAGTAATTCAACGTTTGATGTCGCCAAATAGTCGATCGTTCGCTTGGCGGTGTGCGATGAGGCGTTGTCGTGGTGAAGGAGGATCCTACTGCGAGGTCGTTTCTCTCGAACTTTTTCCAAGACAAGTGGCAAACAATTGGTAGTGTACCATTCTGCAGAAACAGTTTTTTGATCCTCTAACTCAATTGTTGCGAAATGACCTATCCTTCCAAAGAACGAGGCCACCATTTTTTTCCCCACACTTCGATCTCTCTTCACTTTAGTTGGCAACTCCTCGAAAGGAAATACCCACTGAGCAGATTGTCTTTTGGTTTCAGGATCATAACAGTAAATACAGCTTTCGTCACCTGTTAGTATGTCGAACACAGCATTTGAGTCACCTCCGTTAAATCTTTCAATCATTTTACGGCACCAATCCACACGATGGAGTTTTTGAGCCTCAGTCAAATTATGAGGTATCCACCGGGCGCAAAGCTTCCTGACCGCTAAATGTTCGTGTAGGATTTTGTGCGCTTGACTCATACCGATGCCTAAGCTTGTCCAAATCTGCTGATAGGTCACTCTTTTGTCAGTCTCTATCATACGCCGCACAACACAGATGTTATCTTCAGTCGTCGCCGTAGAAGGCCGTCCCTCACGTAAATCATCAGTGAGATTAGTGTGACCACGTTTAAACTCATTAAACCAGTTGTAAACAGTCGCACGAGATGGGGCTTCATCGTGAAAGGCCAATCGTAGTCTATTATAACTTTCTTGTTGACTTAAATGACATCGAAAGTCATAAAAAATCATTGCACGAAAATTTTCTCGTGTTAAATTCATGTTGACGTGACACAGACAATTTTCAATTTGCCGCCAAATCGTAAAACAAATGACAAATTAATGAAGTATATACTCAGCAATATTGGCAAAGAGTTCTATTTTCAAATTATAGAATTATTTTTTTATTATATTGTTTATAAGTGGCCAGTTCTAAGAACTTTCAGTTTGACCCTCGTATATGTAAACTCTTTGGCCTGCATCCGTTCGTGAGGATATTAAGTACAATAAATAAGTACGTCAACTTTTGTTTCACAAATTAGAAAAAAATGTATTTTTTCCCCATACAAAATAAAAAAGTGTATTTTCCCTGCCTAGAAGCATCGAACTCTTCGTAACAAGAACGCGCGCGTACTTTAACGCTCCAAAGTGAATAAACACCAAACAGACGCTAAACAGTGCTAAAAATAAAAACAAACAAATTAAATTTTCTTGTGAAATACATTGAGTTTTAACAAAAGCTGTAAAGAAAAAAGTTGTTTGTTTAAATATACAGAAAATGCAAAAACACGGGTGCAGAATGATGACTAGTAACCCTGTATAGCTACAACTGCTATTGGTGGACAATTCGCACACAACACCATCTGAACCCAAACTAGGCAAAGCTTGTGTGATGGCAGCCAGATAGCTGATATAATACTTGTATAGTTTTAAATACATACTTATTATACATGGATAATAAATGCGTATGCCGTTGATACGAACCCTCAAGATCTCATCCATCCAAAACCATTTAACACGCACGCCCTGCTTCGCTGCTCCGTACGACTCTTCTACTACCCGACAAATAAAATGCAATCAAATATGGGCTTTGTTTCATACCCGCTAAGATTAAGATTACATTGGCAACATAAATTAGTAGACAGCTGTCAGCGAGCGGTCTGCTAATTTGATTTGCAAATGTAATCTGTATCCTAATTTACATGGCATAAAGCTCATATCTGAGTGCATTTTATTTGTCATTTTATTTTAAGATTATCCCGAACCAAAACGTGTAAAATTATGTCAAAGAAGTTTTTATTTCCACTTCAAAAAGGAAAAGAATTCCTATCGCCTGACATGTGTGTCTCGTCTCTATCTTAAAATATGTTCCAGCTTATTCAATGTAGGTGTCGAACGCCTACACAATATCGAAATAAGTATATGATAGGAATTGTATGCTTGCCTTTTAGGATTGCCATCTCAGATATCGGACACGATACCGATATTTATCCGGCATCGTAGTCACTCTTGGCTCAACGGAACACAATACTTTTAAGCATCGCTTTGACAAAAAGTTGTAGAAATGTAAAAAAAAAGTACTTAAATTTCGAAAAATCCGACATTTTTGGTCAGACATTTTAGATCGTAAATTTATTATAGGGTATAGTGTATATAACTGACAGAGGTGAGATACGTCACAAGACATGCTCTGCAATCTTATTTAAAAAAAATTGATTTTGACCCAAAATACGTACTTTATTTGGTTAACAAGTCATTCTCGTGTCATATACCTATATGGTAGCTTAAATTTAACATATAGATAGAGAAACTCTTTATTGAAAAACAAACAATCTTAAAAATAGCCTTCAAATAGATGAGTGAGTAGCGCTTATAATAATGATTTTAGTTTATTTTTCGCATTTGAGTGCCTATTTGTGGTTTTGAAGTCGGTTTAATTTTTTGTACGAAAATAGTTTATCATATATTAATACATATGGAATGACTGTAACAACCACCATTAAAAGAAAGAAAAAACAAAGTATCAGCCTAAAATTTCAGCAGGCCTTTGCCATTAGGTGGATTTTTTTATGGGAGTGTGGTCAATCGACTATGTGTTATATATATGTGTTTTGTTTGTTCATAGACTCTATAGAGAGAGTATCAGAGAAATTAAATAACAGATAAAGTAAACTATTAAAAGTAAAAAATACGTTAAGTTAAAAAATACAGTCTACTTGACTACTTGACAAAAAACTGTGGGATGTAGTTTGAAAACGAATATACTTTGAAAAGATAATTTGAGTTAGCGAGATAGATCTTTCATGTACCAACAAAACACTTCCGAAATTCGTTCACGTTTTTCAAGTCTATTTTGTGCACAACTACGGAGTTTTAACAAAAACTTGGTTTTGCGCATCATAAATAAGAGGGCTGGAGTTGTTATCACAATTCAACTACTTTTTACAGTACAGAATAACGTGATGAGCAGGACACGTCTGATGGTAATCAACATGCCTGCCCGTAACAGCACAGTGATTCGCAGCTATTGGAACATGAAGAGTCCAAATCATTACCTAGCACTACACTGTGCTCATCCCCCAGATTTATGTAAAAAAATATGTCTATGCCCTGTAATTTCACTGCAAATATTGCCCTTCAAACTGGACCACAGTAACGTAGAATAACTACCAAAAGTGTGGTACTTCCCCAGGCGGACTCTGCAAGGAGTCCTACCACAACAACAAAAAAAACAAATTGCGGGGTGCAGAGGTAGATTAGTCTATATGTCTAGGTGATGCGAGTAGTCAGTGATATATAGGTAATGATTTGGACACTTCATGTTCAAATACATACTTAGCTACATGGACGTATAAATAAGTCGGACGTAATCTCGCTAAAACAAAAACTGTGTCCATCGAGTCGCCCACATAATATGCACGTGTGCGCTGTCACATACAGGCTGACACGCACAAACAGTGGGTCATCATACGCGCTACTTTTGTATATGTGTGCGTTTCAGCCTATCAGTGACAACTTGACAACGCACACGTGCAAATGTGGCCGACTCTAGTGACACAGTTTTTATTTTAGCGAGACTACGTCCGACTTTTTCCATACTCTATGCCTAGCTATGTGATCAAAGAGTTTACATTATACTACGTATAGGGTTAGAAAAAACGCTTTACACCGAAAGCACGGTAGGCAATAAAGATCTGATCACTCTTGTCTTGTCGCTCTTGTAGTCTGTTATTAAAACAGAATGTTTGCATTAACTTGTTTAAAATAGAATATATTTACCGATTATTAAAACTATCAAAAACACAGAAACAGTTTTCAAACATGATCCAACTTTTTCTTATTAAACTTTTTATCTTATTTCCTAGTTTTTTCTGTGGCTCAGTCCAATATAAGAGCTTAAGTTTTTTAAGCAATAGACAGGAAACTTTAGAGTTTAAAATCAGTTTCAGCTTTTTAGTTTTGTTCGTGTTTATGATATTTTTGTGAGTGACTTTTTCGTTTTATTTTTTGTTTTATTATGATTGTTATTGGTACCTTTATTTATAGAGACGATCTTCTTAGCATTCCATGGGTTCACCGTGCGGGTGCCGGGTCCATCGTCACCCGCACGGTGAACAAAAAAATTTTTATTAACAAAAAAATTACTACGTACTTTTTTCATTGATTCAATATCGTTGATTTCGAAATTTTTGTGAAATCAAAAAGACATCAAATATCTTATAGAGGACAAGCATACACAGCCCAAAAAATGTGATAACATATACTATACGGTACATACTCGTACAACCTCTGAAATATTATCTACTAAACAAAAATCATCAAAATCGATTCCTAATGGACTTCGTTTTGAAGCCGATTAAAAAGATAAAAAAGAGACACAGAAGGCACACTAGACGTTGTACAGCACAAGTTTATTACTAATTAGTTTTTCAGCGCGTTAACAAAAGATTTTTAACGAAACCCAGAACCACGCTTACCACATTTGCAAACGCTGTCGCCTATGAATTACCCCATTAACAAGTCCCACCACACAAACGCTGCGAAATGATTTGGCAACCGCCCAACCGGCTACCTACACCGGATTTGTCATGTTCTTATGAAAGCTAACTTTTATGGAATCCTGTTTTCTTGTGCCTTTTCGGAAAGCTTCGAAATATCCTTATTATTATGCCCAGTGGTTGGGTAAGCTGAGCCTAAGTAGGAAAGAATTATTATGAGAAGAATAAAAATAATGTTGTGATAAATGTTTTTCTTTCCTGATGCAATGTCTGTCCTGCATAGAGAGAGAGGGACAACATCAGGGTATATAGGTGTACAAAGGTGAATATAGTTTGTAATGATAGGACTTCCTGCAGAGCTCACTTGAAGATGGGGATCACATCTATGCTAGCTATTTTGCCGCCAAGCAGTAATGTGAAAACACTGTGTGTCGGCTTGAAGGGCAATGGTTTCAGTAAAATTACAGGGCATAAAGATAAACATCTTATATCTCTGGCCAACAAACGCAGCATAATAATAGATAATGATTTGGACTCTTCATGTTCACTGTGCTGTTATGGGGACGCAGGTTGCTTACGATTAAGCACATGTCCTGCTCGTCTACTCCCTCTATAGCGTTACATAACATAACATGAGGCATCTGCCAATTAGCACTTGGCCAGCTGGTGGATTTTAGACTTGTTTCTTTCCTTTCAAGGATGGTTTATGTAATAGATTTTAAGAAAGAGGAAGTTCTCAATTTGATTTTTTTTTCGTTTTTTTTTTGTTGTATGCAAGCTCCGCAAATCTATACTAATGTAATAAATGCTACAATATTTGCTGCTCAATGGGGCATTTTCAAAAGGCAAAGATATCTGTCAAAGACAGTGCCCAATTTCACCGAAGGTGGCGCCATTGTTTTATTTGGTTCTAGAAAAATCTCAAAAACCATTAGTTGTCAACCATAACCATCACTTGGCAATATTTAGAACTATCTTTGACAAGTCTTTTTGCGTCTGGAAAACGCCTCATTACGTCGTAACCTATGAACGGAACAGGTTAAAATGTGTATCAATATTAGATTATAGTCCGGAAGAACACAGACTATTTTTATTTGAAAAAAATAAATGGAACGGGAACTACGCGGGTAAAACCGTGTGGCAATGCTGGTTTTGAAGATTTAATATATTTCGATACAAAACCATATAGACTACAGCCCGTAAACAAAATGTATGGGTCATATGATACTTCAGGAGACCTATGTAAGATGATAGAAGGGCATAAACTAATAAGATTCAGCACTGTTTATAAGCTGTTCAACTGAGTGCAAGTTGAAAAGGGGAGGTTGCAACCCTCAATCATTTCTCCTTGTTGCATGATTTTTGTACGGCGTTGCGGAAAAATGGAATAAAAGAGGCATTGAAACTAAAAAATTGTAAATTTCAATTTTTGTGATTTTTGATTTTCCGACAATTTTTGGGATAAATTTGCTTATTTAATTATGTTCGGCATTGGTTTCATACAGTTTCAATACATCTTTTAATTTTTTATTCCGCAATGCGACAAGAAGGAAAAAGCGAGGGTTGCAATCCCCTTTCTCAACTTGCACTCAGTTCGAAACCTTACAAATGTTGGCATAGCAAATCTTATTATTTTATACCCTACTATCATCCTACATAGGTCTCCTGGTGTATCATATAACCCATACATTTTGTTTACGGGCTTGTAGTCTAATAGGGATTGCCAAGCACTCCAAAGAGAAGATAATAAAATCAAGAGAAGAGGAAAATCAAGTGTAATTAACACGGAAATTCAATATGATGTAGGTACTCGTATAACAACGTCAGACCATTTTCCTAGTGAAATGGATAACGCTGAATTAACCTCAGACTATTATGGGTACGAGGTAACGAGAAAGAAAAAAATTCAGGCATTTTTTATTATATCTCGATAGTGCATATCTTATGAATCCAAGGAGTTTACATACGCTACGAAATGCTTTACACCGAAAGCACGGGTAGCATCTTTCTTGCCTTGTCGCTCTTGTGGAAGTGTCTTACTTTTGCCGCGGCACATTACTCTGTTGCCATACGGTGCCCATAGATACGTATGCACGTCATCTGCTTACGATTGACACAAAGGAACCGTGCGGAATATCTAACTCTATACGTATAAACCACAGGCCCGTGAACAAAATTTATAGATCAAATGACCCACCAGGAGACCTATTTAGGATGATAGAAGAGTATAAAATAATAAGATTGAACACTATGCTGCCACTTGAAAGTTGTCCAACTGAGTGCAGGTGAAAATTTTATTTATTTATATATATGCCATTTATTCCATAACCTTAATCAAATTTCATTTACAATGTTGTTAACTGTTGTAAGTATTTATACATATTAATTGTGTTAGCTTGCAGTTGGGTTTTGGATATGGACCCCATTTTGGGTAAAGGCCTCCACCAACTTTTTCCATGCCTTTTTCTCCTTAGCCTGCATTATCTCGACTTCTTTTTTACATACTCCATTGTAGAAGTCTGTTGCATGTTCGATTATATCTTGCCTTGATTTTGTTTCTTTTGATTGTTATTGACGTTTTTGTATCCATGTTTTGTGAAGGCTTACATCCTTAAATGCTCTCTTTGAACTGTATTTTTTTAGGTTTCTTGTTATTACTTGCTGTCTGTGGACTTGATAATCTTCGTACTATTTACATATTTCTTTCTTGTTATTATTCGCAGATGGAGGGTTGTGGTCTAATTTCCCACGATGACCAATCGGCTTGGGAAATGTGTTGTTGTTTGTGTTTAGTTGACTTTAGTATTTTGTTCGTGTTTTTCCGGGGGCTCACATTTAGTTGCTATTGTCTTTGTTCGTTTGAGGCTTTTGATTTTTGAGTTTCTGACTTCATGTTATCTATTTCTTCTAACATACATTTGTTTTGCTCGACCAGCTTACTAAATTTTTCATCTATTTTCTGCATAATGTTTCGTGTAATAGCCTCTGAAATAGCTTTGGTTTGTTCCTCCAATATATCTTGAATATTTTCCAATAGACATCGCGTTTGAATATCCATTTTTTGATTTAAATTTCAAATTTATCGTAAATAGATTTCAAAAGATTTCTAATTCGCGCGCAAATTTTTGTATTATAATAATTTTTGTAATACTTAATATGGCAACTTTTTATCGGACAGATTCGGTTCGTTAGGTTGGCTAGCTTGTTTTGTGAGTCAAACTTGCACTGCCTTCCAATATTTTCTTTTGAGGTTATATCTTAATATATATAAATCTCCTGTCACGATGTTTGTCCGCGATGGAAACCTAAACCACTTAGCCGATTTTAATCAAATTTGGACACCGTGTGTAGCTTGATCCAACTTAAAAGATAGGATAGTTTTTGTTTCGATTAATGGGCTTTATGTGACAATATCCGAGCGAAGCCGGAACGGGCCGCTAGTTGATTTATATTTTGTTAGCTGGTATTTCACTTCACAGCGGATTTTGTTACGCGAATTTTATCTTCCTGCACTTTTCGTAGCGTAGTTATTGATAATAATACAGTGTAGTTATGTTTACATGAGGTTAGACACAATTTTAGCAATATTTGTTACGAGTGATTTTCTATACGTTTGTTGTTTAGTGAACCGGAACCGGAAACCTGGTGAAGATAGGGGGTTGCAAATCTCGATAATTTCTCCTTGCCACATGATTTTTGTTTGGCATTACGGAATAGTGGATTAAAAGAGGTATTGAAACTGCATGGAACCAATGCCGTACATAATCAAATGACCAAATTTATCCTGAAATCGTCGGAAAATAATGAATTTTTCCGACAAAAATATCAATAAAAAAATTAAAATTAACAGTTTTTATAGTTTCATTACGTCTCCTAATCCATTATTCCGCAACGCCGTACAAAAATCATGTGACAAGGAGAAATGATCAAGATTTGTAACCCCTTTCTTCACCTGCACTCAGTTGGACAGCTTTTAAGTGACGGCATAGTGCTCAATCTTATTATTTTATACCCTTCTATGATACTACATATGGTGGTGGATGGTGGTTCATTTGACCCATAAATTTCGTTCACGGGCTTGCAGTCTAGTAGTATATGTAAACTCTATGTACGTGCGTAAATGTAGTCGGACATACAGAAACGTTTTATCCCGGTCAGTTAGTTTTGACATGATAATTTCCATTACCGATAAACCAGTAATATAAATAGTCCACTAAAAAATGTTCTCACTGCTGAGACTGAGCGCCTTCTTTCGCAAGGAGACAGTCAAGACCATAATTCACCACGCTGGCCTAGTGTGGTACCGCATGACGTCGAAATTTTTATGTACATGTCGGTTTCCCCACGATGTTTTCCTTCATCGTTTTAAGTTAGTGGCATTACGTACATGACTTCGCGAAGACAGTGGTGTGCGTGAGATTACAACCTGAGGGGGATTCACCATTTTCCCGATTTATGTTCCAATATTCACCCCGATCCGTTCAAACGTAACGACGTGATTGAGCAACAAATATCCAAATATTGACATTTATAATATTAATAGGATAGTATCTCAATAGTCCAGCCAATATAATAAATAACCATTTAATGGACTAATGGAAAAACTAGTTCAGGTATTATTATACTTCGCTATTCTGTAGTGTAGGTCATTTTGAGCTGATTTATATCAAACACACAATCTAAGAACTCGCCTTGGAACCAAAAAAATCAAAATGAAAATCGGATCATTCGTTCGGGAGTTACAATGCACAGACAGATACACACAAAGACATATCAAATTTATAACAAACCGCTGTTTTGGCGTCAGGAATTAAAAAGTCAAAGATCACATTTGGATAACGGGAGTTTTATGAGCAAAAGCAAAAAGGCAAATAAGGAACTTTGACTGTCGCACATAGTAAAAACATGTTATGTTCCATGCACAAAGTAATTTTGCGAAAAAATACAATAAATCTAAGTGATTGCATCAATTTGCGAACAAAAAACATCGCTTCGAGGGAAATATCACGTTCCGTGTTAACAGGGAGCATCACAACAGGAAAATGGATCAAATATCCCAGTTTAGTGAGCGTCTACACTATACGACTGAATGAGCAAAAAATACAAAAAAGAACGCTGAGTGCTGGTTAAACTTAGATCAAATAGGATCTTGCTCCATTTTTGTGGTGTTAGGCGGTAGTACATGTTATTTCGTGGTACGACACCACTACATAACTCGACCGTCTT
The DNA here is from genome assembly GCA_017562165.1 of Ectropis grisescens. NCBI lineage: Eukaryota > Metazoa > Arthropoda > Insecta > Lepidoptera > Geometridae > Ectropis > Ectropis grisescens. Next base: position 11,797,907 of record CM029794.1, on the reverse strand, counting down.
CCCCAGGCGGAAAGATATGCGTAAATGCATTTCCTTCGCATCCAAAAAATTAAGCATATTAGTCTTTATAGGCATTCAGTCCATGCCACCGTAATAGGCAACGTTAAACTAAAGTTCGGTAGACAGTAGAAGTAAGTCATGATGAAGAAAAATATCTATTGCTGTTAGTCTCACCAACCATTGGTATTTCTATTCATTAAATTTTTCATTTCTGTTTTAAATTGTCCGAATATGAGCCCCCAAACAGTCATGTGTGACATTCGAACAGTCGCGAGCCATGCATGGATGAGACTAGCAAAGGATTGACACAATTGGGGTACAGGAAAAGAACCCTATGCTCAGTAGTGGGCGATAACGGGCTGAAGAAGAAGAAGAAAATAGCCCCCAAAGTCCCAAAGAGCAATGGCTCCTTCTCTCTTCCTTATTATATTTTTTTTTGATATCAAAACCAAAATCTATTTACTGAAATGAATGAGTAAAACTCACGTTAGATTTAGTTCTAAGTGTTCACAAGTAAGTGTTCACTCACATACAGTTACTCCATGGAATGTAGGTAAATAGAAAAAAAAAACTTTGAACTACGAGTATTTTTATAGTGGCAATTGTTCACCATTGGTTCAATTTCCCTATATGTATGATTCACGTCTGAATAGTATTCTCTAGACCACTTACACTACACAGAACTTCCTACAGTTGAAGAGTTTTTGAACGGTCAAAGTATTTTCAATATCTAGTGGTTACTGATCCTTTCGTAGATATAAGAGGCTTATAGTTGAAAGTTACGTAAGCCTATTCAATATAAAACTTTTTTATTTTTCTAATAATATTTTTATACAGTTTTGATCTTTACAAGAAAAGTAGAAAGTTTGTATATCGGTCTATTCTAGGTAATTACTAAGCATGCTCCAACATAGACCGTGTCATTACTTAACATGAGACGAGAGAATAGTAAAGTACAAACTTATTAAGATTTAAAAAAAAACAGATAGAGAGACTATTAGGAATAGAACATAAGTTACTTTTATCACGGAAAACTAACGGAAACCGGAACTGCGCATGTAAGACCGTGGTGCTATAATGTGAGGTTTGTCTGGAGTTTATTATCAAAAAAATTGTTAATTACTGTTAACTTCTCCCAATTTCTTGCGATTAAAACGTCCACAGAGAAGTTTCTAGCAATTAATATCGCAAGCAGTAGTTTGCGCAACAAAAACTAATTTATCGTTTGTTTACGTCTATTGATGTGGGTGCCCTGTTAAGGGTCGCCCAATTATTAATTGCTATAATTTATATCGAGACGTTCTTGTTTACAATATCGGTTTAAGCAGTAAGTTAGGTTTGATAACGTCACTTTAATATCTTCGTAACTAAGTTGTGTTTCATCTTCATCATCAGCCTGCTTACGTCCACTGCTGAATTTAGGCTTCTTCAACAATACGTCAATCAGATCTTTGATCTATGGTTTTGTTTATTCAACTGCCACTAGCTCCGTTTTGTAAAACGTTACTCTCTCCCACACCTCTTGTCACTGAAGTAATAAGTTCAATTTCTACCTATGTTTAATTATATTATTATTGCAAACATGAGACGATTTTCTTAGCATTCCATGGATTCATCGTGCGGGTGCCGGGTCCATCGTGTGGCAGAGAGAGAAAACCCGAGTAGACCCGAGACTTGTGACTCAGGCGTAGGTTTAAGGGGTCCCTTTCTGACGTACATCAACACACACCTTCACTACTCGTCTTTCTCTTCCTGCCCAGCCAAATCTGATATGAGCCTACTAGTGCAGCTTTAGATACTCGTTCTAGTATAGAACTTACTGCACTTCTGGATATGCCAAGGTCTTTCAGCAGGTTATAGAGAGATTTTGCTGGTATACCTCTCGCTCCCACTTCTACAGCGTATAAACTAACTACATAGCCGTTTTTTGTTTATTCGTTTAGGAGGTCGTAATACTTATTTTGTTTCATCGCGTGGTCTTTAGGTATATTAGTTTCCCACGGTACGGTAAGTTCTACAAGGACTATGCGTTTCGTAGCTCTAGAAAAAAGGAAAATGTCCGGTCTGGATGACGAAACACCCACATCCTCTGGGATCCTGTAGTGCCTTTCATACGTGTCCATTAAAATAGTCCAATCAGGCGCTGTACCCAGGATTGAGTAAGGCTTGTGCCTGGAGTTTGAAGTTGCGCCTTCTTTTACAAAGTTAATTTGTCTTTTGTTTGTCGTCAATCCCTTTAGGGCTTCACGTATGATTTCAAGTACTCTGTCATGGCGCCGCGAGTAATGACCCCCATTAAGGAGCACCTTGCATCCCACCAATATGTGCCTCGCTGTACATATCGCCTCTCCACAAGTATAGCAACATTTTTCAGAGGCTTTTCCCCACCTTACCAAGTTACTCTGGTCAGGGAGGGTCATTTGGAATGCATTTAGATAAAATTTTAATAAGGCAGGAGACCAGTCATAGATCAAGGTGCGCCACTTTAGAGCTAATGGGATACAGAACTCACCTATGGTTAATGATTTTCTTGCTTTAAAACAGATTTAATTCAATAATACATAATTATGAATAGTTGTCTTAAAGCAGATTAGTTCCTCCAGGTACAATAACAATTAAAGAATGACATTTAAATGGCATTATTTAGGTAAAAACTGTAAAAAATCAAAACATAATTTTTTTTTGTTAGTCAAAAATGAAAACAAAATGAAAGTTGGTCTACTTTTAAGCACACGTCCAATCCCCATGTTTCACAGTACCCGAGCGTTTCGCTGCTATGATTTGTGATGCCCTTTGTTTGGCACTTATTAATTTTGATTTGTTTGCTTTTTGCTTCCACGCTCCGATGGTTACTAAAGTTACTATGGAATTGCGGAATCGTAATAACAGCCTCAGATTTTAAAATACTGTGTCAGGAAGAAAGATAGCGAGAGTTAACGATGATGAATTAAGTTAAAAGGTAAAAAATACATGACTTTATTCAGATGGTGATTTATTTAGTAAAGTGGCAAAAGCAATCTCGCAAGATCTACCCTAATTGGGTGACACTGTATTAGATATTTTTTGTATAGCAATCGTAACATTATTTGATATTTTGATTTTGAGAATAAAGAAAACGCGCAAATTGGCTAAAACCTTAGCTGAAAACAAAACGTGTCCAAAGTTGATCTACTCCTAACCTCAGGCCCAATCCCCATGTTTCACAGTACCCGAGCCTATGGCGTTTTGCAGCAATGATTTGTGAGGCCCTTTGTTTGGCGCCTATTAATTTTGATTTGTTTGCTTTTGCTTCCTCGTTGCGATGGCACAACATGGATACTGAGACGCTGAGTAAATTGATTGCGTAATTAATTGCTTACGTTGTTATGATACTTCAGGCCACAAGAGAACCCTAATCCTTCAAATTATTATTAATATGAAAATTTGGATATTTGTTGCTCAATCACTATGGAAAGTCCAAAAGGATCGTATTGGAATTTGGAATGCAGTTTGGAATGGAAGTTGGATTGCTAGTACTTAGATAAAATTAATCATAGACAAGGTTTTGCAGAACACTTGTAACTTACAAAACCATGAAACTTCATCGAAATATCAAAGACTCGCTCCGATTAACCATAGTAAATGTCACGAAAATACAACTACTAGTCTAATCCGTGAGTCTAATAGATACCTTAAATATACCTAAAACATTAAAATTACCACGCCGGGTAACTCAGTAAAACCGGTGATTTTGATATAATTGATGAAAACGTAGAACGTCGTTAGTCCGGGATAAATTTTAAAATTTGAAAACTTTTATCGTAATTCCCCATAAAAAAAGTCTTCCATTCGATAATCCCTATAAAACTTTCTTTAAGCGACGTCAGTAATCCACGAACTTGATAAAACTCCGTCGAGGAAAGGAACAACAAAATTCATTTTACAATGTTCAGCCAGTGTTCAGACAACCCTATTAAGTTAAACTTATGGTTGGCGGAAATTTCTGGAACACTCAGTCAGTGATGGAAGTTTACTCATTTGTTTTTATATCAAAACCCACACAGTCAATATACAATGCTGGGTAACGTACTTCATTGAGCACGAATAATCTCGTCAATTAGAGACAGGACAATCTCAAATTTCCCTGGGAAAATATCCTGTGGATACAATCTGATATTAGGATAACTATCCGATACGACAATATTAGTTTAGCTTTTAGTGATAAGGCCGCCCACTGTCGCAGTAATTTACTATTTTTTGTTTATTTTTTGCTATGTATCCTTTTTTTTGGTGTGTCAATAAAGAGTATCTATCTATCTTTATTAAGACGCGTGTAAATCAGCAGTTAATTCAAAGAGATATTAAGACGCGTGTAAATCAGCAGTTACTTCAAAGTAAACACGGTCCACTGTAAATCTTATCTTTGCTTAACATCAAACAAAATAGCGTTCAAGTGCAAAGCTATTATTATAGTATTTATAATAAGATAAAAAATGCAGAATTCCATAATTTATTTTCTGCGAAATGCGATAAACAAATTAAATTCAGAAACTCTACCAAATTTCACAAGAAGCTATCACTAACTCTTCAAGATAAATAAAAGAAAATTTTAGTATTTTTATTCATATTTCAAAAACCGTAACATCGATTTCAATAAAATTTATATGGGACTCTACACTATGATCTACCAAACAAAATAACCACCAAAAGATATTCACAATTATCAATATATCAATTCTATCAATTGATGGAGCTATCGCATGACATACGAGTCCATAGGTACACTCCGCGAGGCATAAGCTGAGCTTTGCATTTGTGTGAGTGTACATGGATAGTGTAGGTGTGACAACCGGCCTTAGGCGCGGCGCCATTCTGTCTCGCCGCGCTCCTGCCTGATTGGTGATCACTAACACTAATGCAAAGCTCAGCCTATACCTCGCGGACAAAATTTCAAGCTCCTGCTTGATTGGTGATCACTCACACTAATGCAAAGCTCAGCTTATACCTCGCGGAGTGTACATCCTTTCTTGAATTCGGATAAAAAAACAAAGTCCCAATTCACTGTTACTTGATTCAGTAAAATGATCGTTACGTATCGTATAAAACTATTTTATTACAAACACAAAACTTAAAATTTGTCAAAAGTAGAGACGCTGATAAATTCTCTGCAGCAGTAAGTATGCCCAGTGCAGATACAACTTATGACCGAATACACTTCTGGGGATCAGTTCGGAAGTTTTAAAATACTGTTGTTTTTGAATTTATCATAAAGTTACGAGGGATTCTGTCTTCCGTACTCGCTTTATGAAATTTTCTGTTTTCTACATGGGAATTTCGAATTTACATTCTCTTGTGGTGATTTAGCAGAAAAGTTTAGGAAACCCCTTTACGAAAAAGTTGCAAAATTTGGGTCAGTCAATTTAGGTTTTTATTCAAACAACACATAGCACAACAGATAGGTATAAAACATAGATATTTACAAAGACTGTTTTGGTCCACTATCAAAATGTTTTGTATTACATTTTTTATAGTTAATAGTGATGAGACGAGCAGAACTTATGTTTGATGAAAACCAAACTTCCCGGCCCGTAATACCACGCACGCAGATATTAGTACATGAAGAGTCCAAATCATTACCTAGCAAAGCATTGCACTCGTCATCCAGATATTTAGGATTTTTCATCTCTATATCCCATAGTTTCACCACATAAAAACTATTTTTTAAATAATTATCATCACCATTTTTTTAAAATTAAAATTTAGCAACTTCACAGACTCCGGGGTCCGTGACCTTTGTCATTTGATTTCTTTTTTACATGAATCTTGAATTAGGAGACGAAAAGGAAAAAGGGGGGAGCAGGGAATATGTTCATTCTAATTCTAGGCCTATTTTATTTTCTAAACCGCCTCTTCCCGGCTCAGCGCCTCCACCACGACTGCATTTCTGTCTTTGATTTTTATCATCACCACTGAAGTTTGTTTACCTTGATCCAATCATCAAAAATTCTTGACATGCGTAAATTTTCCTCAAACGTTACTCTTCATTTTCAAAATGGCCGCCATAAAATCATTTTACTTAACCGTAAGCTCCTCGTTGTAACCCCATGTTATTCAACGTTATGTTCTTACATAACATGGGCATTATCATTTGGGGGCAACGCGGCTGTTTTGCTTCCAACCAGGAAGGTATTATACGCAACTTATACCGGTAAAAAATACTCAATTGTAGGTCATAGTCGCAAAGGGAAATTTCATGCATGAATATCGCAAAAGAGGAAAATTTTCGACATCACAGTTGCTTAAGTTAAGTTTATATAAAACCATAGGATACCTTCTACTATAAGATAATTACTTGTATTTGTAGGTCATTTAAGTTTATAAAAAATAGCAGTCATAGGAACTGCCGATAGAAGTGAAAACTAATAACTCAGAATGTGATAGCTTACTTTGGAAACTAAGTGGGTGAAGCTGGAAGGCGTGGCCATGAACATGGCTATCCAGAAATGCTGACACATTTTAGATAGCCAATAGGAAATGCTAACGCATTTCCAGATGCCCAACGGTCATCGTCTCAAGTTTATCCGAAGATTTCTTATCATTTCGGAGCGTGGCGCTAGAATTCAATTCACATCCCACAAAAAATCTATTTGTGGCGCGCCAAAAGAAGTTTTCACTTAAAAAAAAACTACACTGTAGAACCGTACCTACTATTTTGTATCGATAAATGCTAGATCACTATCACGCCTGATGTTAAACGATAATTCTATCTACGAGAGATCATGTTTACGTAGAAGGAACCGATTTACTCTAGATCACTCTTAAAAGGATAACAATTTAGTAATTTAGTAATTGTTATCCTTCGGTTCAAAATCGGTTATAAATCGATTCTAAAAATATCCAATGGCTATAATCTAACTGTTATTGATATTGTTTTCAAATGTATTTTATAATTGGGCACTAGAAATATATTTATTTAAAAAACTTACACTTATTTTAATTATAATATATAAGAATAACATTTTACTACAACTCTGCACATACAGTGTAATGGATACAGATAACGGTTTAACTAAGAAATTTGTTTTGTTTCTCAAAGGTTGTCAGTAGGAGTAGGTATTCAGATCTGTTATTGCTACGTACTCTATTGGTGAAAGTTTCAAAGTGTTTATGACTTTATTCGAACGAGGTATGAGATACAATCGTTAAGTCATATCCCATTGTCTTTATACGCTTGGATTGTACGAAATCTACCGAAGCTGGTGCTTGATATCAGATGTTCGAAACTTGGCTTCGAGAGCGGCCCACTTGGCATCGTATACGCTCGCCTGTTTCACTTTTATATTTATGTGCGATTAAACTATAGCGTGGCCTTATGGTCTTAGCCAAAACTCTAAAGATTATTCTGCCTGAAGATATAAAAAAGTGTGTGTACTTATTTATGTACGCACGAAAGAAGCTAATATTTCTTCTCAGGAATAAATTTGTCGTGCTAAAAAGTCTAACTTCGACCATAAAATAGATACATAATTTATCTTCGACGCAGTAAGTATTGACCTGCGTTTAGTTACATTTATATGTATCCTCTTTGGTTACATTGTTTACTAAATTATTGACTAGCTAACTTCAAGGTCGTGACGGCTACAACATAAGCTAGGTATAAAGAAAGAAAACGCCACGCCATCTGTCGAAAATTGATTATACCAACTCGGACCTTATTTTGTTCATGCACAACAACTTTGCTAAAGATCGTCAAATTGACAAATACATCGTTTACAATTTTATGAAGGACGTACAGAAAAACATTATTTTATATAATTTAAATGCATATTGAAGAGTTGTGTAAAGTTGTTGCTATCCGCCATTTTGTAGTGTTAGCCATCTTGGCGCCATATTCACCTGACATAGCAGCTATGAATAGTCCCGTCTAATTCGCCTTTCAAAAAATTAAAATTGTTTCATCCGTTTGGAAGCTACGACGCCGCAGACAGACACATACACTCGGACATCTAGATGTTTTGGTATTATTTCGTTTTTTTTTTTTGTACAGGGTTAAAGAAATAAAAACTGAACTGGTTGGTTTCATTATCGGCACACTAAAATAGAACTGGGTCATGATGTAAAACTAGATGTAAGACGAGATTTGTAAGTCTCCTTCTTTAGTAAGTGGTTAGTACACAGATAACAGTTACACAATAGTAATAGAATATGTCATTGAGGTATCATATTACGTGACGGATTTCGAAATACCGGGATCTGAAGAGGGACTTAAATGGATACCAGATCCCTTGTGATTACACTTAAGTGATGTTGGGGAGAACATTAAGTTTGATATACTATCTCAACAATGCAAAACATGATCTGGGCATATTTTTTTACAAACTACAAATACAAATACAAAAATATTTATTGCTGTTTGCAGGTAAGATAAGATGATACAAAACATTTAAATAATTGACCCATACAAACTGGCCTCTTCTTCTAGAGGCATGCAATATGTCTGGCAACGCAGTTTCCATTGGTCTGAATTTATACAATTATAATAATAGTCAGCTGATAAAGTCTTCTTCTTCTTTTTTCATTTTTAACTTTTAATCGGTTGTATCATATATGTCGGCGCGTATCAGAAAATGGTAACACCAAGAAGTGACGATATGTGACGTCACTAGCGAAGCGTCGTGTCTATGGTAGCGAGGCGGGCATTTTTGACAGGACTTGTCAATTGAGGGCCGTCAGCGCACCACGTTTGCGACGAATCGCTATAATTTTGTTATATTTTAATTTACCTTTGTAACCCCACGCCGTATGAAATTATGTTTACTGATAAAGGCCTTCCTGCGCCTTTATATATGTCATCTGATTCATCATGTATTAATTTCTGGCTTCTATCCCGTTGTGTTATGTTAGTGTGATATGTTTGATGAGTACTATTACGCCAACGTCTTGTGCTTCAGCAGGATGATGTTATGGACTTTGACAAGTGTGTGGTTTCATGTAGAATCCAAGGTTTTGCAGTAGTAGCTCTTGCAGTTTAGCCGTGTGAGCAATTTCAAAGAATGTCATTATGTATAGAAAAATCAAAAAATAACAATTAAAAATAATAATAATTCAATTTGTATTAAATGATCAATGTAGAGGCTAAGTGCGGAAAGGCCCCGTTTAACTAACTAACTAACTTGTATAAAATTAAACAATGTCAATGTGTGGAAAAGAATGTTAACATGTATAAAATTTAATATTTGTATACCTACTCAAAGAACTCTCACAATATATTAAGTATAGAGTAATCTGATTCAACCTGTCCATTACAACATATTATCTGATCTAACATTTGTTAAATCTAAAGTTTCATAAAATATAGACAGTGGACACTAATGTTGCTAATGGAATTTAATGTGGAAGTTAATGGAATGCAAAATGTCATGTCATACAAAATCTATACATCAGTATTCCAATTAATTTCCCTATCATTTAAAAATTCTTTCACAGTGTAATAACATTTGGGTACCAGTATCTTTTTTAATTTACTTTTGAACATGGATAAGTTAAGTTTTTTAATTGCATTTGACAGCTTATTATATAGAAGAGAGGAGCCATACAAAAAATTCTGTCACTCATAATCTTATATATATATATCTTACTCATACAAAAAAGGAGAAGTTTCCGAATAGGGCTATTTGTATGCTACGGCTATTTGTAGGCTACTTTATGTATGCTACGTGATAGCTTTGCTATTTATGAATCAATAATGACCATTTTTTTATTTGGTAAGTGTGATGTGGATATTAATATGACTTATGTTTGTTTGATGATATTTATGTGGTGACTTCAGATGTGGATTTTTATAAATTTTGTCGAAATCAGTGAAGCAGTTTTTGAAGAATACAAACAAAACATAATATGCATACTTTGACGACATGTTTGAATTAGCTCGCTGTTTTTTAAGCACAATGTTTAAGTTGATTTTACAAAAAAAAAAATTGTTTAGTGTCCGAGTTAAATTAAAAAATATAGTCTGTTTTTTTTAAATAGTTAAATTTTTAGTTTTTCAAATGTCACAAACGTTGACAATATCTTGTTGATTTGATTTGAATCAAAATATTTACCGTACTTTCGCGTCAAGTAAAATAATTACAAAAATATTATCATGCATATGTATAATATTTATGTAGTTATAGGAATTGCTAGAGCAGGACATGTGCCTGATAGCAAGCAACATGCATGCCGATAACAACACAGTGACACACAACTATTGGAATATGAAGAGTCCAAATCATTATCTAGCACTGCACAGCGCCTGTTACCCAGAGATATAAGGTGTTTTATCTCTTAGCCCAGTCATATCTCTGGAAATATTGCTTCTCAAACCGAAACACACTACTTTGTTGTTATGTTGGAATGTTTGCACACTACTGCTAGGTGGCAGGTAAACTAGAAAAGGTGTGGTACCTCCACAGGCGGACTCAGCAAAGAACCCTTCCAATACAATCCATTCACTCGTTTTTCATCTCACCTATTAAAAAACCATCCAAATTGCATATCCCGCTTCGTTGCTCCACCGCCGCTCCGACACTACGTCGCTAAATTAGCATGTTGGTGACACAAACGTATACGATTTTGCCTTACCCAGAATTCCTCAAGCTGACTAAATAGTTTTACTTAAAAAACCCGTATAACGCTGTTTGCCCTCGTTTAACTACAAAAGTGTTGAACAAATATTAATTTTTTTTAATGTTGTATGCAGTTTGATCTAGGTTGAGATATACGATAATTTCAAATTCAATTTTAAGTGCAATATTAAAATTACTATTTGTTTATAATATGACAGTGATGGTAAACGTTTCATTTCACAATTGTGTGGTTTTAATCTTACCTGCGCTTTTGAGTAATTTCTAAGTTTATCATATGAGTTTACAATAACCTAATCCTGCATTTGGTCGGTGTGGTGGATTTTAGCTTTGACTCTCTCCTTGCGAGAGAATAGCCCAATAGAATAGAAGAATGAACAATAGAATACAATACAAATCAGTGGAAACAAAATTAATAGATTAGAGATTAATTGTGTGCTATGCTCATGGACGTACAAAAAAGTCGGTCTCGCTAAAATAAAAACTGTGTCACTAGAGTCGGCCATATTAGCACGTGTGCGGGCACGTGTGCGGTGTCAGGTTGTGACTGATAGGCTGACACGCACACATATACACAAGTAGGGCGTGTAATGACCCATTGATGCGTGCGTGTCAGCCTGCATGTGGCAGCGCGCACGTGCATGTTACGTGGCCGACTCGATAGACACAGTTTTTGTTTTAGCAAGACTACGTCCGACTTTTTTTATACGTCTTATGCTATAAAAAAAGTCGGCTATGGTATTATTATTGGCAGAGGAATCACATTTCAGAAAAGATTCATCAAACATACAATCTTTTATCCTTCTAACCTTACAGAAAAATTTGGTCAATAAACCGCAACGTTAAATGCAGCGTAAAATAAGACGTCAAAATTTTAATTTACATCTCGACCGTGAAGCCAGAAACACAAAAGAAAGTTCCCAAAGAAAAACGTAATAAGCAATTCCTCCGCCTTTTCTTAAAATAGAATTAAGCCATTTAAAAACATTGTGGGTCGGCTTCGCTGAGCTGCATTGTACGCTCTTGAATCTGTCTTGAAACTTCTAGAAGGTTCTGGCGCAATCTTTTCCATTTGTTCGTTTATAAGTGGCGTGTTTTTATAACGTTTTTAGTAGAATTATACGAAATTAAATTTAGTTCAGACCCTTGGTCACGAGGGCGAACCTAAACAAACTTACTAATGGTTTGTGGTACAAAGTTGAAGAAGTAGCGAAATAGACTAGAACAGAATATTCTTTATTGCATAAAAAACAGCGCAAAAGCTATTAAAGGTTTACACTGGACTGCCATTTCGTTCGATTGATTTTAAGCGACGAAACAGTCTACAAAGGAGCAAAACTAGAAGAAACTGATTCACTCTCGATTTAACTAATATTTTTTCACTAATTTTTTAACTATCAAAGATTCTCCCAGGCAACGCGTGCCATACCCTAGACATTATAATCACAAAAATAGAGTCCACCTTCTTCGTTAGAGTCTTTAGAATTTAGAACGTCAACCATAAAACTATGGTATTTGTTCGATTCACAAGCAGTTCAAAAAAAAAAATTTAGTTCAAGTTCAAAGATCAAGCACATCAGTTGCACACGCCCTGAAATGCATCTGATTAAAATGGTATACTCAGCTCATAAAAGCTCAGATCAGATCACAGTAGACTCACTCTCGACTACTATAAAAAAATGTTTTTTAAAAAGTAGATGAGTCAGAAAATTATGTCAATACCATTTGTTTTAAAATCTAAGTTTATCATATCTATAATAACTAGTATCATTAATTACGGGCTATATGCCATGGTTATAATGTGATGAAGCGTTTTCTCGACATTTCAAAACGATTTCATGCACCATTGTCAGGGGTAAACTGAACCCGTGAACATACTACAATCTACAATAATCTCGTAACTAATAATACTAGAGTATTCAATGACCATAATAGTTAAAATCAATATTTCTCATTTATCAACTCAACGAAACACAAAACGATCATATAATTAAAGATTAGAATAAATCTAGATATATGAAGACCATAACTTGATTTATAAATTCTTACTGTCGGAAATTCTTAAAACCTAAATAATGTTCCAAAAATATAGTCGCGATAAAAGGGTTCGCTACACGCTAGTAAATTGGCCCATTTCGGAGCTGGTAACCCAACTTTATTAAATTACACTGTCTGGGAAGTGTATAAATTGTCAAATTTATCGCCCACTCTCCAGTTTTGAATCCATGCCACAACTTAAGGCATGTGATGGAAAACTGGAACTACGCTATTTTCACATAACATATTTTGCAGATGATAAAATAAACGATAGTGACGCCTCGTGCGTAGTGAAGATATGAGTGGCGAATTAAAGAAAACAGTCAGTATGATATGACCTTAGGGTTACAATACCTAAATCTAACAAAATCTTTTTTACTGAAGTTGGATTACGTAGGTCTAATAAAAAAAAAATGTAAATTCATTAAACTACATTTTAAGGGTTCCTTAGCCAAATGGCAAAATACGGGACCCTTATAGATTCGTCATGTCTATATATCTGTCCGTCCGTATGTCATAGCCACTTTTCTCCGAAACTATAAAAGCTATACTATTGAAATTTGATAAGTAGATGTAATCTGTAAACCGTATTAAGATTTTGATACAAAAAATAGAAAAAAAAAAACAAAAATTTTTAGAGGTGTCCCATACATAGAACTGAAACTCAAAAAATTTTTTTTATCAATACCATACGTGTGCGGTATCTATGGATAGGTCATTAAAAATGATATTGAGTTTTTTCTAAACTAAATAGTTTGGACGAGGGACTCTTCCAAAGTGGTAAAAAGTGTATGTCCCCTGTAGCTTCTAAAATAAGAGAATGACAAAAATAAAAAAAGTGTATGATGTACGTTACCATGTAAACTATCAACGAAAATTGGTTTGAATGTTATCTAGTAAGTAGTTTTATTTTAATACTTCATACATTGACTATTGTCAAACACTGATTAAAGTAACAGCGAAGTACAAGAACTTTTGTATTATGTTACTTGCTGCTACGGAAGCCGACTCGCACATGACCACGATTATTTATATAAGAAAAAAACAATTTTTTTATGGATAAGTGAAAACAATATGACTTTATATAATTCTTTTATAACATTTTTTGTTTTCACTTCCATACTTTCTTCAGTACCATAATATACTAATGGTGAAAAGTTTAATCTATAACACGGTAATCTTTTCGCTTTGCACAAACAAAATTGAATTACAAAAAAAATGCATCAGATACCGTAGCACAGCTCAAGCAAAAAGCTCATAGTTTATTTAGCGCAGCTGATATGTGTGTGCCCAACTACATATTTTTTAACAAGAAAGAATGGAAAATTTCCAAAAATCGTAACTTCAATTTCATTCCTACTTATGGCAGCCCTAAATGTGCGTACATATGTGAAGGTTCGTTTATGTTCTTAAATATGGTGCAACTGTGCGTCATTAGATTAAAGGGGTCGAAGTGACTCTTTTCACGTCTGAATTGTATTTTCTTCAGTTTGGAAGGACCACTAAACTCAAAAGGTCAGGAGTTGTGGCTAAATTGTTTGAGAATGTCAGAAAGTTGGCCTATAGAATGATTTGTTCAAATGTTTATTTTTGACAAGTTTGTGTTCATTTCAAATTGTTTTGTACTTTTTAGTTTTATGCTTTCTCAATTATTAACATCTTGATTGATTCCTTATTTTACCGTTATTTTAGCTATCATTGTTTTCATTATTTTTGATTAGTTTTGTTCCATAGTGGTAGGATTCTATACAGAAGCCGCCTGGGAAAATTCCACACCTTCGCTAGTTCTACTACCGCTAGTTATTAGTAGTAAGATGCTGTCATCGTTGTGTTCTGGTTTGAACGGAAACTTTTCCAGAGAAATGACAGGGTATAGAAATGAATTATGTTAAGCCTGTAGGTGGCGGGCGCAGTGCCGTGCTTTTTTTTTAACTAGAGTAGGTTCGCACTTGACCACCATCTCGCCTGATGTTAAGCGATGATGCGATCTACGAAGGAGTGATTGCTAAGTGATTTTGCATTCTAATTCTTGTTCTCGATTTATTTCTTGTTCTCTTGTTTAGTTCTTATTCGGGTTAAATAATTCTGGTTATATCAATCGGAAGACACAGGTTTTGTCAGAACGCTTTACCATTATTTAGTGGTCAATTACTCTTAGCTTATCTGAAAGTCTCACAAACAAACTTCCATATTATAAGTAGGACTTAGAAGTTCTAGACTAGTTTTGTGTCTAAAACAACTATTCGGCTAAAGCTAACCATTTAACTTCGACACAAGTTCTAAGCCACACTTACCCACAAGAAATACGAAATAATTATAAGTTGTTTGAGTTCCATTTCAATTGTATTTGAGTTAAATAATTGAATTCTTTGCTAGTTTGAAAATATATGAAGGTTTGTGTAGCAAATCACCCATCTTGCAATTGTGTAAGTTGAATTATATGGGAGACGATCTTCTTAGCATTCCATGAGCATGGCAGAGAGAGAAATCCCGAGTAGATCCCGAGACTTGTGACTCAGGCGTAGGTTTCAGGGGCCCCTTTCTGACGTACATCAACACTCACCTTCACTACTCGTGTTTCTCTCGCTGCTCAGCCAAATCTGATATGAGCCTACCAGTGCAGCTATAGATACTCGTTTTACCATAGAACTTACTGCACTTCTGGACAGTCTTTCAGCAAGTTATAGAGATTTTGCTGGTACACCTCTCGGTCCCACTTCTACAACGTATAAACTAACTACATAGCTGTTTTTTGTTACATCGTTTAGGAGGTCGTAATACTTATTTTGTTTCATCGCGTGGTCCTTAGGTATATTAGTTACCCACGGTACGGTAAGTTCTACAAGGTCTATGCGTTTTGTAGCTCTACAAAAAAGGAAAATGTCCGGTCTGGATGACGAAACACCTACATCCTCTGGGAATTTGAAGTGCTTTTCATACGTGTCCATTATAATAGTTCAATCAGGTGCTGTACCCAGGATTGAGTAGGGCTTGTTCCCCTTTTTTGTTTTTGATTGTTGTAATTTGAAGTTGAGCCTTCTTTTACAACGTTAATTTGTCTTTTGTTCGCCGTCAATCCTTTTTGGACTCTAGCTACTGAAAGGCTCATGGCCTCACGTATGATTCAAGTACTCTGCCATGGCACCGCGAGTAATGACCCCTATAAAGGAGCACCTTGCATCCCACCAATATGTGCTTTGCTGTACATTTCGCCTCTCCACAAGTATTACAACATTTTTCAGAGGCTTTTCCCTACCAAGTTACTCTGGTTAGAGAGAGTCACTTGGAATGCATTTAGATAAAATTTTAATAAGGCAGGAGACTAGTCATAGATCAAGGTGCGCCAATTTAGAGCTAATGGGATACAAAACTCACATATGGGTAACCGCTCACTTTGCATTTCTGAATTCATAGCATGCAAAAAAGTATTCTTCTTGCGATTGAAATTAGATTGATTTTCAAACGTATTTTATCCATAACTAGTTGTAACCTGCGCGCGTTGCTACGCTATCATTTGAACATTAGTCGTACTAACTCAGAAACCTTATTTGACTCATAACACAATAGCTATGCTAAAGATCATCACATGTAGAAATGGATAGTTTAAGATTCTAGAAAGGACATTTAGACAAACATTAATTTTTATAAATGTATTGAAAGATATTATAAGGAAATGTCATCTTCATCAAGCACACTAATATTGCAAATCGCAGTTAAAACCAGGGCCGGATTTACCATATAACTTTTTAGGCTTCAGCCCTGGGCCCCGCGAATTCCAGGAGCTCCAGCTAAGTTAATTCAAAGTCAGATATAGACGATAATGCGATTAATCCTAGATCCTAAGTAGTATTAGCCCAGGGCCCCCTAAACTCACGATACCGGCCCTGGTTAAAAAATTGAAATTGTATTTTGAAAAACAAAACAAATTATTATTATTAGGCTGTGTAATATTTACGTTAAAGCTACTTTAGAACCTCCGACCAAAAAAAAGGGATGTTATAAGTTTTACGTTGATGTATATCTGGCTGGCTGTTTGTGTGTCTGCCTGTGGTACCGTAGAGCTTAAACGGATGGGCCGATTACGATGCACTTTTTTTGTTTGAAGGTCAATTTCTGTGCGGATGTTCTTAGCTATGATTTTTTAAAATCGATTCAAGATTGCCACCTTCACAAATTGGCGGACAAAATATTTTTTCACAACCTACCTCGATATGGGTTTCAAATAAAAAGGCTTGACTAGTAGAATACTATACACAATGACAAATTTCAAATCCAAGATGGCTGTTTTCACAAAATTTCGCTTAAAAAACTTTTTTATGCGAGTCGGAAGTAACGTTTGAATCGCAAATTTTTAGTTTTTGCTACTTATTTATTTTTTAGGCACTTCGCTACAAATGCACAAATATGTAGTGTTATAGAGTATAAGTATATGGCGTTAATACTGTGATGAAAATAGGTATGTTTTGTGACAGGTTCAATTAATGTGCCAAGTACATAAAAATTGATGCCACTATAAAAAAAGACATAAATATACTAAACACAGGGGCACAATAGCGAAGAGCATTCAACTTTATTGTGTTTCTCGCTCTGCGCACTTGTTCACTATATTATCTTTCTCGCTCTGGCATCCCGAGATCACCCGAAAATTTCTTATCATTCCCGAGCGTGAAGCTAGAATTCAAATCACAGCCCACGAAAAATCTATTGGGGGACGCAATAATTTACACTTCAAAAATACGTAATATATTTCGTCACTGAGTATACAAAGAAGCTGGTATTCGTCGCAAAGCGATCAATGACGAACTTTCGAGCGTTATTATACTTTGCCAATGATCGAGTTCAATGACTTGTTCATTCAGTTGATTTCGCTGAATGAATATAGCGAGTATTCATTAACCGAGTCTCTGATTTATTGACCTGTATTTATCTCGGTTACTTTTTAACTAACGAAACAGCCAAATTAAATAACTAATATAATACGATTCAGAAACGAATAGAGGCAACGGTCGCACGCGCGCACTCTCTAGAATGAGAGTGCCTTTAAAATGATTTTTTCCTTTTGTTTCACAAAAAACAAATTAGGTACTAAGATATACTTAGCATAGTAGGCAATGGGCAGGCCACATCGCTCGCAGAACTGACAACCGATGGGGAAGAAAGGTTCTCGAGTGGCGACTACGAACCGTAAGACGCAGTGTTGGACGGCCTCCCACTAGATGGAGAGATGACCTCACAAAGGTCGCTGGAAACCGCTGGTTGCAGGTTGCGCAGGACCGTCCGTTGTGGAAATCTAGGGTGGAGGCTTATGTTCAGCAGTGGACGTCTTGCGGCTGATGATGATGATGATGATGATATGCTTAGTGCTTAGCAAGTTTCGAGTGCCCCGGCTACGCACGGATGCAATGCGGATACCAAATATAAGTACTTATAAAAATGGTTATTGTGAGTTATTCCCAAGAGAGAGATATACTATTGTAGACTTTTTTGTAGACGTTTTGAAGGGGTACAATACTGAAGTACATTATTTTGATTTAGCTCAGAGGGTTCAACGAACGCAGCGTTTGGAATGTAAGCATAAAAATGTGTTTATTTATGACATTAAATTAGAAACTTTTTAAATCTATGTTTCTCTGATATTTAATACACGTATAAACCTTTCTCTTCAATTACTCTTCACTCACAATCTATAAAAAAAACGCATCAAAATCCGTTGCGTAGTTTTAAAGATTTAATACATACATAGGAGTATAGGGACACATAAATCGAGTTTTTTATACGATGAGTATGTAGTGATACTTGACGTTACAATTCCCCCACTCCAAAATTTTAATTATCTCTATCTTTGTCGATTTTCAAAAATTAGATAAAACAAAGATAAGTGTCCCATAATTTTCGATAATCTTACTGACGTAGTAATTAATAAGGTATAATTGCGTCATCATCCCAAATTTCGTGCTAAAACCAAAA
This sequence comes from Ectropis grisescens, assembly GCA_017562165.1. Taxonomy (NCBI): domain Eukaryota; kingdom Metazoa; phylum Arthropoda; class Insecta; order Lepidoptera; family Geometridae; genus Ectropis; species Ectropis grisescens. Next base: position 11,779,299 of record CM029794.1, on the reverse strand, counting down.
GTGGCGCTATCTCCGCCCATTTAAATAGACTTGTCGAAATACTAAGGAACATTCCTCCGTGCCATAACCAACATATAACTCAACGATCCGAGCTGGTACGGGTACATACATGGCTTAGATGTAGCATGTACGGAATTGATGCGGGGCTACGATAACCCTTCTTGTAAACAGAGATCATATCAAGCGTCTGTGTGAAGCGAAGTTTGAATCTTGCCACGATTCTGGATGGTCGAGTCAGTGATTAATGTTTATATACAAAACTACTACTGAGTAGTGATAGGACGCTTTGCAGAGTCCGCCCGGGCAGTACCACACTTTTGCGAGTTAATCTACCGCCAAGCAGTAATGTGAAAGCATTACTGTGTTCTGGTTTGAATGGCAATGTTTCGAATGAAATTACAGGACAAAGACATAAAACAGCGTATATTTCTAGGTGACGAGGGCAGTGCAGGTACACTCCGCGAGGTATAAGCTGAGCTTTGCATTAGTGTGAGTGATCACCAATCAGGCAGGAGCTTGAAATTTTGTCCGCGAGGTATAGGCTGAGCTTAGCATTAGTGTGAGTGATCACCAATCAGGCAGGAGCGCGGCGAGACAGAATGGCGCCGCGCCTAAGGCCGGCTGTCACACCTACACTATCCATGTACACTCACACAAATGCAAAGCTCAGCTTATGCCTCGCGGAGTGTACCTTGCAGGTAATGATTTGGACTGAACATGTTCCAATAGCTGCTTGTCGCTGTACCGTTTCATGGCAGGCGTGTTTCTTAGCACTAGGCAGATGTTCTGCTCGTCTCGTCACTCAATATTATAAAAAAGCACAATCTACACAAACTAATATTTACATTATACAGGACTAAATAATTGTTTAATTGCGTAAGTCAATCTAGTATAATGTAAACATTATGTGTTCAAATCGCGAAAGATTAAAAAACATCTACACACACTACACCAGTTACATTACTAACTAGCACCAAAATGCTGGCAGTTTGCACTCGTGTAGATTTCGGTTCTATTATTTTCCTGGGATAAAAAATAGCCTATGTATTGGTCCAGAATATTACTCAAAGAGTTTACATATACTACGTATAGAGTTGGGACAAACGCTTTACATCGAAAGCACCGGTAGCATCTCTCTTGCCTTGTCGCTCTTATAGAATTGTCATACTTTTGTCGCGGCACATTACTCTGCCATAGAAAGCATGCACGTCATCTGCTTACAATTGACACAAAGGAACCGTGCGGAAAATCTAACAGTCTTATTCATAAAAAGATATAGCATGTCTAAAGTCTTGCTATAGTACGTCTTAGGAAAAATGGTATTCATAACAGCATTTTAGCGCTAAAACGTGCTATAAGCCTTCTATAAAGTTATAGAGCCGAGAACCCTACTTTAGCGGTGTTTTAAGGCAAATATGGCCGACTCTTAACAGCTGATTAGTGTCAAAATGGCGTTGTGACTTATTCAACTTCAACTTATTTTTTGGTTTCCATTTGGTAATATCACCGTAATTTCGCCAATGTACAGCGTTAGAGCGTTGGGAGTATCTTTGAAATATTATGTTCTTAATTCAGGTGCTCAGTCTTCCATCTTCTTCATAGTTTCTGAGAACTTCATAACTGTTGCAGTTTAATATTATATTTGTGAATATATTTAGATAGGACATGCACAAATGGAGAAAATACAAGAGGGATGATTGGAAAAGTTTGTAGGACGGGGACATTAGGTGGAATCATATTATAAAGGGAGTCATGTGATCTAATACAATCAAAAAAGATGTGATCGGTGGTGCCTTCTGCTAAACCGCCTTCCCAGAGTGAATTGTCGCGTAATCTTAATTTTGCAAGAAACACCGAAGTACAAGCAAAACCCAATCGTAGGCGACAAAAAAATAGTAGACGTAGTCTGTTTGTTCATTTTTTATGTATGAAAACCATGGTTTTGAAGGAATGGTGGGCTGTATTTGGCCATAAAAATTTCCTGTTATATTCGAATCCAAGTAGAATTCCAAGATTCAAGCAATTGAGGTTGGCAGATTGCTGATAAATCATGAGAGTAAACGTGATAGTGGTCATTATTACCAGAAATTGTGGCTTGTTTGGCATGAAAGTCTGCATTTTCATTGCCTGATAGTTGTGACAAATTCTAAAATTTGTCACTGTGACAGTGAAACTGTTGTATGTGTAATTACCAATTTCGCTGTCTTATCTAGGGATTCGAAGCAATTTTGAAATTCGAGGTGAAAGTTATCGAGCTTTTAGATTTGAGCATAAGTTGGTCAGAGCGTGGACCTCATTAGACATGACCTATCAAGATTCAGCTTGCCTCTTGCCATACGGTGATCGCTACCGGTCTACGATAAGTATGATAGTGTTGGTACACGATAAGTAGGTAATGGACCTAGCCCAGGGCGGGGATGTCATGACCTCCATGACCCCCCCTGGATCCGCGCCTGGTTTGAATGCTCTCGATACGATTGAACAGCTTGAAAGTAATCCACATCGACGAAAGGTGTATAAAAGTAGGAGTGATCCTTTACTTTCGGAATTTATTTCTTTAGCAATTTCTCTTATAAAATACAAGAAATTATTGAGAGAACGAACAAACACCACTACGTTTTATTAGTAACTAGATGCCCGCCCCGGCTTCGCCCGTGGTATATTATATAGCACTCCTCGGGATCCCGTACATATCCAACGGTGAAAGAATGACTGAAATCGGTTCACTCATTCCTGAGAATATCGATTTCAAACAAAAAACCTCTTCAGCAACCTGCTACGCCACCTGTCGGAAATTGATCGTACCAACTCAGATTTAGAAAAAAAAATTAGGAAAGGTTTATATTCAAGGCACAGATTACTGAAATTCAATGACGCAATCTTTGACACATGCTGTCATGTGTCATGTCAAAGCACGAAACGTACGAAAAACTCTCAAAAGGGAATATTTTTCCCGATTTTGTTACATTCTTGTTTCATGCTCCGCTTTAATTAATAGTAGAGTTATTTTCTATAGCCTAAAGCCTTCCTCGATAAATGGACTATCCAATAGAAAAAGAATCTTTCAATTCGGACCAGTACTTCCCGAGATCCTAGCGTTCAAGCAAACAAACAAACAAACAAACAAACAAACTCTTCAGCTTTATAATATTAGTATAGATATAACTTTGAATTTCCCCGCTTCATAATTTCACAGTGTATGTCATTTTTTTTAATTCTGTGACATTGTCTATGTTTCCACCATCAAACTCGTTTTATCTGTGGACGATTTTGTCAGTTTTTCTATAAAGTCGATCGATTTCACATCAATTTCATTATAATAGCAACATTTTGATCCTAAAACTGATATTAGTAATGCTTTAGTTATAGAAGGCTTATAGAGCGTTTATGAATACGGAATTTTATTGATCGTTTTATAAGCTTATCGAGCGTTTTAACTAATGAGTGTTTTAAGTCTTCTATAAGCATTTATTATGAATAAGACCGTAACTCTATACGTAGTTTAAGTAAACTCTTTTATATTACCTATGAAATATCAGCCCACCACGATGTTACCCGAGCAGTCGTCGTTGTTGCTACGAGTATTATTCAGTAATAAAAGGTAATATACTAAAATATTTTAAATAAAAGACTAAAATCGAGATGTATCCCAAGTTTGAACCCGATCTGTTCAGCTGTTCCGACATAATTAAGCAACAAACATCGAAACAACCAAACATTCGCATCACAAGAATACTATAAATGACAAAGTGTGATTTGTTTGGATGATTTTTGGAATCATGATGGTTTCATCATCTTGAATCAAGTTGTTGAAACTTCGAACTTAATAAGATTAGTCTTGAATGTCCACAGAAAAATAAATTAACAAATACAAATAACATTATTTAGGTCAAAGAAAACACCGCGCACCGACCCCTGCCCGAACGTGCGCAAAACACTCGGTGCGTTCCCCCTCTGTATGGCCAGGGACCTGCTGAGTCAAACCAACATATATCATGAATGTGGTGTAGTCTATGTCTTGAACAACACATAGGCCACTTCTGATAGCAGGAAAATAGCTCGGATGAAACCGCGGGCACAGCTATTCTAGAAGAATATAAATGTTTTCCTGTATATATGTCTTTTATAGAATCGTAAACTGCCTGCCTGCCTGCGAAGCCGAGAGCCGTGGGTTCTATTCCTGCACAGTGCAAATATTTGTGTGATGAAATTAAAATTTGCACAGTCTCTGGGTGCTTCTATGTATATAATAAGTAAGTATTTACAACTATTTATGTATTATAATCAGCTATCTGGCCGCCATATTTTAGTTAGCCATAGCTTTGCTTAGTTTGGGGTTAGGTGGTGTTTTGTGTGAATTGTCCTCCAACCAACCAATATTTAAACTATGCATTTTATCAGATCTCTGGTCTCATTAAATTAACAAATTCTGAATAAGTACGACCAATTTACGACTGGTGTATGGGTAACGCAGGGTAGCTACAGCCAGTTTTTAATATTACGCCCTAACAACCCTATTACGATATTACGCCTTTTGGTTAAGAATTCCAATTTCAAATTTAAATAGCTATTTATTCACGCGTTTGTGTTTTGAAAACCGTTATTCATTTGTTTTTTTCTTTCGGTCACTGTCGGTCAGTTTACAACATGGAAAACTTGAACTTTATTTCATATGTAAGAACCCAATATTAATAAGATGTGTAAAGTAAAGTCACTGTTAAAACATGTATGTAAGGATGGTGCTATTGTCTATTAAGACTGTGTTTGACGTGTGATACGACGAAGACTGAGAAAATTAAAGGACGGATGAGGTCGGTATTCAAATTACACATTTTGAGGTCGACTGTAGAAAATTTAGTGGCACACAATATAAAGCCGCATCTGTTTCAATGAAAGATGATATCTGTAACTAGGTCAAATTTATTTTAGAACTAGCAGCGCTTTCTGGTTTTACCCGAGTTTTCATTCACATTATTTCCTGGGATAAAAGGAAGCCTACCTATGTGTTTTTCAGACTATAATTTAAGTGTGTCCCAAAATTTTGTCTTATTTGCCTCGACGTCACGAAGTGAATCGGCAACAATAATATACATTTTAAACAAATACACAGGTAACTCACGTTTGATATAGCCAGTCCAGTCCGACTCAAGTTTCGATCGCGTTCGACGATCTTTTTCAAGAAGAGTGCGCGCGCGTGATCGCAGCGTGTTTAGCACATAATATAGTTTGCGAACATGAGTAAACGTTAACGAATTCGTTAACCTTGAATTTTTCGATATAACAAATACCCATTTTGACCCAGAATATAAACAAAACAACAAAGACAAACAAAGCCTATTTCGTTATGTTCCCGCGAACCTGCATAAGTTGCTGACCTAGCGTTTGCGCCTACGCAGGATCAGGCGACATCACGCCATGCCACCCAGAAATGCATAGTTGCGTCTGGGTTAGATTATAAGTTTTCTTTAAGGCTAATTGTAATAAGCAAATTCAGTCTCAATATACTCTTCGGCTCATCTAGACGTAGTTAGTTTTATTTAAATTAGTTTTTAAAAACATTTCAACGCGCTCCCGAAAGTTAACTGGCGCAGCCGGTAGGATTACCAGCCGCTGCTATCGCGACCACGTAAAATCCGTGACTAGTTGCTTGAAAAGTGTTAGTACCTTCGTGATTGGCAGTGACAGCGGTTTTCCTCAAATCGGAAGAAGGCCGCAGTGGTAATCCTCGAACCAAAGAAATTTGTTAACCGGAGCCGGACGGAGATGGGCAAGTAAGTTATAGCGAACAGAGTACTCACTGGAGTAAAATCCTTCGTTTCCTCCCATCCTATCCATGAAATACTGTTTAGTTTTAAGCTGTAGAACCAGGTGACTAAAACTGCACAGGTCTCTACATAGGTTAAACTGTGACTAAAACTGCACAATTATTTTATATTTTTAGATTTAAACTGTGACTAAAACTGCACAATTATTTTATATTTTTAGATTTAAACTGTGACTAGAACTGCACAATTAGATAATTAAATATAATAGGTATACGTACTCGTGATTACGAATGCACAAAAGTACGCTAGGTTATAACATCATTTAAACGGTAACTATAATTGCACTAGTAATTAAGTGAGTAAGTATATAAGTAGTATAACTAGAAACTATTTAACAGCAAAATGACTGAGCTTAACGAAATAGCACCGCCCTTATTGCGCGACATGCTTAAACTCATCCCTGAATTCAACGGGGACACTAAAATGCTCGCATTATTTCTCAGAAAATGCGAGTATGTAATCAGACAATTTCAAGGCGTTGCTCAACGCAATGAATATATAATGCAGTCAATAACTAGTAGAGTCATAGGTAGAGCCGCCGCCCTTATCAGCGAAAGGGTGATTTTGAAAGTTATGACGATTTCAAAACACTACTAATTCAGCATTTCGGAGATCATAGAAGCGAAGAGTGTGTAGCCATAGAGTTGGAGTCATTAAAATTAAATCGAATGAGTCATACCTTGATTTTTGTAGCCGCATTCAGGATGTAAGAGCCATTTAATTTCCAAAATTAACACTAATGTCACTAATTCCAACGAAGTTAAACATGCAAAGGCCATCATCCATAATAATACAGCTCTCAATGTTTTCCTATATAATTTGCCGGAACACCTAGTGAGAATAGTAAGACTAAAGAGCCCTACCAGTTTAGAAGAGGCCCTAAAACTGTGATGGATGAAGTTAATTTTCACGAGCAGTATCTAATGAGGTCCAGGTTGCTTCACAACCAGGCACCCAAACCACCCATGCTGGATCCGAAGCCTCAAGCCTTTCAGGCAATAATGCAACCCCAAATAATAACTTCCGACCCCGTATTTTGGAGTCAGACCGAATGCTATACAACCCATGCTAGCTAGGCCATTAGTGCCACAAAATCAATCCGGGTACAAACCACCTACACCACAACAGCACTTTGGGTATAGGCCTCCGACCCAACAACCCCTAGGTTTTAGACCACAGCCCGGTCAATTTGGCTATAAGCCAGCGGTTCAGCAGCAATTTGGCTATAAGCATCCTGCCCAACAACAGATGGGCTACAGACCTCAGTACAAAATCAGTTCGGATTTAGACCACAGCCGGGACAATTCGGTTACAGAGCGCCGCAGCCTCAAGGCTATCGTCATCCTCAACCGTTTTCTAGCGATGTGACGATGAGGACTGCCGCACAACCAGTGCCAAGACTACCCATAAACGAAATAGTCACCGAGGAATGTGGAACAACAGACGACCCGAACGAGTACGAATACAGCGACAACAATTACCAGGAAGAGCAGAATTATTATTACGCAGACCCAACCCGGGAGTGTCCACAACCTGTTATGGAAGTGCAAGAACCAGTGCAGGAATATGATAATATAAGGGAAGAAACAAATTTGGAAAATTTTCGTGTAGAAGTGACCCAGAGATTTCCGAGGTAATCGAACTAAATTATGATGCCGCCCTCAAACTACCCTATATAAAAATCACGGAAATAGATGGCAAATTCATGTTAGACTCCGGCAGTAGCAGGTGTTTTATCAGCCCAACAAAAGCGGATATGTACTACGCCCAGTACAAAAGATACGAACCGTTTCAAGTAACAAGCACGCACGCGTCTAGTTCTCATACAGAGGTAGCGGACATACCACTCTTTAAGGCCTTCAGCCAGGACATGTATCACAAATTCTTCATCTATGACGTTGACCCCAAGTATGACGGAGTTATTGGCTGGGATTTGTTAGTGAAGCTAAAGGCTAAAATAGACCTGAACGACAAAACTTTAAAAACACAACATGCCAATATCCCGATTTGGAACGACCAGGAATACTTATTTAACCTCAAAGCGCGCACTGAAACTCGTGTAGAGCTGCCTGTAGATCTCGAAAAAGGGGACGCTATCCTAAATTTTTGAATTCGACTCAAAAATCCGAATGCCTACAGCCCTAGTGAAATGTGAGAATTATTATGCGACCACCGTTATACAAAATACTTCTGACGCCGACATAACTTTAAAAATAACGAAACCTTTTAAAGTCCAAAACTCACAGATGAAAATTACATATGTGAAATTAACACGGCAGACGTAACAGACATAGAAGTTGACCAAATACTCACCCAAAATTTGACAAAATTACGACTTAATCACTTACCACCAGAAGAACAAAACGCTATACTAGAACTGTGCACTGAATATAAGGACATACTCTATAGTGAAGAATTACCCTTAACTTTCACCAACCAGGTCAAACACCACATAAGGACGACTAACGACAATCCTATTTATATCAAGCCATATAGACAAGCCCCGGCCCAAGCGGAAGAAATTAGGAACCAAGTTGAAAAGCTGCTCAAAGATAATGTGATACAAGAGTCACATTCACCATGGAGTGCCCCAGTGCATTTAGTCCCGAAGAAGTCGGATGCCTCTGGCCAGGTGAAATATCGCATGGTAATAGACTATAGGCGACTAAATGAAATCACAACTGACGACCGATTCCCACTCCCCAATATTTGCGACCTTTTGACAAACTAGGTAAAGCAACTATTTCACGACGCTAGACCTCGCGTCTGGGTACCACCAAATAGAAATAGCAGAAGAAGATAGACAGAAAACTGCCTTCTCCACACAAAACGGGCATTACGAATTCCTCCGAATGCCATTTGGTCTCAAGACAGCTCCGGCAACTTTTCAGCGAGCAATGAACAATGTATTAAGAGGCTTACAGGGTATCCATTGCCTTGTGTACCTTGACGATATACTCATCTACTCCAACGGGCTCCGTGAACACCTAGAGAAATTACGCGCCGTCTTCGACAGACTGAGACTTACCAACCTCAAGGTCCAATTAGACAAATCGGAATTTCTTTGCAAGGAAGTCCAATATTTAGGACACACGCTGACGAAAGACGGACTCAGACCAAACAACGACAAGATACAAGTAGTGTTAGACTATCCGATCCCTGAAACACAGACCGAAATTAAAAGATTCTTAGGCTTCATAGGATACTATAGAAGATTCATAAAAGATTTTCAAGAATTACTCAACCGCTAACCGCTTGTTTAAGAAAAGGCAAAACCGTAGAGAAGACAGAAAAATATATAGAAGCCTTCCAGAAGTGTAAAGAGTTGTTAGTTAATGCACCTATATTACAGTATCCGGACATGAGTAAACCATTTATATTAACCACCGATGCTTCTGAGGTAGCTTTAGGAGCAGTACTTTCTCAAGGGACTATAGGATCTGACTTACCAATCGCTTACGCCAGCAGAACCCTAAGCGAAACAGAAAAGAGATACAGTGCCATAGAGAGAGAATTACTGGCTATAATATGGGCCACTAAACACTTCCGACCGTACCTCTACGGTAGAAAATTTGACATTGTTACCGATCACAAACCTCTACTTTGGTTGTACCAACTTAAAGAGCCAGGGAGCAAACTGACACGATGGCGACTTCGCCTTCAAGAGTACGATTTCAACATAAAGCACAAAAATGGCCAACTTAATGCTAACGCGGATGCCCTCTCCGACTTAGGTTGAATGCACTAACTACCGCCGAGGACAACGACAACAGATCAATGATTGTAAACCCCGAAGAACAAGATCACTCAGATACCATATCAATATCAGATTCTGAGAGAACAGCAACCGACAGCCCTGTTACAATTTCAGACACCGACACCATAGACCAAATCTTGAGAAAGGAGCCTGACTTATTAGTACCTTCAGACACAAGCTCAAGCGCGACAGAAACTATACATTCCGGTAAAGATTTAGAGTCACTAGGCATACCAATTCTAGAAGAAGCCGTAGATACAAAACCAAACCAAATACTTGTGTTCCATAAATTTACTAACGACCTCCAAGTAACTGACATCTCCACCAAGCATCAGAAAATATTAGAAGTTTTCCTTCCTCACGGCAAACCAGATCTAATATGCGAATTTCTAAAGAAATATATTAGACCAAAAATAAAATACTTCATTTATTTTGAAACAACACAACACCGTCGGGAATTCAGTAACGTAGTAATCACCCTTTTCAAGCAAGGCTCAATTAATTTCTACGAATGTACTGAGCGGGTAATCAACATTGAAGATGAAGCAGAACAAAACTGATTATAAAAAATTACACGAAGGCAAGACTTGCCACCGTGGAATCACCGAAACTGTGAAAAGAATTAAGCGAAATTATTACTGGCCAGATATGCTTGACACGGTCTCCGCCGTTATCAATGCTTGCGACAAATGTAGGACAACCAAATATGACAGGAAACCAATTAAACCAGTACTCCAACTAACAGACACTCAAGACGCGCCCTTTCAGGAAGTATTTATGGACGTCTTTTCAATAGAATCAAAACACTATTTAACCATAGTCGACGCATTTAGTAAATTAGGCCAAGCATTGGAAATACCATCTCGATCTACACCAGAGGTAGTGAGAGCCCTTATTAAATATTTCAGTTTTATGGCATCCCACGCAGAGTAAGTTGTGACCCGGGTTCTGAGTTTAATAACGAACTTCTCAGAGAACTTACAGATTTATACAAAATAAAACTACACATAACAACACCAAATAATCCAAACTCCGTTGGCATTGTAGAACGTTTTCACTCTACTATAATAGAAATCTACAGAATAGCCAAATATGAAGTGAAATATACAGACGCGACAAATAGGATGACTTATGCAATAATGGCATACAACAATACTATACATAGTGCTACAGATTTAACCCCATTTGAAATAGTATTCGGACACACAGAGCTTAACTCTACATTTGACGTGGAATTCGATAAAGCATACAAACAACAGCTATTAAAGGACCACCGAAAACGAACTCAAGAATTGTATAAACACATTGCGGCAAAAATGAAAAGTAAGAAAGAAACGGTGAGAGAAAAACGCGGTGGCGAGATAGGACCACAGTTCCAAGAGGGTCAAACTCTATACGCAAAGGCGGTTAACAAACGACAATCTAAGGATAAGCCAAAATATCAAAAAGCAATAGTATGTGGTGAAGTGGAACGAAATGTACTACCTATAAAAGTCCGAGATAGAGAAACTAAAGTCCCAGTTAAAATATAAAACGCCCTCCGCAGGTGCGCCCCCTCCTGGCGGTGGTGATATGGGTGATGCAAACCCGAGGGTTCCTGAGCCAGGGCCTACAACTTCAAGAAATAAATGAAAATCCAGGTCTCCTCCCAGTCAAACAAGGCCGTGCTTTTGTACAGTACGATAGCTGGTCTATAATAAAAACCATAGATCTGAAAGGCATAGCATCCGATCTACAGTTCAATTCGCAACAGTACTCTAAATTTTGTACCAAACTATCGTCTTCTAAAAATGCTTCTTCTCTTGTCAGTAACTTAAAAGACTTCCAGTCCCAAATAAACTACATCCGCGACGAGGCTGTAGAAATTTAGGGCAACTAATGCCAACTAAGCGGGTAAAACGTGGCCTTATTGACCCTCTAGGTTCCTTAATTAAAGTAATAACAGGAAATCTAGACAATGACGACGCCATCCATTTCGAACAACTGATAACGGACACTAAAACCCGTGAGCAAGCCATTTCTAGTAAAATTACTATTATTTCTGAAATGCTGGATCACATAGTAAACTCGTCTAAAATGGTAAACGAAAATACAAAAATATTGAACGACAGAGTTAACAAAATAGAACAATTTATAAAATCTAGAGATAATGATGACTTTGTAATTTTCCACATTATAAATGTATTCAATCTTTTATAAGTAACTTCCGCTCTATTTCGACAAAACTCAGCGATGTACAGACGGCTTTAGCCCTCAGCAAGGTTTCAGTACTACATAAAACTGTAATAGACTCTGTAGAAATCCTAAAGTTGTTGAAAGATATAAGTACATACGGCAACCTCATGTATCCAGTAAATGACCAGAATTTAATTAATTTAGAGGAAACATTTTCTGTCAAAACTTACCTTAAGGATAGTAACATAAGATTTATTATAGATGTACCACTTGTAGAACAGGAATGCTATGTATATTATAAATTGTACCCATTACCCATGCTCAACCACTCTACTACCGATACCTTCACCATTATTCCCCAATATCCTTATTTACTCCAGGATGAGAAAAGATATCGCCCAATTGCCCAAAAATGCAAAGAGATAACTGCCAAGGAATATTTGTGCTCCGAGAACGACATTGCCCCCTACTCCAGAGAAACCTGCATTGAACAATTGATGCAGTACCAACAACACCCTCAAAATGTGTTGCACACCGAATTACTACAGAAGATTTAAAGGTCCAGAGAATTTCAGATAACAGCTGGATTATATTCTCCAAATATACAAAAGTACTTACCCAAAATGTGACGATGACGTCACCCAAGAGCCATTGAGAGGGACATACCTCATTACAATCCAAAAACCATGTGATGTTATAATTGATGCTCTTCGTTTACGAGCGAACCATTTCCGTGAATTGGGAAATTCGTACAGCCATTTACCTATTGTAAACTTACCTGCCTTACCAGATAATACCACAGAAGAAGCCGAACCTATAGACCTGCAAGATATCAACCTAGACGAAGTGCAGCATCTCAACTACCTTTTAAAAAGAGTGTGAAAAGTGTTCCAAATTTAAGTGAAGTGAAAAGCCTTGGCATAGCCACAAGTGTTCTCTATTTAGTGTTATCGTCATGCTTGGCGTACCTCATTTGGAAAAAGTTTATACCACTTGTTCGAAAATTACGTAAAATCAATTCTAATGTAAACGACCCTGAAAATGTGAACGCAAATCCAATTTTACTACATACTTAAATTAAATATAAGCTCGTTGCCTCTACTCACCCTTTTCAAGTATTGGAATTGCGTATTGTAGAGACAACATTAGTATTAAGTTAGAGTATAGTACATATAATAACATAAATAGGATAAGGAAAATGTAGAAGCGAAGTTATATGGAAAATCCTTTTCCAATAACTTCGGGTCTGAGGGGGAAGGCGTTATGTTCCCGCGAACCTGCATAAGTTGCTGACCTAGCGTTTGCGCCTACGCAGGATCAGGCGACATCACGCCATGCCACCCAGAAATGCATAGTTGCGTCTGGGTTAGATTATAAGTTTTCTTTAAGGCTAATTGTAATAAGCAAATTCAGTCTCAATATACTCTTCGGCTCATCTAGACGTAGTTAGTTTTATTTAAATTAGTTTTTAAAAACATTTCAACGCGCTCCCGAAAGTTAACTATTTTCCCTCGATTTAGTAAACAAAAACAATAAACAAAACGTAGGAATCGTCTTTGCAACAAAATTATCAAGAGTTTTATTTACTCAACTCAAACGAAGTCCATATATCAGAATTGTGGTCATTACGGACTGCGGCCTCAGATAAACAACAGCACTGGCAAAACAAGAACCGAACTAAGCGACAGAGACATAGCAAAGGCAGAAAGGCAATGACTTGAATTCAGTCGCATTAGATTAATTTATTAGCCACAAAATGTTTGTAATAAAAGATGTGGTATCAAGGGACACCGCGCAAAATGAAATTCCTTCCGATAATAACAGACATAAAACAATTGTCCAAAAAAAGATTAATTTTATAACGTTGGCAACACGGGTGATCGGCTGTTTTTTATACATCACTTCCGTCACATAATTATGTATATATTTTTTACGGTTTTAGTTTCACATTGTTTCAGTTCGGTCGCGTAATAAATATATATGTAGATAGATAGACACGCTTTATTGACACGCCAAAAAAAGAATATTAGCAAAAATAAACAAAACATAGTAAATTAGTGCGACAGTGGGCGGCCTTATCGCTAAAAGCGATCTCTTCCAGGCATCCTTAGGATGGAAAACAATATGTGAACAAACCAGAAATTGGGGTCAGAAATTCCGATTTCTTCCAAACCTGCCATAAGAAACTTCGTTCCAAAAATTTGTAACTAAAAACATAGTAATTAGCTAGTACCTATAAACTATGTTTTATCTAACTATATATGTATAATCTTAAAAAAGGCCGTTCTGAAATATTTGAGATATACTCACTCAAGTGTATATTTTTATTCATTTTATTACTTTTATTTTTACGTGGTTTTATTTGGATATGCAGAGTTTATTACACTACCTATGACTTTTTTAGCTTTTAGCATGAAGAGTCCAAATCATTACCTAGCACTGCACTGCGGTCGTCACCCAGAGATCTAAGATGTTATATCTCTAAACGCTGTAATTTCTCAAATACAAATAATTTATTTCTTCTTTTCTCTGAAAACATTGCCCTTCAAACCGGAACACAGTTATGTTTGCACATTACTGCTTGGCAGTAGACTAACTGGCAAAGGTGTGGTACTTCCCCAGGCGGACTCTGTTCCTAGAGTCCTACCACTACAATTATTGTGTTCTGCACCTGGTGAGTGCGACTTTTGTCGACAACAGAACGCGTTTAACCGTGAGTGCGTAAACTTAACATTTGTATGAAGAACTCCGGCGCCGCTAGACGCGATATAAGTAAATCGGTAGAATGCGATTTGTTGTTGTCGATGAAACTTGCACTCAGCATACTGGAGATATAAAATGAGTTATTTCTGTGATTTATCGGGGATATTGCTATTCAAATCGCAATGATTTTTTTACCGAAACATAGTAATATTTGCTCATTATACCATGGCCGTCAAATGGCTAGCAAAAGCGTGTGCAAAGATTGAGCTTAAATCCAGTGTGTTGCGTTCTAATAATAAAACTAATATAAGTTGTGATATATAAAGAAAAAACATCTTTCTATCTCCTTTAAGTAAACTAGGCATATTTAATTGACTATTCCCTCGCATGTTTATTTTTGCTAAGGCACACTATTATTCCTTTTTAACTTGAAATTCTTTCAAATGTTTCCTAGAATTTGCAAAAAAATGCTTACTGATTTCTTCACACTGTGCTACTCAGCAATTTGTTTTGATAAGTTTCATGGCTTCGTGACCTTTTGTTCGCAACTGCGAAACACGAGGCCTTTCGGTTTATGGACTGTGAAGGTTGTGGTTGAAAACACTCTTTCGCAATTGAAAAACAATAAATTAGTAACACTATGGTCTAGAAAAATGAGCCTGCGTCAAAAAAATATTGCGCGAACGATACTTTGAGACAATATTTATATTAAAGCACAAGTATTTGGTATAACCATGATCATGCTATTTTGAATGTCCGCATATTTCAACAATTTAAATATACAAATACGTAGTTATCTGAAATGGTTTGCCGAGACCACATTTGCCGATCAATTGCAATAATATATTTAAATCACAATAAAATTTTAGTTAAAAAACTAATTGGAACTGTTTCTTATAGCGCAGATACGAATAAAGTAGACATTAATTAAATTTCACTAAAAAAAAACTTGATCTATTAAAAAACATAGGTATTAATTTAATATAAACGTACACTACACTAAATGTGCTCAAACCTTAGGTATTTGCTCTGTATGTCGCGTGTTAGTCTAATATATCCTCTCTCGAATGTACCGTAAACATGGTTTATCAATTTTTATCTGTGCTTGTGGTACCACAAACAAAAGCGAGCAATTTTTTGCGCGGCCATAAAAAACTTCCCGCAACAAACAGTCTTGGTACTTGCGGTCCTTTTTACGTTGTGGAAATATCGTAAATTGAGGTGTTTTGATCTTTGCTGCTGTAAAAATATTATGATGTTATGATATTTTTACGTAGTGTAGTAGATATTACAGTCGTTATTTAGAGACTATTTATTTGGAACTGAGAGAGTAAGAAAGATAGATGGATGATTTATGGTTTTAGTATAAGAAAAAGATGATTTCCAGTTGGTTTTCTTTCCAATTTTAGTGTCAAAGGTAACAACAAACTAAGAAGGTTTTGGTTTTTGCTAAAAACGTTATCTAATAAAACTATCTTGGATCTAAATAGTTTCTTGAAACGGAGTAATGCAGAGCAGGCAATTTTAGTCAAATGAAGCACTAATTATAGCTGGTTGTTGATGTATCTGTGATACCTCTCTAAATAAACTCTGAAAGGGTTTTTTTAACCGTATTAACACAGATTAGAATTTTTCTCGACGTATCATCTCATTTTACCATTTTTGTTTCTAAAATCCAAACATTATTTGTTTTGCGACTTTGTTTGGATAGTAAGTGATGAACTTTGAAAAAAAAAACTCACATTAAAAAAAACTCATTTTATATTATTTCGGAATTTAAATATTCTGCGCTATTTTACATAGGTAACACGTGCACAATTATGTTTTAGTTTTTATCTGTTCGTAATCATTTCTAGTTTAAAGGTATAAGTAGCTATTAAAAAGAAAATTTTGCTTAAAAATGATAAAATAAAAATAAAATAAAATGTCTTTATTTGCGAAAATGGGCAATTACAATAAGATCTTAAATGTCTACACTAAGAACTCCATAATCAACCTTACGGTATGCAAATATTACGTTGTCTATGACAATTTGACGAAAAAACTTTATAATTCATCACTCTAAGCTGCCTATTAAAGAATTTTACTCACAGATCACATATTTTACTCTATTATTATCTACATTACATATGTATACAAAAACTGATTAGGCATTTATCACAATCCAATGATAATGGAAGCAAAATAATAATGTTATTGTTTCTTTTTTTAACAATAGTAATGGCAATGAAAGCTTTACATTAATACACTAGCTGCACCCTGCCACGCTTCGCTGTAGCACACTGTGATGCAAAAATTAAAAAAAAAACAATTTTTGATGCGGATTATATATCATTGTAAAATTTCAGCTCGATCGGTGCAGAACTTTTTGAGTTATTGAAGCGTACACAAACCAACATAATGTTTTTATAGATAGAGGTTTAGCTATGCTACCAATCCATTAAACATTATCATTACACATAACATAATAATGTCATTAAACATACAATTTTGCCACACTGTTTAAATATAACTAGTACGTACAAATAATAGGAACATTTACATAATCATTTGTACTTAACTACATTTCAAGTGGCCTTTGAAGACAAAGTTTGAATCTTGACTTAAACACTCCTAGGGTACCAAGGTTATGTCCTCTGGGAATAAGCTGTAGAGCATTTGATACATAGCTTGTGTTGACTTAGCCAACCACGTATACATACACGTATCTCCACATTCTTACCCCCTGATTCAGAAATTAACCAATGTTTTGTCAGAGACTTGGTTTCAGAGGCGCAAGAACGACTTAAATTACCAGTTAGTCCACCAAAATTTAAAAAAATTGTGGATACGTATTTTTTTCTTTTGTTTCACAAAAAAAATATGTTTAAGAAACAGTGCTTGGAAGTTACGAGTGACGTCATTCTATGGTACAATTTTTACTGTAAAGTGACGTCACAACCTCCTATCCAGAAGTTTATCTACTAATAATAATTTGGTAAAACAGTAAATACGTGCTTTGTGGTTTTATCCACTTAGTTTCCATTTCAGTATTGTTTCCACATTAAAAATTATTATGCAGATATTTCTGTGTTCCGGTTTGAAGGGCACAGTTTCCAGAGAACATAATATCTTAGATCTCTGGGTGACGAGCGCAGTGCAGTGCTAGGTAAAGATTTGTATTAATCATGTTCCAATAGCTGCGGGTTACTGTGCTGTTATGTGGAAGGTATGTTGCTTACCATCAGGCACATATCCTGGTTGTCTCGACACTCTTTACTGTAAAAAAAACTAACTGTGTCAACCCGATTCGTTCAGCTATTCCAACGTGATTGAGCAACAAACATCCAAACTTTCCCATTCATTATGAATCAGTAGGATTTTGTTAAAAGTATTTTTTTTTAAAAGAGCAGTTGGTGAGTATATTTCAGTCAAGTTTCTGTGTTTTTCGTTCCGAACAATGTTAGGAAAAAGATCCTGGTTTCCAGGTCAGTTAATTCTTTTCACCTCCATTTTTCTTAGACTTTTCTCTGCGTTTTGTTGGATAGTAAAGTTTCCCTTACAAAGAGTAAAGAATGTATACATTTTTTACTTAAATCTTATTTAAATTAATTCTAAATAACACTAGATGAGGAATAAGAAACTCAGAAAAAGGAAATCAGACTAGTATAATAAAGGCGAAAGTTTTGTATGCGTGTAAGTTTGTTTCTTCTTCACGTCTAAATGGCTGAAGCTATTTTAATAAAATTTGGTAGAGAGTCAGTTGACACCCTGGTTTAACACATAGGCTACTTTTTACCCCGAAAAAGTTGCGGAAACGGGAACTACACTGGTAAAATAGCGGGGCGTTGCTAGATAACGTAGTTTGATAGATACTCTTTATTGTTCACACCAAAAGAAAAACAAATATACCTACTGATAAAGAAAATCAATATCGCTCGCTGAAAGCGATATCTTCCAGATAACGTATGGGTGGAAATTATTTATGATATATTAATAGCGGGGGTGTGCCATTCCAGACTACATCAGTGATAAGCGATGAGTAAATTTAGATTGTGTAATTATAAATCTTCTTCGCCATTCTTGTTTCTAATTATTACGTAAATGTGTCGCAGCTAACTAGCTTATTCAGCTATTTAGTTAACAGCCTAGCCTCTTTGCCCTTCACGCGCTTTATGTCAATAATCGTTGTTTAAGGATAGGAGGCCGTCTGGCCTCCTGTGCGTTACGCAACGCTCAGTTACTTACACGAAGCTCTCTTATTGGAAGACCGATTATGACATGTATACGTAATGTTGGTGCTAGTCTGTTCTGAATTTCAATTACGTGAATTTTACCGCTTACTCAATCGATATAAAGCTTAATTTGGCCTAGCATAGAAAAATTTCACCGCGCTATTTCTGTGTTACGATCGTCGGACGCCATTTTGCCCCACACAGAAAATGTAAAAACGGTGTGTATTTGTAATCTACTAAAAAAAACTATGATGGATGTGCTAAATTAAATATTGCGGGTGTGTTGTTTTCTTTTATTAGTGAAAAACGTAATATTTTTTAAGTGATGTGAAATACAAAACTTTTCTACAAAACGGGCGTGTAATTTGCAGACTTTGGATTTCGTGACAGGACTAATTAATGTAGTAAGTACATAAAAGTTAATACTTAAAAGTAAACTCCATTTCAAGAGGAAAGCAATGCCGTTTAACTAGCGACCTGAATGATATTCAGCTGTGTCCGAAATAACCTACCGTCCTCTTAAGCGCAAGGGTTTGCGTAAATGCATTTATTTCCTCGTTAGGAAAAACAGTGACTTCACTGGAAACAAATATAATACATGATTTTTATGTATTAAAAATTTACCCCAGTGGAATCTGATATGGAAGCAGGAAAATGTGTATTTGTTCATCAAGTTTTCCCTTTTGAAATTTATTTCATAGTTAAACATCAAGCTTAATTATGATCTTATTTCCATGAAACCTTACATACAAACAATGTCTTTATGTAATTTTATTATGGTTGTATCATTAGCGGCTTTCTAAATGTTCCCACTGTTGGGACTCGGGCATTCTCTCGCAAGGAGAAGTCATTATCCACCACGTTGGCACTGTGCGGGTCCTGAATCATGACCTCGAAAGATTTTAGGAACATGTCGGTTTTGTAGTTTTCTTTCACATTTTCAACCCTATTAGTTCAGTTATTTCAACCTGATTGAGCAACAATTATTCAACTTTCGAATTTATAATATTTGTCGGCTACAAGTGATGTGAACCACCGCCATAGCTTAAAACAAGAACAGAACTTCTACCGCCTAATTAAATCAGCTTTGGCTTTGATATTGTTGTTTCTTTCATTTTAAGTGAAAAGAAAGGGAGAACAATATCAAAACTAAGACAGTTTTAGTTATGCCTTGTAATTTTTCTGGAAACATTGCCCTTTGAACACAGTAACGTTTGCAAATTAATGCTTTGTGCTAGAATAACTGGCTAAAGTGTGGCACTTCCCCAGGCGGACTCAACAAATAATCCCACCACTATTAATACGGTATTATTTGTTTGGTTTTAGTTGTGTATCTGAAGGGCATTCTTTCCTTCTTTTTTTTCTATTTTGTGGTCAAAAATTGTCAATGAATATTGAAAAAGCGATTATTGTGGCTATAACGAAAGACATAAACAAAACACAACAAATAGGTCGTTATGTTCCCGCGAACCTGCATAAGTTGCTGACCTAGCGTTTGCGCCTACGCAGGATCAGGCGACATCACGCCATGCCACCCAGAAATGCATAGTTGCGTCTGGGTTAGATTATAAGTTCTCTTTAAGGCTAATTGTAATAAGCAAATGCAGTCTGAATAAACTCTTCGGCTCATCTAGACGTATTTAGTTTTAATTTAACTTTAAATTTAGTTTTTAAAAACAGTTTCTCGCGCTCCCGAAAGTTAACTGGCGCAGCCGGTAGGATTACCAGCCGCTGCTATCGCGACCACGTAAAATCCGTGACTAGTGCTTGAAAAGTGTTAGTACCTTCGTGATTGGCAGTGACAGCGGTTTTCCTCAAATCGGAAGAAGGCCGCAGTGGTAATCCTCGAACCAAAGAAATTTGTTAACCGGAGCCGGACGGAGATGGGCAAGTAAGTTATAGCGAACAGAGTACTCACTGGAGTAAAATCCTTCGTTTCCTCCCATCCTATCCATGAAATACTGTTTAGTTTTAAGCTGTAGAACCAGGTGACTAAAACTGCACAGGTCTCTACATAGGTTAAACTGTGACTAAAACTGCACAATTATTTTATATTTTTAGATTTAAACTGTGACTAAAACTGCACAATTATTTTATATTTCTATATTTAAACTGTGACTAGAACTGCACAATTAGATAAGTATTTTAGATGTTTACTGTGATTACAAATGCTCAGATACGCTAAGTTAGGTAAACGTACTAGCGTGATTACAAATGCACAAAAGTACTCTAGGTTATAACATAATTTAAACGGTGACTAGAATTGCACCATTAATTAAGTAAGGAAGTATATAAGTAGTATAACTAGAAACTGTTTAACAGCAAAATGACTGAGCTTAACGAAATAGCGCCGCCCCTGTTGCGCGACATGCTTAAGCTCATTCCCGAATTTGACGGAAACACTAAAATGCTCGCATTTTCCTCAGAAAATGCGAGTATGTTATCGAACAATTTCAAGGCGTTGCTCAACGCAACGAATATATAATGCAGTCAATAACTAGTAGAGTCATAGGTAGAGCCGCCGCCCTTATCAGCGAAAGGGTGATTTTGAAAGTTATGACGATTTCAAAACACTACTAATTCAGCATTTCGGAGATCATAGAAGCGAAGAGTGTGTAGCCATAGAGTTGGAGTCATTAAAAATTAAATCTAATGAGTCATACCTTGATTTTTGTAGCCGCATTCAGGATGTAAGAGCCATTTTAATTTCCAAAATTAACACTAATGTCACTAATTCCAACGAAGTTAAACATGCAAAGGCCATCATCCATAATAATACAGCTCTCAATGTTTTCCTATATAATTTGCCGGAACACCTAGTGAGAATAGTAAGACTAAAGAACCCTACCAGTTTAGAAGAGGCCCTAAAACTGTGATGGATGAAGTTAATTTTCACGAGCAGTATCTAATGAGGTCCAGGTTGCTTCACAACCAGGCACCCAAACCACCCATGCTGGATCCGAAGCCTCAAGCCTTTCAGGCAATAATGCAACCCCAAATAGTAACTTCCGACCCCGTATTTTGGAGTCAGACCGAATGCTATACAACCTATGCTAGCGAGGCCATTAGTGCCACAAAATCAATCCGGGTACAAACCACCTGCACCACAACAGCAGTTTGGGTATAGGCCTCCGACCCAACAACCCCTAGGTTTTAGACCACAGCCCGGTCAATTTGGCTATAAGCCAACGGTTCAGCAACAATTTGGCTATAAGCATCCTGCCCAACAACAGATGGGCTACAGACCCCAGTACAACATCAGTTCGGTTTAGACCACAGCCGGGACAATTCGGTTACAGAGCGCCGCAGCCTCAAGGCTATCGTCATCCTCAACCGTTTTCTAGCGATGTGACGATGAGGACTGCCGCACAACCAGTGCCAAGACTACCCATAAACGAAATAGTCGCCGAGGAATGTGGAACAACAGACGACCCGAACGAGTACGAATACAGCGACAACAACTACCAGGAAGAGCAGAATTATTATTACGCAGACCCAACCCGGGAGTGTCCACAACCTGTTATGGAAATGCAGGAACCAGTGCAGGAATATGATAATATAAGGGAAGAAACAAATTTGGAAAATTTTCGTGTAGAAGTGACCCAGAGATTTCCGAGGTAATCGAACTAAATTATGATGCCGCCCTCAAACTACCCTATATAAAAATCACGGAAATAGATGGCAAATTCATGTTAGACTCCGGCAGTAGCAGGTGTTTTATCAGCCCAACAAAAGCGGATATGTACTACGCCCAGTACAAAAGATACGAACCGTTTCAAGTAACAAGCACGCACGCGTCTAGCTCTCATACAGAGGTAGCGGACATACCACTCTTTAAGGCCTTCAGCCAGGACATGTATCACAAATTCTTCATCTATGACGTTGACCCCAAGTATGACGGAGTTATTGGCTGGGATTTGTTAGTGAAGCTAAAGGCTAAAATAGACCTGAACGACAAAACTTTAAAAACACAACATGCCAATATCCCGATTTGGAACGACCAGGAATACTTATTTAACCTCAAAGCGCGCACTGAAACTCGTGTAGAGCTGCCTGTAGATCTCGAAAAGGGGATGCTATCCTAAATTTTTGGAATTCGACTCAAAAATCCGAATGCCTACAGCCCTAGTGAAATGTGAAAATTATTATGCGACCACCGTTATACAAAATACTTCTGACGCCGACATAACTTTAAAAATAACGAAACCTTTTAAGGTCCAAAACTCACAGATGAAAATTACATATGTGAAATTAACACGACAGACTTAACAGACGTAGAAGTTGACCAAATACTCACCCAAAATTTGACAAAATTACGACTTAATCACTTACCACCAGAAGAACAAAACGCTATACTAGAACTGTGCACTGAATATAAGGACATACTCTATAGTGAAGAATTACCCTTAACTTTCACCAACCAGGTCAAACACCACATAAGGACGACTAACGACAATCCTATTTATATCAAGCCATATAGACAAGCCCCGGCCCAAGCGGAAGAAATTAGGAACCAAGTTGAAAAGCTGCTCAAAGATAATGTGATACAAGAGTCACATTCACCATGGAGTGCCCCAGTGCATTTAGTCCCGAAGAAGTCGGATGCCTCTGGCCAGGTGAAATATCGCATGGTAATAGACTATAGGCGACTAAATGAAATCACAACTGACGACCGATTCCCACTCCCCAATATTTGCGACCTTTTGACAAACTAGGTAAAAGCAACTATTTCACGACGCTAGACCTCGCGTCTGGGTACCACCAAATAGAAATAGCAGAAGAAGATAGACAGAAAACTGCCTTCTCCACACAAAACGGGCATTACGAATTCCTCCGAATGCCATTTGGTCTCAAGACAGCTCCGGCAACTTTTCAGCGAGCAATGAACAATGTATTAAGAGGCTTACAGGGTATCCATTGCCTTGTGTACCTTGACGATATACTCATCTACTCCAACGGGCTCCGTGAACACCTAGAGAAATTACGCGCCGTCTTCGACAGACTGAGACTTACCAACCTCAAGGTCCAATTAGACAAATCGGAATTTCTTTGCAAGGAAGTCCAATATTTAGGACACACGCTGACGAAAGACGGACTCAGACCAAACAACGACAAGATACAAGTAGTGTTAGACTATCCGATCCCTGAAACACAGACCGAAATTAAAAGATTCTTAGGCTTCATAGGATACTATAGAAGATTCATAAAAGATTTTCAAAGAATTACTCAACCGCTAACCGCTTGTTTAAGAAAAGGCAAAACCGTAGAGAAGACAGAAAAATATATAGAAGCCTTCCAGAAGTGTAAAGAGTTGTTAGTTAATGCACCTATATTACAGTATCCGGACATGAGTAAACCATTTATATTAACCACCGATGCTTCTGAGGTAGCTTTAGGAGCAGTACTTTCTCAAGGGACTATAGGATCTGACTTACCAATCGCTTACGCCAGCAGAACCCTAAGCGAAACAGAAAAGAGATACAGTGCCATAGAGAGAATTACTGGCTATAATATGGGCCACTAAACACTTCCGACCGTACCTCTACGGTAGAAAATTTGACATTGTTACCGATCACAAACCTCTACTTTGGTTGTACCAACTTAAAGAGCCAGGAGCAAACTGACACGATGGCGACTTCGCCTTCAAGAGTACGATTTCAACATAAAGCACAAAATGGCCAACTTAATGCTAACGCGGATGCCCTCTCCCGACTTAGGTTGAATGCACTAACTACCGCCGAGGACAACGACAACAGATCAATGATTGTAAACCCCGAAGAACAAGATCACTCAGATACCATATCAATATCAGATTCTGAGAGAACAGCAACCGACAGCCCTGTTACAATTTCAGACACCGACACCATAGACCAAATCTTGAGAAAGGAGCCTGACTTATTAGTACCTTCAGACACAAGCTCAAGCGCGACAGAAACTATACATTCCGGTAAAGATTTAGAGTCACTAGGCATACCAATTCTAGAAGAAGCCGTAGATACAAAACCAAACCAAATACTTGTGTTCCATAAATTTACTAACGACCTCCAAGTAACTGACATCTCCACCAAGCATCAGAAAATATTAGAAGTTTTCCTTCCTCACGGCAAACCAGATCTAATATGCGAATTTCTAAAGAAATATATTAGACCAAAAATAAAATACTTCATTTATTTTGAAACAACACCAAATAATCCAAACTCCGTTGGCATTGTAGAACGTTTTCACTCTACTATAATAGAAATCTACAGAATAGCCAAATATGAAGTGAAATATACAGACGCGACAAATAGGATGACTTATGCAATAATGGCATACAACAATACTATACATAGTGCTACAGATTTAACCCCATTTGAAATAGTATTCGGACACACAGAGCTTAACTCTACATTTGACGTGGAATTCGATAAAGCATACAAACAACAGCTATTAAAGGACCACCGAAAACGAACTCAAGAATTGTATAAACACATTGCGGCAAAAATGAAAAGTAAGAAAGAAACGGTGAGAGAAAACGCGGTGGCGAGATAGGACCACAGTTCCAAGAGGGTCAAACTCTATACGCAAAGGCGGTTAACAAACGACAATCTAAGGATAAGCCAAAATATCAAAAAGCAATAGTATGTGGTGAAGTGGAACGAAATGTACTACCTATAAAAGTCCGAGATAGAGAAACTAAAGTCCCAGTTAAAAATATAAAACGCCCTCCGCAGGTGGCGCCCCCTCCTGGCGGTGGTGATATGGGTGATGCAAACCCGAGGGTTCCTGAGCCAGGGCCTACAACTTCAAGAAATAAATGAAAATCCAGGTCTCCTCCCAGTCAAACAAGGCCGTGCTTTTGTACAGTACGATAGCTGGTCTATAATAAAAACCATAGATCTGAAAGGCATAGCATCCGATCTACAGTTCAATTCGCAACAGTACTCTAAATTTTGTACCAAACTATCGTCTTCTAAAAATGCTTCTTCTCTTGTCAGTAACTTAAAAGACTTCCAGTCCCAAATAAACTACATCCGCGACGAGGCTGTAGAGAAATTAGGGCAACTAATGCCAACTAAGCGGGTAAAACGTGGCCTTATTGACCCTCTAGGTTCCTTAATTAAAGTAATAACAGGAAATCTAGACAATGACGACGCCATCCATTTCGAACAACTGATAACGGACACTAAAACCCGTGAGCAAGCCATTTCTAGTAAAATTACTATTATTTCTGAAATGCTGGATCACATAGTAAACTCGTCTAAAATGGTAAACGAAAATACAAAAATATTGAACGACAGAGTTAACAAAATAGAACAATTTATAAAATCTAGAGATAATGATGACTTTGTAATTTTCCACATTATAAATGTATTCAATCTTTTTATAAGTAACTTCCGCTCTATTTCGACAAAACTCAGCGATGTACAGACGGCTTTAGCCCTCAGCAAGGTTTCAGTACTACATAAAACTGTAATAGACTCTGTAGAAATCCTAAAGTTGTTGAAAGATATAAGTACATACAGCAACCTCATGTATCCAGTAAATGACCAGAATTTAATTAATTTAGAGGAAACATTTTCTGTCAAAACTTACCTTAAGGATAGTAACATAAGATTTATTATAGATGTACCACTTGTAGAACAGGAATGCTATGTATATTATAAATTGTACCCATTACCCATGCTCAACCACTCTACTACCGATACCTTCACCATTATTCCCCAATATCCTTATTTACTCCAGGATGAGAAAAGATATCGCCCAATTGCCCAAAATGCAAAGAGATAACTGCCAAGGAATATTTGTGCTCCGAGAACGACATTGCCCCTACTCCAGAGAAACCTGCGTTGAACAATTGATGCAGTACCAACAACACCCCTCAAAATGTGTTGCACACCGAATTACTACAGAAGATTTAAAGGTCCAGAGAATTTCAGATAACAGCTGGATTATATTCTCCAAATATACAAAAGTACTTACCCAAAAATGTGACGATGACGTCACCCAAGAGCCATTGAGAGGACATACCTCATTACAATCCAAAAACCATGTGATGTTATAATTGATGCTCTTCGTTTACGAGCGAACCATTTCCGTGAATTGGGAAATTCGTACAGCCATTTACCTATTGTAAACTTACCTGCCTTACCAGATAATACCACAGAAGAAGCCGAACCTATAGACCTGCAAGATATCAACCTAGACGAAGTGCAGCATCTCAACTACCTTTTAAAAAGAGTGTGAAAAGTGTTCCAAATTTAAGTGAAGTGAAAAGCCTTGGCATAGCCACAAGTGTTCTCTATTTAGTGTTATCGTCATGCTTGGCGTACCTCATTTGGAAAAAGTTTATACCACTTGTTCGAAAATTACGTAAAATCAATTCTAATGTAAACGACCCTGAAAATGTGAACGCAAATCCAATTTTACTACATACTTAAATTAAATATAAGCTCGTTGCCTCTACTCACCCTTTTCAAGTATTGGAATTGCGTATTGTAGAGACAACATTAGTATTAAGTTAGAGTATAGTACATATAATAACATAAATAGGATAAGGAAAATGTAGAAGCGAAGTTATATGGAAAATCCTTTTCCAATAACTTCGGGTCTGAGGGGGAAGGCGTTATGTTCCCGCGAACCTGCATAAGTTGCTGACCTAGCGTTTGCGCCTACGCAGGATCAGGCGACATCACGCCATGCCACCCAGAAATGCATAGTTGCGTCTGGGTTAGATTATAAGTTCTCTTTAAGGCTAATTGTAATAAGCAAATGCAGTCTGAATAAACTCTTCGGCTCATCTAGACGTATTTAGTTTTAATTTAACTTTAAATTTAGTTTTTAAAAACAGTTTCTCGCGCTCCCGAAAGTTAACTAGGTACATTATAATGATAAGAAATTCAAAGAACAAACACATATTGTGCTAGTGTACACTGGGCAGGATCCTTCAAATTTTAAACAAGTAAAAATAGACTGAAGAGCCACTAAAAAAGAAAAATATAAAAGTGTGAATACCAACGTGACTATTACACCGTAACTCTTTTCATAGTAAAAACATCCGTGCTCTTCCGCCTTTATCCTAGTCGTTACAAATCTGTAGCGAAAAGAAAGTTTTGCTCATTATTTCTAGTTTACCACTGGACCAGCGAAACAGCGCTCAAGTGCGCTCAACCATAATCCCGCCTTAAGTCAGGGTCCGGTGTCGGGCATTATCTACCTGCCTTGTGCTTTGCCTGCCTTGGTTTATTTTTAGATTCTCACAACACCAGCTCTCATGCAAAATTCAAGTTGAAAGTATTCTAAATTTTGTTCATTAGGCAATAATATGACAATTTGTTAGTCAGTTAGATGAGTTTCAATACCAATTAGTAGCATTTTGATTAAAAAGTAACAATTTTTTTATATATTTACAAATTGATAGCAAAAAAGTAACTTTGCTTATTAGTTCGACTTTACCAAAGTACCAGCAGTGAAACAGCGCTCAAGTGCGCTCAGTCATAATCCTGCCTTAAGTCAGGGTCTGGTGTCGGGCATTATCTACCTGCCTTGGGCTTTGCCTGGTTTGGTTTATTTTTACATTTCCACAAGACCGGCTCATGTAAAATTCAAACATGTACTGTTGAAAGTAGTCAAAATTTTTAAAATTAAGCAATATGATAATTTGTTTATACAGCTAGATGAGTTTCAATGCTAAATAGTAAGGTTTTTGATTAAAAAGTTACAAAATTTATTTATATTTTTACGAATTTATAGCAAAAAACGTAACTTTACTCATTAGTTCGATATTACCACCGGACCAGCAGAACAGCACTCAAATCTTTAGTCAGGGTCGGGTGTTGGGCATTATCTGCCTGCCAAGTGCTTTTGCCTGTCCTGGTTTATTTTTAGATTTTTACAAGACTAGCTCGCATGCAAAATTTAAACATGTATTGTTAAAACACATGTAACTTTTGTTAATTTAGTTAAAAAAAATCAAATTCCAGCTCGACTCAAACCAATGATGGTTTTGCGATTAAGGTTTCAATGTTGTTGTTTATTGTATAAAGAACAAAAAAATAAAATAAGCCAAACAGACAATATAGTCGCAGACACGTGAAAAAATGTTTTGAAAACAATATAATAGAATATATCCATTATTTATTTATGACTGTAAAATATAGTTTCTCAAAATACAGATAATTTTGGTGGGGCTTTATACCTGCTAGGTGATCTACATTGAAGAATTCATTTTGCTCTATATAAATATCTCTAATAGGATAGTTATGTAATAAATAATAATTTTCAGCTTGCCCCAAAACCTGCCAATATTTGCTGCCAGATCTCGGAATTATGTGTTATACACCTATTTCTATTTAAGAAATGAATGAATTGAACTGTACATAAAAAACTTTATACAAAACGGGAATTGCATGAATTTCTATATGATTAAACAACAAGAACAAAATTAAAAATTTTTACTAACCCCCGACTACCTCAGATTTGTTATCAGTACAACATTCTACTAGTCAAGCCCTTTCATTTGATACCCATATTAAGGTAGTAGTGAAAAAAATAATATAATTCGCCATTTTGTGGTGGCGGCCATCTTGGATTTGATTTTTTTATAGTGTGTAGTATTCTACTAAACAAGCCCTTTCATTTGATATTCATATTGAGGTAGATTGTGACGAAATATTTTGTCCGCCGTTTTGTGGCGGCGGCCATCTTGAATCTATATTAACCAAACATAGCTAAGAACATCCGCAGGGATATTAACTTTCAAATAAATAAAACCGCACTAAAATCGGCCCCTCCATTTGAGCTCTACGGTGCCACAGACAGAACACACACAGACAGACAGACAGGCAGACAGACAGACTGACAGACAGACAGACAGACATCGACGTCAAACTTATAACACCCCTTTTTTTGGTCGGGGGTTAAAAATTAAGGTCTCAATATTATAGAGCTTTCATTTTGTTTTCGCTTCATAACAAATAGTTGTTTTGTTGGTACATACATATTTG
Organism: Ectropis grisescens; assembly: GCA_017562165.1. Lineage (NCBI taxonomy): Eukaryota > Metazoa > Arthropoda > Insecta > Lepidoptera > Geometridae > Ectropis > Ectropis grisescens. The sequence goes on along the minus strand of CM029794.1, from coordinate 11,749,640 downwards.
TGTCAAAGGAAAGATTTTTACTACTTAGTTGCAGTATACCACTGGTCTAGTAAAACAGTGCTCGAGTGCGCTTACCGATAATCCCGCCTTAAGGCAGGGTCCGGCATCCGGTATAATCTACCTGTCTTGTGCTCTGTGTCGACGGTTTATTTTTAGAGTTTGAAATAGCCAAGTTTTATTTAGAATTCCTACGCATCTATTTCAAATCCAACTTATTAAATATATTAACAATTTATGAAAATATAGGATGTATGTTGCTCAAGCACGTCGGAACGGATCGAATTGTACTTTGCAGTTAGATTATGGTATAGAATAGCACATAGGACACGTTATATCACGCAAAAATAGCAGGCACCACGCGGATAGAACCACGGAGAGCTGTCAGTAATATATAAATTTTGTTTTTTTCACAGCTAGACGTGAAAAAAGCACCTAAAAAACAATACCTAGAATTGGTAGGTATTAATTAAAAGACATTAGTAATATGCACTTGCGAATTACACACACAATGGCTCAATTAAGAATCTAAGTGTTGGAAATACCCCGACAAACGAACTAGTAATACCACAGCAAATATTTAAAAATACGAATCGAAATGTTCAACCAGAGGGTCTGCCGACAGAAGTGAATAGTTGTTACGTTGAATTTCAGTATCAAACAGCACTAACGTTGCACAAAGCGTCACTTGTATAACAACTGATAAATATACTTACTGCTTTTACCCGAACCCACCCACCACAAACCACAAGATTTTTACTATTCCATCTTTTTAGTATGAAAACTAACGTGGTCATTACACACTTTAAATAAATACACGGATAACTCATGTTTGATATAGTCAGTCCAGTCCGACTCAAGTTTCGATCGCGTCCTGCGATCTTTTTAAAGGAAAATGCGCGCATGTGATTGCATCTCATCACTGATCACGCGCGTGCACTGTCCTTGAAAAAAAACGCCGGACGCGATCGAAACTTCAGTCAGTCGGGACTGCCAAACTGTCAAACGTGAGTTACCCGTATTTATTTAATCCATCTTATTAAAAACTAACTTCGAATCACGACTTCTGATGATTAAAAATTATGTATAGTATAACGCAAACCCACGTTTATATTTATGTCACTTAACTATAATAAGCTTACAAAGAAACGTAAACAGGTGGCTTTGTAAGCTTTTTACTAAGTTTTGCAACATCATACACAGGTATGCTCCTTGCGATACAGATCTAGCCCAGTACAAGGGCTATAAGCTCATTAATAACGTAATGTACATTTTGATGTTGATTTGATGATATATATTCAAGGAGATTTCGGTCACGGCGACTGATTTGCGTAAACTATGTTACTTGATGCGTCCTCATCATGGCCTATGCACCCGCAATTAGCAGTATGTAGTAGTCAACAGCTTATACATGTTTATGAGGACGTGTGTTTGTGTACTATACTGGGAGCACCCCGTGATTTACAGAAGTAATTCTCGTTTATGTTATTTTTCTGGAATAAAAAATAGTCTCAAGTAATATTCCAGTTTTATGTTCTAAATGTTATTCTTCGACCTAATTCTTTCAGCTTTTTCGATGTAATATATCAATCATTATCCAAATTCTTTAACATTAAAATTATTAGTAAGATTAGTCAGGTGGTTTGCTTTAAAAAAAAAAGTAGTCTCAAGTAATATTCCAGTTTTATGTTCTAAATGTTGTTCTTCTACCTAATTCTTTCAGCTTTTCCGATTTAATATATCAATAGCTATCAAAATTATTTCATATTTTAAATATTTGTAAGATTAGTCAGGTCAGGTTTGCTTATCAAGTGATCCCTTTTAGCGTCGAGATTGGCTCTCCTTTGGTTTTCAAAAGTTTTTTTCTTGGCGCTGTTTTTTTTTCACTCAGTGCTCTAACAAGATTCTAGAGGAAGGTCAATTCCACAAATTGTGAACATGTTGTTTTTATGACAAACTAATTAATTGTGCCTGGCACGCGTTGCCACATCACCAACATGTCGTTTGTTGTCCATACCATACATTTATACATACTTAGATACCTTCTTTGGCTTATATACAACCACTTTGCTAAAGATCATCACATGATTAAATGCATAGTTAAGGATTATATAAAGGACAAACATTGTGTTTTATATTTTTTGTAGTGGTAGGACTCTTGGTAAAGTCCGCCTGGGGAAGTACCACACTTTTCCCAGTTATTCTATCGCCAAGCAGTGCAAACATTGCTGTGTTCCGGGTTGAAGGGCAATGCTTACAGAGAAATTATAGGGCTCAGAGATATAACATCTTAGATCTCTGGGTGACGAGCGCAGTGCAGCGCTAGGTAATGATTTGGACTCTTCATGTTGCAATAGCTGTGTGTCAGTGTACTGTTTTATGGCAGGCATGTTGCTTATCATCAGGCACATATCTTGATCGTCTCGTAACTCTTTATTTAAAATATACATATATGTAAGGAGAAAAAAAATGCATTTTCACATCGCTTGTCTTGTGGCAGCTTTAAGTTAAGATTGTTGCGCGAAAGGCCCAATTTATCTTCAAAATATCAGGGTTCTAATTAGAATGGATAGTATGCTTATTACAACACACGGCTTTTGATTGCTACAGTAACTATAACTATACTGCAAATGTATGTATTCGATCCTGCATAGCATAATATCACCAGGCTATCAGATCTCTATTCCTAACAATATCCCGAGATTGATATAGATTGCTCATGGTATCTTGATATGATCAAGATTCGCAATATGGTTATTAATCTGCCTCTAGAATCTGTAATTTGCATTTACGTAGCATTATTCAAATGTCTAATCGAATGCAATATGCATAGAGCCCGGAAATTGAGACAGATGTGAATAGGACTTGGACATTTAGTAAGCAGAAATAGTGTTTCAGATATAATGAAAGATGAGTTAGTGATTTGTATTTTATGTTGGTGGGTCTGTATTTGATTGAGTGCGTGCATGTATGAAGTTAATTTGTGCATAGGTGAGGGTGTTTTTTCGTGTGTATGTATAAGTGGATGTGTCTTAGCATTTCCCTGTCAATAGTTTAACTGTGCGAACAAAAGCGCCATCAAATATTTTGTTTTGGTCTTATAATGTCTACTATATGTATGATTGAAATTCCTAAGCCTTTTCAAGTTCTGAGCGAGATTGAAAAAAACCTTCAGGCGAACCACGTAAAACTGCGTAGTTCGATCAATCGGACCACGTGAACTTTTTTTCCTGTTGGTTCGATTTTAGAATCGCACCACGTGAACTACTAATTCTTGGGACCTCGTGGTTCGACTCCATTGTCGAACCACTATGACAAGTTCATCTGGTTCGATTCATCGAAGTATACTCACAGGCACAATTAACTCGGACTAAGAAAACTTGGGTTTAAGTATGAACCTATTTGTGGTTTTGAAGACGGTTTAATTTTTTGTACAAAAAGAGTTTATTAATGTTAGTTACTGTATTTAAAATTATATGGAAACGTTACGAAGTAAAGTAAAAATGTAGCATGGTTAAATGAATATTAAAATATGCTTATTGTGTTGTTGTATTTATCTAAGTTTAGCAATTTAACAAGGGTTGACTAAGTTCGATTTACCAAACCTATTGAAAAAAGTCCACATAGTCAGATAAATCGAACTATCAGGAATCTCAATATCACATGGTTCGACTGATCAAACCAACGGGAAAAACAAGTTCACGTGGTCCGATTGATCGAATTACGCAGTCGAACTTCGTGGCCTGGAGGGAAAAAAACACGCTTGTATAGATTAGTTCCACATTTGCCGAAATGTATCCAATTATAACCGACAAACTTACAATTTTTCTGCTACGTCAAGGCTTTTAAAACAAATCTCAATGTAAATTTTAAATTGTGCCAACTTAAATTATAACTTATTTATTTTTAAGGTGTTCTATAAAAAATCTAAATTCATTTGTTTTTGCAATATGTATGGAGTAAAAATATCTATCTGATGTTCCGCAACACACTTAACTACAGCAATATAATCCCATGTAGCTATTTAAACACGAAAAACCCAAATCACTGTCTAGAATTACTAAAATTACACTGCGCTCGTTACACTATGATATTAGATGATTAATCTGATAGGTCATTTCTATAGTCACTTGTAACTTGAAGTCAAAGTTCTTTATTGATAACTTATATAGTGTTATTCCAGATTTTAATTTAACTGAATTCCAAATTTTAGTAAATATTATTATTACAATTAAATATTTAAATAATATAATTAAGTTTTATCTAAAAAGTGGCATATAAATAATTTATTTGCAACCAATTTCATTTAAACCAACAAAGTAGATGAAACAGGTTTATCAAAATCAGTGTCAAAGATAAAACAACACATTCAATTTTCAATAAATTGCATTAACATCAAATAAATCTACTTCATCAGCTTGATAAAGTAATTGACTTAGCAAACGAATTACAAACACCGTACGGAACATTTGCCAATTCCCTTGGCGTAATCAAGTTTCCCTATATTAATGTATATGCTGAGTAAGATATTCATCGTTTGCTACCTTGGGAATATTGTAATGGAAATTTAATTGATGTTTGCGATTATAGTGTTTTCCTGCGAGTTTATCGCTATAGCAAGAAATACCTTTTTAAAGTCAAGCCTTCAGGCCCGTCAGGCCCCAAACTTAGTCATTGACACAGGCTTTGCCTAGTTTGGGGCCCTCCGATACATCTATAAGATTTGTACAAGTTTGAGTAACTCTTTATCATGTATTTTTGTACTTGTCCTGGACTGTTTTTTTGTTAATAAACAATTTATGTGTTTATTTATAGTTAACGTTATTATATGTATTAGTGAGTTAGTGAGAACTGGAAGCAAGAATCGCTATAGCAAGAAATACTTTTTGGGACTCAAAGTATTAAAGAGAGCTGACTGCAAATTTTTGGTGGGTATTTAAGGCAAGCCGAAAACTTTTCACGTTGCTATTTAACAGTCCTGTCTGCACCTCTGTGTTGGAGTATAATAGAAGACTAATCTGACAAATTTTCAGATTGCCTCAAATACCTACCCAACATTTGCTGTCAGTTCTCGGAATACTTTGACTTTAAAAAGTATTTCTTACTATAGCGATAAACTCGCGGGAAAACACCCGTTAAAATACATCTCAAACTAAAAGCGGTCACTCGCGCACGCTCGTCTTGACAATGACCGCTGTATGCGGTTGAAACTTAAGTTTTTTTATATAATTAAATTTGGAATACCCCCTGTCTTCACCCGCGTAGTTCGTTATTTTCCCGTAAAGTAGCCGTAAATTTAAGTTCGCTTTATACTTGAAGACAGTTGGATTATGTCCTGGAAATATCTACTCAGGCAACGCATTCTAAAGTTGAAATGTTTTTTACGAAAGTGGATTTAAATCTCTTTACTCCAGTCTTTGGAGGAACATCTACCATAAAAAAGATGTTGCTTTCTAGAGCTGCAATCAGTGCGATAGAAAAAAAATCATGATTTAGATTATGCAGATCAAATGCAAGCTCTTTGAAATGTAGAAACCGATAAGAATCAATAAACTTGCAGATTTGCACCAATGTTAAATGTGGTTCAATTTTAATTGTGTTCAAAGGTCGGTGGCGTCGATCCTTTTGGGACGTCTCTCAATTGAAAAGGTATTTAACACACAGGTGTTTAACGGGAAAGTGTGGTTCTAGGTTGGCATGCTGCATTCTGAATCACATCGTTGCTTGACATCGGGAGAATCATCTGCATGATCTAATACCACCTTGCCCTTTCTTCTATCGGACTTCTCGTTCCACAAAAGGGCGACATCGTTTCATGGCTGAGGTTCCAAAAACGCTAACGAAGAGTTTTGACTCCACGTCTAGATTGTGGAATGCATTGCCTGAATGGGTTTTCCCTGATGGTTACAATCTTGGTGTCTTCAAATCGAAAGTGAATCGGTTTTTTCTAGGTAAGTACGCTCCATCGTAGATCTCATCATCGCTTAACATTAGGCGAGATGGTGGTCAAGTGCGAACCTATTATAGTTAAAAAAAATGGCGATGAACTACAAACATCTATTTTTGATGTAAAGCCTATAGGTACGTAGTTTTCAAGAAGTTACTGTGAACATTTCTGTGTTCCGGTTTGAAGGGCAATGTTTCCACAGAAATTACAGGGCTTAGAGATATAAGATCTTAGATCTCTGGGTGACGAGCGCAGTGCAGTGCTAGGTAATGATTTGGACTCTTCATGTTCCAATAGCTGCGTGTCACTGTGCTGTTATGTGTCAGGCATGTTGCTTACCATCAGGCACATGTACTGGTCGTCTCGTCACTCTTTATTTAAAAAAAAAAAAAAAGTTGTATTTTCATGTTGGATGAGAGTTTAGCATTCTACCTCTAGAATGTATACTGGTATTGGTCCACGCTCTACTTGACCAAGGCTATTATAACGCAGCTAAAGCCTCCGAAAGTGGGTAATTAAAAACATTTTAAAATCGCAATTCAGTACTTTATTAAAATGAATCGGTTTTGAAATCCAGACTACGAATGCTGTTTCTGAATGCGATCATTTTTACCTTTTTTTTCAACTCACACGTCCGACGCGAATGAAAGCCGGATCATATCACTGGGTTTACAGGGATTTTCCCGGAACTTATACTGTTTTATTTTTATTGTTTTGTTTTTCGTTTCATGTGTATTTTATTTGACAGAGTGGGAAATGCGGAGCGTAGAAGTTCTCAAAGTTGCTTTATTTATATTTTATACGAAAATCCAGTGTTAAATTTGTTCCGAGTGAAGTGTAGGCCAAGCCAACTAATTTTGACGAAAGTTGTTATTTATGTGTGATTTAGTCCCACTTGAGAAACAGGATAGTTTTCATTTCAATTGATGGAATTAGATTTCAATATCCAAGCGAAGAGGGAACGAGCTGGTATTTAAAAATAAACATTGTTTATGTCGGAAAAAATATTTTTTGGCTAAAAGACGACAAAAGTTTTTTCCCTTAATCCCAAGTTATACAAATCTTAAAAAACTACAGACGCATTCCAGAAATACAGAATTGTATTTATACAGCTTGCAGACCTGACGGAAAACTGATTTACAGTTTGCATACCTAAAGAAAAATGCGTTTTGGCTAAAAGGCAACCAAATTTTATTTATTATATATAAAACTATACAAATTCAAACACCATACGTATTATAGAAATTTAGGAGTTCTACTAGTATTTGGATGTTTGTTGCTCAATCATGTCGCAACGTATGAACGGATCGGGCTGAAGTTTAGAATACAATCAGATTATAGCCTGGAAGAACACTTAGTATTATAAGTCATAATATAATACAACAGTTTCTACGCGAGTAAAACAGTGAGGCACTACTATCTAGTGGTGAATATACAGCTTACAGACCTAATTATGACCGCGGCACACATATCCGGCTCTCTATTTACACGTCATACGAAGCTCGAGAGCTCTAGCCTCAAGATGTCAGTTTAATCCGACCCCACAAATTCTGGGCGGGAAGCATTTGGCTCCAGTTTCTGCTATTGACATTAACATGGGCTACAAATTGTGATGCGAATGTAATAAAATTATGTACTTATGACGTTGATTTACTTTTATTGTGTAGTTGGAAGCATGTGTAAGTTGTGTTATGAAATCTCAGAAATCACAAATGCTAGAAGTCTGAAATTTCGCATGGAAGTGTGTTGTGGAAGGCGCTCGCTAAGACGGGGTTTTGCGAAATTCAACCCCTAAAGGTACAAGTTCGCCCGGAGACCGCGACGTGTGACCGCGACCGGAGACCGCGGCTGGAGACCGCGGCCGGAGACTGCGGCCGGAGACCGCGGCCGGAGACCGCGACCCCAGACTGCGAGAGGCACTTGACTCTGTAGAATTGTATGGGCACCAGTTCGCGCCGAGACGGCGACACATGTCTCGCGACACGTGTCTCGGTCTCCTATCGCGGTCTCGGCGCAAACTGGCGCCCATACAATTCCATTGAGTCAAGTGCCTGTCGTGGTCTCGGGTCGCGGTCTCCGGTCGCGGTCGCGTGTCGCGGTCTCCGGGCGAACCGCTACCTTTAGAGGGTGAAACAAGGGACGGACGCTTGTATGAGAATTCCGACATTTTCAAATTTATAAGCATGATATCCACATAACCTTTGTAATGAAATTTGGTACACAGATAGACTAAATATCAAAAAACGACAAAGGCTACTTTTTACTACGAAAATAGGATTGAAAGGGTTCAAATGGGGGATGAAATTTTTATGTCGAAGTTCGTCATTGGGGAAAATAAAACCATGAAATTTCATAACTCCAATAGACATAGGCCTTTCCAATGGCTTACCACTCAGCTTTATGTTTTTATTCATAATCCTGCTGCCTTACGACTGTGTAGCACTATGTAGCAATAGCAAAATGTAGCAATATGTGTACTATGTAGCAATGGACCATCTGAGTACCTACTGCCAAACTAAACCTGATTTAGTTCGGCGGTGGAAATGCGACATGTCTACCTCCTAACTCTCCTTCTTTCTGTTATGCTATTTGGCTCATTGGCCAATCGGCTGCATACGAAAGCAGATGTAGTTGTCTGTTTTTTATCGGCGTCCAGATGACGTCACAAATCAAAGCATAGCAGAAAGCAGAAGAGTTAGGCGGTAAAATCTGCGGGTCTCTTCTTCATTGATAACAAATCTGTCTTTTGTGAAATGGTTCACATCAGGACATCAAAGACATCACTGGACATCAGGGTATGAAATAGTTCAATTGCTTTTAATTCTATCAGACGTGTTACTTACCATCAAGAGCTTGTTTTACTCGACTCACCAAAATAAAATAATAAATGAAAGTCCCTATTTCATTTCTGTTAAGAACCGTTTTTGATGACAATAAATTGTTTATGTTAACTTTTTTATGTTATCTTTGCAAAAGCCGTAAATGAGCAAACGCGATAAATTCACACTTTCCCCTTTTTTCTTCGAAGAAAAAGTAATAAGTCATTCTTATCTCCCTGTATTAGGATTAAGGTAAAATAAATTACCCAAGAATTGAAGAAAATTCCAGTTGAAAAAGTTTCAGCTGTAATTATCTTCTCAATTTACGTATGTTGAATTGAGTCTAGCGATAGATTGGTTAGATAGGAGAATTGATGTAATAAGATTTTGTCTTTTGTTAAATTAAGATAATATTCATTGATAAAACCATAAATAGCCTATGTTGCTACTAGTAGCATCTCATGGTTTTACCCGCGTTCACGTATCAAAATTACATGTATTGTGTTCTTCCAGTTTATGATATGAGTTCTAAATTTCAACCTAGTCCATTCAGACGTTCTGACGTGATTGAGCAACAAACATCCAAACATTGACATTAATAATATTAGTGTAGTTACTCGAACCCAGAGCCTTCTCTGACAAGGAAACAGTGAATGATTTTCCACTACTCTGACTTAGATGCCGGGTTGACGGACGCATTGCCTGGAAAATAAAATTTTCTTGGAGCATGCCGGTTTCCTCACGATATTGTCCATCACCGTAAAAGCCATTGGTGATGCGAAATTTGTATTGTATATGCGTTGTTGCATTTGAGAAAATACTAAGACTTACGTAAGATACCTTTCCACTCTTCGTTTACAAATTCCTAGATTGTAAGATTATTTAGAGAAGTATTGTTATATTTTATATTTATGTTATATTTTTCGATATATTTTATTTTCTGTTGAAAATTAATAATAAGTAGATATTTTCAGTTAATAGGTCATGATAAATTACTACCTCTATAATGATACATTTTTACGTTAAAATGACAATTTTCAACGATAAATAAAAAAAACTATAATATACTATGACTTTCGTGTTTGCCAAACAAAAGTGGCGCCATCCTGTGACCTTCAGAGTAATTTCACAGCTTGTCAAAAGACTCAAGTGTCGTTATCAGTGTCTTTTCCGACAACGAAAATAAAATAAATTATCAAATGTTTTGCATTTTTTGTTTTAGGTTGGTTAGGTACGGGCAAGCAGTACCTTTTTCTGATGGTAAGCAACATACCTGCCCATAACGGTGTTCCGTTAACACTAACACTAACAGTGTCAGAAGATATTGGAAAATGAAAAGTCCAAACTATTACTTTGTACTGTACTGCATTCATCACTCACTAGAACGAATTCAATGATGTTTGCACATTACTACTTGTTTTTGGATTTACTAACAAGTTAACAAAGTTTTAACAATAAAAAGCATCTGTTTAAAACCCGAATATCAAAGAATATTCGCAAGAGGCTGATTAACATCTACATCTGGAGTATTGCATTGTATGACAGCGAAACGTGGACCATGACTCAAAGGGATAGGAAAAGATTAGAGGCATTCGAAATGTGGTATTGGAGGTGAATGAAGAGAATCAGCTGGAAGGAAATGAAGAGCAATGAAGAAGTTTTGAAGATGGTAGAGGAAAAAAGAACATTAATGGAAACAATAGAAAACAGAAGAGGGAAGATGTTGGGACATCTGATACGACACGACAACTTCATTAGGACAATAATGGAAGGTAAATTAGAAGGGAGGAGGAAGAGAGGTAGACCTAGGAGAAGTTACATGAACCAAGTGAAGGAGAAGATAAATTAATGTCGTATCAGGAAGTCAAGTGGAAGGCGGAGTGTAGAAGTACATGGAAAGAACTCCACCGACAAGAGCGTCGCTCTTAAATTATGAATGAATGAAAAAGTTGTGGTGGATCTCCAGACAGATTGCACAAAGACTCCTCGCAAAACAAAAACACAGTGTGGTACCGCGTGCGCTACTATATAATTGACACCACAACTCTTAACTCTTAACCTTACTTGTCGTGTCCACTCCATAACTCAAGTGAAGAATAAAAAGTATCTATCTATCTAATTTTTGTAGTGGTAGGACTCCTAGCAGAGTCCGCCTGGGAATGTACTACACCTTTGCCAGTTATTCTACCCCAAAATAATAATGTGAAAATATTACTGTGTTCCGGTTTGAAGGACAATGTTTCCAGAGAAATTACAGGGCTTAGAGATATAACATCTTAGAACTCTGGGTGATGAGCGCAGTGCAGTGCTAGGTAATGATTTGGACTCTACATGTTCCAATAGCTGCGTGTTACTGTGCTGTTATGTGGCAGGCATGTTGATTACCATCAGGCACATGTCCTGCTCGTCTCGTCACTTATTATTAAAAAAAAACTCAAGTGTAGACCCAAATGAGCATGAATTGTATATGGAAAAATATGTATTTAGTAATAGCCCCTTTACAGCTGAATTTTTAGAATTTTAAATTTATAACGGTAAATTTAGAAACGTACTTAATTAAAATGTAATGATATTTTTATAATTATTGACGAGTCTGTACAGGATCATTCCAAATGTTTAGGTTTAAGTAAATGTTTGTGAATGTGACTTACATGATAATAAATATTTTCTATTCTATTCTATTCAAAATCAAGCCTTAACCATACTGAGTGAAATAGTCGTTCAGCAACAAAGCCAAATAACAGAAGCTGTAACCATAAAATGACCTTAGCAATTTTTCAGACGTTACAAAAAAAAATAAACACAGCCTTTCAATGTTGTTCAAATACTCTCAAACTTTCAAATTATCTTTGACCAAAACTAATGTTAGCAATATAATAGACGTAATGTCCACATCAAAGCTGTCACTTTTTTCTTACTCAAAGTAAAATACTATTAGCTGTCTGAGACCTAATCTAGGATTTTCGTAACCGAATCCGTTTTAACCGTCTAGACGAATGAAATGTCTATTATAGGCTGTCAAATATTTTCAGAGAACATTTTATCTGTCAGCAAATAATATATTTTCTAAAGGATTGGTTTTTTAAAGGTTACATTGGATGTAAATGTTTATTTTTTAATAGATTGAATGATAAAACGGGCAAGACCTGCTCCTGAAACTTAATCTCCATAATAACATAGTGTCACACAGATGGGACAAAAGTATACCATTCTAATTAGAGTGTCAGGTAGACTGTAGAAAAATATAGGAATGTTTTTTGTTTAATCAAATTATTAATAATCGAAAAAAAAAATATACGTCACGTCTACGCAAAAATCGAACCAAAGAAAGAATTGAACAATTAACTGATTCGAGGTCACTCGATTCTTATAAATAACATTGATGTAACTTCATCATTTTTGTTCATGAAACAAAAAAAGAATACGTGTACATTTTTTTAGTCTACTGATGATTTTTTTTTTAGTTATGATTCTTATGATTGGAGTTTCAAGTTATTGTCTATCAGTGCACTGAGTTTGTCACTTGAACCATCATCCTCCGATAGACATAGACCTCTCCCAATATACGCCACTGACCACCCTAACTTAAGTTAGCGACGCCATACGCCTTCAACACCAGATCAAATATTAGTCAGTAGTCTTCAATCCTATTTTAAAAAAATCTGAAAAAATATATGATTAGGTTTTTCTCAATCACGTGGCAATGACTGAAAGGATCGAGTTGGAGTTTGAAACACAGATAAAAGTTTGATATAGCACGTAGGCTGTTTAAAATCGAAAATTACGCGAACGAGACCTACACGACCAAAAACCATGTGCGCTGCTAGTTATTATACAGGGTTATTAGTAATCAGCCTACATCTTTTTAGGCGAGTTTAGGTAAATTAAATACATCAACCTTTATTCTACAATCTATAAAAATTGTATTTTTTCTCCCCTAACTTAATTTAAAAAAAATGTATTTTTTCAGTCTAAAAGCCTCGAATTCTTCGACACAATTCGTTACAAGAGCGCGCTCGCTCTTTAACACTCGATAAATGATGCGCCGAAGTATATAAAAACAAAACTGCCGCTATACAGGGCTAGAAATTATAGCAAAATATATTTTTTGGGACCTGTACTGAGTTTTAAGAAAAGTTATTTATTTAAATACACAGAGCATGCCCTTAAACGGATACTGGCTGTAACCCTGTATAACTATAAAAACACAGAAATTTATTTTAAAGTCCATTATTTTTTTAAATAACCTCTCAACCTGTTCTCTCTACGAACGTCAGCTTGATATGTGGCAGTAAGTTTCATAGAAAATTCCCTCACATATCTACGTTTTTCGTTACAAGATATATGGCGGTACTGCGTCATATTTCTGTTTGATAGGATATGTGTCTCGGTTGAAGTTTTAAAATAAAATATAGTGGGAGAATTCTCTTTATCGGCACTCTCTTGGGAACAATAGAATTGTTTGTCTGAAGACATTCGCTCTTAAGTGTTGTTTGTATTGTCGAGTCAAAGCTTTACTTTGTCTAGGTCTGAGGAGAGTATTTTGTGGAAGTGTTTTAATTCATTAACTTTTTTGTATTATTTAATAACAAATATTTTGTATAGAGTCCATCTTCAGGTTGCATTTTAACTTAAAAATATGGTTTTAAATTATAGTAGGATTTCGATAGAAAAATGTATATTTCTAGAATAATTATTCAAAACTTGGATCCATAATAAGAGTTATAAAAAAATAGTTATGAAATGAATACAGGAGTGTAAATTAAATTTGTAAAAAAACTTATCGTGTAAATTTGACTGACAGAAGCAACAGTCAACACTTATTTAATTATAAGTGACAGCCAAGGATTATTATTATAATATATATCTTAATTCTAATATTAAAAAATGAATCTAATTTAAAAAATAATAATGATATGCTGATAAAATAAAATAAAACTGCTGCCAGGATGCTAGTGAATTCTTTCACCAAGTCTGTTAAAGATATTCAGCACCAAGATATTCACAAAACATTGCATTAATTTGTAACTTAGTTCAGTTTGAGAGACAGAATAATTTATTTATGTTTTCATTTAGTAGTTACTTATAAATGAAATTACCCGAACGAAGCTAGAACGGATTCCTAATACACATAATATAATATTAAGTATTTTAAGCAATTTTTTTAAATATTATATGAAGCTTAAAGCAAATAACTAACTATAATTAATTTTCTTTTCCAGGTATGCACACCCAACTTCCGGCCTCCAGATGTTGAATTTCTAGCTTTGCGACGCTTGTAAATATGTCATTTGCCTACGTCAACACGCGTTGATATTTTAGGACGCTACCTGGAACAAATAGGTATGGAAATTAAAACAGGCTTTTCAGATTACGGGGATAAGCTGGAATTTTCATAGGATTTACTATATTTAGAAACAGCCATGGGATGGTTTAGAAGCGTGAAAACATTGATGTATGGTGGTGTAAAAATGTATGGACGTTTTCGGAAATATTTACGAATATGTCTTTGTGCCAGCGTTTTTCTATATCACTGCTAGGTATTGTTTTTCGGAATTCAAACTTAAGATATTTTATTGACGTGACAACGTCTAATAATTCGCCCATTGTCTCGTTACGCTTATTGTACGCTTGCGCTATCTATCAATCTTTTATAACGTTGTCCCGTTAAACTATCGTCCGTAAACCAATCAACTTTAAAAACAACCAATTCTTTTTAAATACGTGGAATCTTGTGCAGTGATGTTTTAGTAAGAAAAATATGCTCTATATTTTGTTACAAATATGTTATGAAAGTAGTGGATAATTGAGTATAGCGAAACTGTATCACGAAGTGTTGTTCGTGTGATCACTTATGTATTATCTACTTTAACTAACAGAAGCAATCGCCCCAAAAATCTCGAAGAATCGAAACGTCTACCCCGAATTAGAAACTTTTGTATCAACTCCCGTAAATCACTAGTCAGTTTCATTAAAAAAAAAAGTTTTTACCGTTATGTACGCACACAAGCAGTAATATATTTCTTTTATCCTTCCTCGTGCTAAGAAATATGACTTTAACGCTTAAAGTATTTAGTTTTCGATGTACGCGCAAGAATTCGAAGTGATATTTTTTTTTCTGAAACGCCAAAAGAAATCCTTCTAAAATATTGAGACGAAAGACCGGAAAAGCCTAGCAACCTTTCAGTCTTTCATTTTATTTGTGTTTACTACTTTGACTCGAAGACTTGTTTTCTAGTTTCTGCTTTTCGTGAATTCGTATAAGGACAAGTCGTCAAAACCATCTAAAACTAATACATCAAATGTTCACCTACATCAAATGACGTCAAATATATGACGTCCTATTAAGGCGAACGTGATGATATTTTTATCATTTTTAGGGACCCGTTGCCTTGGGAAAGGAAATCCTTTGTAAATGTGTCATAGTTGTTGTTGGGTTGTGACAGGGGCTTTTATAATATTACTTATTGTGACTTGCGTCGTGGTTTATTGGAAGTGAGTCTGTATATTGTCTGAGCTATATGCCGGTTTGATTCCTTAACAAATAAATGAAACGGTGAATAATAAACGGTCTGATAAATGTTTGTGTAAAATGTATTTGCATAAGCAGCCGATGCAGCAGCAAATGTTTCCACTGCTGGGACTCGGGCCTAGTGTTGCAAGGACAATGTCAAGGCCATAATCCACCACGCTGGCTAAGTCTTACATGTCGGTTTCCTCACGATGTTTCCCTTCACCGTTTTTAAGTTAGTGGCATTACGCAAATGACTTTGATATGATGCGCGTGGTGGGATTTGAACCCGGAGGCTCCCTCCCGATCGGCAGTCGCTGTTCTCCCGACTAGACCAACCGTAATTTTATATATGATACGTATTTATTTGTACGAAATGTATTTCTTTTACGTTAAATCGCGCTCACGTATCTAACTTCGAGGAAATGTTTTAATATGATGGTGTTGGGATACCTTTTCGCATCACATTTTCGATATTACATTTGTATTATTTTTATTCAGATGACATACTCGTACTCGAAATACGATTTTTTTTTACTTACTAATGTTTTTCAGACCCTGGTAATCTTAAAATAAACTGGTTAACCTGGTAAACTGTCATTATAAACTTAATTTTGAAAATTTGAGAGTTTTTGAAAATATATTCGGAACCAAAGTGAAATAATAGCCATTTCGAATTTGGCTGCTTTTCTGGATCTGTCTATGACGGGTAAATGGAGCTGACGGTGCGTGAAACGTGATAAGTCTATTCTGAACGATAAGAAAATAATGTCTTTTTTCATGTTTTTCACACTTAGTTTATTTTTGGTGGGTATTTTGATATTACGTTTACTTTTAGAAATATTACCGGATAGTAGGATTTGACATTTTTCAGCGTACTGTAAATATATAAGTAGTTAAATGTTATGTGGAGGAATTATATGTTGGCTAAAAACTGCAAGTTAGAAATAAAAAAGTATCATTCAAAGTATATTTTACTAGATGCCCGCCTAGGCTTCGCCTGTGGTACACTCAGCGCACTCAGCGAGATCCCGTACATATACAACGTGAAAGAATGACTGAAATCGGTTGTCATTCCTGAGAATATCGCTTTCAAACAAAAAACCTCTTCAGCTACCTGCAATGCCACCTGTCGGAAATTGGTCGTACCAACTCAGATTTAGAAATAAATTTGATAAGCAAAGGTTTATATCCAATGGCGTCATCTTAGATACATGCTGTCATGTCAAATCACAGTACGAAAACTCTCAAAAAGGAATATTTTTTTCCCGTTTTTGTCACATTCTTGATTCATGCTCCGCTTCTATTGATAGTAGTTTTAGTGTTCTATAGCCTTCCTCAATAAATGGACTATCCAATAGAAAAAGAATAATTCAATTCGGATGAGTACTTCTCGAGATCCTAGCGTTCAAACAAACAAACAAACAAACTCTTCAGCTTTATAATATTATTATAGTATAGAGTATTTGTGACCTGTTAATAGCATTTAACTAAACTACTACTACTAAACTACTAAACGACAATCGTCGGCTCGAGATTCATCGTAGCAGACTGTGACGCGGCGTAAAGATCGTTACACATGTACGAGACAAGTCGTACGCGGAAGTGGTACTTCAGACGCTGAGTTAGAAGCAATGGAACGAGTGGAAAAATTACATGTATGCTTCCTGAAACCGACAACCACTCCAGAAACTTTAAAAACATACATGAACAAGAAAAATCCATGTACCGAGTATCCTGTCGAGAAAATTCTTTTGAAGCATACGCACTACGCATCGTTTGCTGTGACCGTCCCAACAAGCAAGTATGAGTTTTTCATGAAAGCTGATAATTGGCCAAGTAGAGTCGAAGTTAGTCCTTGGTTTCGACGCGGCGACCGGCGGGCGGTGCGCTCGTCTTCCGACGCCGCAGGCATTGCGGGCAACACCGGAGCGACCGAAGCCGCAGGCGTGGGGCGGTGGACGCAACACCGCCCCCGTCGCTCCGCCGGCGGCTCCCCTGCGACGACGGCTGGCAGGCGTAGTTCAAAATGCAGTGTTTAGTATGAACGCGCAGTGCTTAACTCCGAGACAGTTGACAGTATGTCACCAAAACATTAACTCGCTAAATGACAAGACTCAACGATTAGAAGTTCTCTTAGAAACTGACCTTAAGTGCGATGTTCTTGCATTAACAGAACACTGACTTACCGCCCCAAATCTAAAATGTATTCATTTAAAAGGCTACAAGTTGGTGTCTAGTTTTTGTAGAAATAATGTTATCCATGGCGGATCCTGTATTTTTGTAAATAATGCACTAAAGTGTGTCGAAAACGTTGAGTTATCAGCATTGTCAGAAGAAAGATTTTGTGAAATCTCCGCGATTGACGTTATGGACTTTGACATTACTATCATTTGCATTTATCGCACAGGCCTAGCTCATGTTAGAGGTTTCTTAAGTGGCCTGGAACGTTTGCTCGATAAGCTCAGTGAAACCGATAAAACATTTGATTCTCGGTGATATAAACATAAAAATCTTAGACAGCACTAGCACTGACTTTAAAAATCTGTTCGACATACTCAACTCTCATGATGTGAGTTCGATTGTAGACTTCCCTACTCGTATAACAGAAACGTCACAAACAGCGATCGACCTAATTTTTACAAATGTAGCGCGAGAACTTACTTCCGCAACCTCAATAAATACGCTTCTGTCAGATCACTTAGCCGTACGTGGAGTGGCAACATTCGCTTGTTCAGCGCCAGCACAGCTCACTCGTCTCAGTCGTGATTTATCGCAGAATAACCGCGCAAACTTTGTGATGGCTATTGACAGTATAGATTGGTCTGAAGTAAGTGAGAGAAACAAAACCGCTCAAACATTTTGCTCAGTAGCACTGATCAATATTTTAGCAAATAAGTATGACACTTGTTTCCCGATAAAACGAACACCAAATAACAAACGTGATGCTTCGTGGGTTACGCCTGATATTCTAAATCTAAAATCATTGTTGTTTGATATTTCAAAATTAGTTGACCAATTTCCTGAAGAAGAGAACTTAATAGCTATGTTTGACGATCTCAACAGGAAATACAATTCTACTTTGAATGTGTCTAAAACAAATCATTACAATAGCATAATACATGGAAGCACGAATCCATCTAAAACTATGTGGGGAATCGTGAACACGGAGAGGGGAAACAATTCGCCTAGGTTGAACTTTTCCGAGATCGTAAAAGATTGTAACGGCAGTAAGTTTAGTTCGCCAAAAATGCCGTAAATGCTATGAACGTTCGGTTTTTAAATGCAACTGCTGCCTGTGGGGCGTGTAAAGCTAATGCTGCTACTGTATGTAAAATTTTAGTATCTGCGCGTCAGGCGTCTGACCGTTCCCTCAGACTAACAAGTTTTTCGGCTGATGAGGTATTTCGCATAGTCTCCTCCAGAATACCTCCAAAAAAGTCAAAAGACATATACGGTGTGTCGATGGAGCTAATTAAACTAGCAATTTTGCCTCTAGCTCCGGTTCTCGCCACACTGTTTAATAAGTGTCTTAGGGAGGGGTCGTACCCGTCGCCGCTGAAGATATCGAAAGTGTCCCCGATATTTAAAGGCAAAGGCAAACGGGACGATATTGATGGATATAGACCAGTATCGATTATACCAGCAATAGCCAAAGTATTCAAAAATGGCTTGAGTTCGCGATTAGTGGCCTACCTATCGGAAACCGAGGCGCTGTGTGAACAACAATACGCATACCGCGAAGGGAGGTCTACGACTTCTCTAACGCGTGAACTGATTCGTAGCGTGTTGGCTGCCCGTGAACGTAAAGAGCAAGTAGCCGTCTTATGCTGTGACTTATCGAAGGCCTTCGATGTTGCAGACCATGAGACCTTAGCTTTAAAGCTGAAACACTATGGCATAGCTGGGAAATCATACGAGGTATTGACTGACATGTTACGAGGCCGCTCTCAAGTAGTGGATGCTGGCGATGGCGACAATAAATCAGACCCGATGCCTTCGTCTATGGGAGTACCGCAGGGTTCGTCAGTCTCTAATATTATGTTTTCTCTCTTACTAAACGATCTACCCGAAGCTGTGAAGGGTGCAGCCATATTCATGTATGGGGATGACGTGGCTGCCGTAGTCACAGCTCTTTCAATAGAGGAATTAGAAGAGAAATTAACTATTGTAATAAACGACTTAAATTCATGGTTTAGTGCCAACGGTTTTATGCTAAATTCAAAAAAGACTCACTATATTCACTTTTGTCTGTCGGGACACCATACAAAACCGCTAAAAGTCTCGCTAAATGGTGTTAGGATTGAGCAGGTACAGAACACCGCATTTTTGGGGTTCGAGATTGATCGCAGCATGACGTGGGAACATCACATCGTCAAGATGTGTGCTAAAGTTAGCAGTGCGTGCTTTGCGCTAAGACAAGTATCCCGAGTGGTGTCTACGGAAGTGTCACGTGCATGTTACTTCGCCACAATGCATTCACGGTTACAATACGGCGCCGAGCTATACGCGCGCGCTGCCGACTGGAAGCGTGCGTTCCGCGCCCAAAAACGTGCCGTACGTGCCATTGTTGGCGTATCGCAATGTACATCCGTCAGACCATATTTCAAGGAGCTTAGTATACTTACTTTACCTGCTATCTTGATCTATCAAGTGGCTGTGTATGTCAAAAATAATCTAGAATCGTACAACACGCGAGGAGAGAGACATTCTCGCAACATACGCAACGCCGACAAGCTGGATGTTATACCACACTCTCTCACGAGGTCACAGAAGTTAACTCACATTATGGGACCGGAAGTTTATAACGCTCTTCCCAAAATAGTTATATCGGCCCCAAGTTTCGGCAGCTTCAAAACAGATTAAAGTGCTGGCTTATCGATCAAACTTTTTATAGTTACAGCGAATTTTTAGAGAGTGATGGCAAAGTTCCCATAAAAATGTAAATAAATAAATTTGACATAGGTTAGTACAATTGCAATAAAGACATTATACTCGTATAATGCTTGGCAGTTTTCTGTACAATAATTATTGTAATACAGTAAAGTAGTAGTTTCAAACTTTGAAAATGTATATAATTTGTATGCTCTTTCTTTTGTTTTTATTTTTTATTAATTGACGTGTAAATTGTACATTTATGAATAAAGTACTTTGACTTTGACTTTATAGAAAATAATGGTGTCGTATTATTATTCCTGAAATGGATTTTTATTGTAGTATTTTAATGTTCAAGAAACTTACTTACTTAATATTCATAAGACAAACAGTAAATAAAAAAATACTCAAAATTAAACTTAAAAAAAAGGATGACATTTAAATTTCATATAACATACTATCACATTACCCGTCCTGCAATGTTTCTGGCGTAAATGAGCCTAAATGATTGCAGCATTACCCCGTTGATATTTAATTCTTAGATTTGTTATTTCGTGTTTAGGTATTAATTATTTAGTGTTTATTGATTACGTGATCTTTATGTTATAATTGTGTTTATTCACCATTTCAGTAAACAAAGCAAATGCAGAAACTAAAACTTTTTAAGTCTATGTAATTTAAAAACACTAAATAATATTACACTACATTCGTAGTGTAGTTTTTATTTAATTAACAACAAAATTAAATTTTCAACAGAAAATGTAATATAATTGCACAATTTTATAGCTAAAAATATTAATATCCCTGCGAAGTACTAAACTTGCACAGACTGAAAATGTTCTAAAAGTAGTTTTAAAACTCAACCACTACTATTGCTCAGAAACGTGCTCAACGTGGTGGCTTAACAGTTAATGATGGTCACTTAATATCCTCAAAGTTACGGCTGGTCTAGTCAGGAGAACGGCAACTGCCGATCCGGAGTTCGTCCGGGTAAACTCCACGCGCACCACTGTCGCTGTCACTGACACTGACATTTCTCCGAAATGAGTGACGTTTTTTTTTATTTATTTTTTATAAATAAAGAGTGACGAGACGATCAGGACATGTGCCTGATGGTAAGCAACATGCCTGATACATAACAGCACAGTGACACGCAGCTATTGGAACATGAAGAGTCCAAATCATTACCTAGCACTGCACTGCGCTCGTCACCCAGAGATCTAAGATCTTATATCTCTAAGCCCTGTAATTTCTCTGGAAACATTGCCCTTCAAACCGGAACACAGTAATGTTGGCACATTACTGCTTGGCGGTAGAATAACTGGCAAAGGTGTGGTACTTCCCCAGGCGGACTCTGCCAAGAGTCCTACCACTACGTTACCGACATTAGGTCCATGGCGTAATGTCTTTAACGTAAAACGGCGAAGAAAAACATTGAGGAATTAGACATATATCTAAAATCTTTTGAAATCATGAGTCAGTCACCAACCTGATGGAGTATGGTCTTGACTCTCTCCATGCAAGAGAAGGCCCCGATTGTTTATGCTATACTAACATTATAAAGTTGAAGCGTTTGTTTTTTATGAATACGCTAATTTCAGGAAGTACTGGGCAGATTTCAAAAACAGGTATAATAAATATTGCCTCAGGTGTCTGACTCTCGTAATGCAAAAGTTGATTATTTTGGGGATAGATGCTGTTTTGTGAGAAATGTCCATTACTTTTAATTTATGAATTATTAGCTGTGCCCCTAGTTCCCGTCGTTCTTTTTATTTTTTCGGGATAAAAAGTAACCATGACTTCTTCCAGACTATAATCTATCTATGTTTCAAATTTCAGCCCGATCCGTACATACGTTACGACGTGACTGAGCAAGAACCATTAATATAATATGTAATATTAATAGGACAATAGGAATTATTATGATTGCAAAACAAACTCTTTCATCTTAATACATATACTTACTCGTATTTAACCCTGTAGAATAATATCTTGTTACTACGCAATAACCTCAGAAGCTCATCGTAACAGTTAAATTTGAATTTCACCACTTCGCCGTCGAAAGTAGAATTTACGGAACAGGTTTCTTTCAGGATTACAATGCTAAACCTTTTACGGGAATAATGAAAAAGCTCACCTCAAAGTTTCCACATTTTTCTCTAATGAAAGCTCACAGTAAGGTTTTCATTAAGAACTGCAGTGCGATCTGCCTTTAATCAGGATTCAGTGCTCTGATGATCAGTAGCCTTTGAGTACGGCCAAATACTCAAAGTCAGTAGCTGAAATACGAACAGATATGTACCAAGATTCAAAAGCAGTAGAGGCTTTTTCAGAATGAAATGTAAAGTTAATAACGCGGTCATGAATTGGCTTTCAAAAAATACTATTAATAATGATGCGCCCATTACCGCCACGGGAGGAGGACGTCGCTCGAGCTCGCTGTATGTGCAGTGCGCTCGTGCGTACGCGCAACGATCTCAATCCAAAGATGTGCCCTCTCAAACTTCAAAGCGCACGTAATCTTGTTATCGTTGGGAAGAGTGAGCTCACTCTTTCCATTCTAATCGGTTTTGGGAAGCGGTGAACGCCGGACGGTTTTACCTATCACTATTTGTTGTCACAACCAAAATAAGTAGAACCACAGCATACTTACCTCGCCGCTAGCAATTTTGGGGATCAAGTAGATTGGTGATGTGTAAACCATTTTCAAATAGTTCTGATTTATTGAAGACTTAATAACTCAATTATTATGAGATGTTTGGATATTTGTTGCTCAATTATGTCAGAATTCCTGGACGGATCGTGTTGAAATTTGGAACACAGATACACCTATTACAGTCTGGAATAACACAGAAGTTTTCTTTGCGGAAAAATAACTGAAACAGAAACTACACGGATGAATCTGCAGGGTGATGCTAGTTAAATACCAATTTAGAGCCCTATGTACTTAACGTTTTCAGTATCATGAGTATCGTGACAATGTAGTTGTTGAGTTGAGAATGGACAGAGTTCCGCACCAACGTGTCCATAATTCAAGAGATCGGCATCAAGCAGCGTTTGTCGGCTGTAGTACAGTTGCGCATACTGCAGTATTTTTGGACATATCTCCAGACGAAATGACGACTCCATGGAGCGAGTGCTTGTGCTGGGAAAAGTGGAGGGAACCAGATCGCGCGGCAGGTCACCTATGCGCTGGACTGACCAAGTGAAATCCGCGATAAGAAGCCACGTGTCTGACTGCGCCAGGCAGTTCGCGAATAGGGAAAAATGGCGGGAGATCGTACCGAGAGCTGTGCCCACCCCTACCACTGACGTGGACGTCTCGTCGCGACCACGACCGCTCTGCCAAAAGCGATACGGAAAAGAAGAAGAAAAACGTAATTGTGAGTGAAAATGTAACCGCTTATCTAAAAATACCTTCTGTTGTTCCTATTCTAGATATAAGAACCAGATACCTAACAGATAATACATTTCTCAGTACGAATGATAAATGTGGATTCAAAGCGCTTTGTTTGAATTTTTGGAATATCCATTAAGAATTGTTAGGGCTTGGATCTTGTTCGCTTGGTAATTCAATATTTATAAAGAAAGGACATTAGCCCTATGTATTTTGTTTACAACTAAAAAATTACTTTACTTTACTAAAGATGTAATTCTTACTTCTCTACTACTTATTATACATAAATGCCAAAGTAAATTACGCTTTCACGCCTACTACAGAACCTATTTTAACATAATTTTGTACACTGATCATCTAAATTCTGAAAAAATGTAATCTTCAATGTACAATTTGAAAAATAATTTAAAAACTAGATCAATCTTTCGTCGGTTTCGAAGATAGAAGCTTGAAACTTGTTTTTAGGGTTCCGTAGCCAAATGGCAAAATACGGGACCATATAGATTCGTCATGTCTGTCTGTCTGTCCGTCCGTATGTCACAGCCACTTTTCTCCGAAACTATAAGAGCTATACAATTAAAATTTGGTAAGTAGATGTAAACTATAACCCGCATTAAGATTATCATACAAAAAATAGAAACAAAAAAATGTAGGGGTGCTCTTACAAAGTTGTATCATTTGTACAACTAGTTGCACTCCTGATACAGAATGGTTCTGTGACCAAAACACGAGTTCCGTGACTATTTTTTTACTCAACAAATACTCATTTCTTCCTTATTTTTTCCTCAGTTTTTACTTCAAAAAAGAATTAAACTAACATTCACACACTTCTGTTTCAAATACCGACCAAAAACACTCAACCGTACATGAGAACGGCATTAGCTGCCTTGTTTCGAGCTGGGCTAATAAGACCCAGTGGCCCTAATTAGACCCAGTAGTCTTGTGTAAAGTAAATCCCATTACGGACTTAATTGTAAGATCGGCCTCTTAGTACCAGGTGTCCCAAGGTGGCTGTTTGCCAATTAACTTAGAGGGTCTAATAGGCGCAATAAGAAATGGGCATTGTGTGTTGACGTTTTAAAGTCGATTTTACAATAATGAGTTTAAGACTTCTAAAACTTTAAAAAATATATTTGTAACTATTATCTATAGTGATTAACTATTCAGATTGGTGGCCGATGAAGAGCAAGAGAAGTGTTGGGCGTCTACCGGCTAGATGGGTCGATGACATTCGAACAGTCGCGGGTCATGCATGGATGAGACTGACAAGTGGCGTACACGAAGAGAGGCCTATGCTCAGCAGTGGGCGATAACGGGCTGAAGAAGAAGAAGAAGATTATCTATAGGTTAAAATTGTTATTAAAATTTTGCGATTTGAACACATACAACACATACAACGATTGAATAGATATAACGATTATTTAATTTAACGATAAAATTTGAATAGATAAAACGATTTGATAAAGTTACATTAAACGTTACATTAATCACTATAAAAGCTATAATTGAATTACCTCGACGTTTTGGCAGCGTCAAACCGCCGTCTTCTTTGAATTCGATGCAAAAGCAAGGATGTAGTTGACGTTGTAGCGTTTTTTCCCAGATGTTCACTGTCAATTTGAAAACACTAAGCTTGTAACCATCAAAAATACAATTAGAAAGTCTATCTTATCACAAACGTAGAGTCAAACGCCTTCTTTTGAGTCTTTGGCAGTCAGTGAATTGTTTTTTTAATATTATAAAGTGACGAGACGAACAGAAGATGTACCTGACGGTAAGCAACATACCTGCCACATAACAGCACAGTGACACGCAGCTATTGGAACATGACGAGTCTAAATCATCACCTAACACTGTACTGCGTTCGTCACCTAGAGATCTAATATCTCTATCTCTAAACCCTGTTATTTATTTGGAAACATTGCTCTTCAAACCGGAACACACATGTTTGCACATAACTGCTTGGCGGTAGAATAACTGGAAAAGATGCGGTACTTCCCCAAACGGACTCTGCCAAGAGTAGTGAGGGAGTGTTTTTTTCCTATTGTTACAAAGTAACCTGAAAATGGTAATCAGAGTTTTTGTCGTGATTCCAAACCACTATAAAACACTATTTGGTAAACTTCGTCGAGTCTTCTCGTCACCTATCCCACAAAGTCTCAAAACAAAAGTATACAACCAGTGCGTCCTACCTGTTATGACCTACGGTGCTGAAACGTGGACACTAACAGTCAAAATGGTCCAAAAGCTCAAAGTCGCTCAGCGAGCTATGGAAAGAGCTATGCTTGGGGTTTCTCTGAGGGATTGCATCCGCAATGAAGTAATTCGTCAAAGAACTAAAGTCACCGACATAGCTCAGCGTATTAGCAAACTGAAGTGGCAATGGGCCGGTCACATCTGTCGCAGACCCGATAACCGTTGGGGTAGACGGGTTCTGGAGTGAAGACCGCGAATTGGTAAACGTAGTGTAGGACGCCCTGAGACTAGATGGAGTGACGATATACGAAAGACAGCTGGTGGCGGTTGGAAGCGTAAGACCGAGGATCGGGCTGAGTGGCGATAGGAGAGGCACTGTTGCACGCCAACAAACAAAGCAGTGGACGAACACGGGCTGATGATGATGATGATGATAAAACTCTCTATTTGAAAATACCTAGTATAACAATCAACAAAAAACACTCAGGTAACGCAATCCACAATAAGAAAGACTATTTTATCACAAACGTAGACTCAAATCTCGTCGTTCGAGTTTTTGAATGAATGAAAATTCAAAGAATTAAAAAATGTTTATTGTGGCAATAACGAGAGACAAACAAAAACACAAGATATGGTACATGTTTGTAACAAGAAGAAAATACATAAAACAAATACATGTTGTGTTAGTATGCACTGAACCCCACACTAGGGCTACCTGTGTTGTGGTATCTAGGCTTCTCCTTATTTTAGACAATAATATAGTTTTTTTCTTTGGAAGTAAGTGAATCGGGTTTTTCACGACAATCACGTTTCATCGTAGAATTGTAGCCAGCATCATTGTTTTTCATCAAATGATATAACGAAGTAGTGTAAACCTTTAAAAGTTAATAAAATCTGTATCAAGAGAAGATGTGATAGAAAGTATATCATAGACATGTTTTGCGAATTCTATTTGGATTTAACGTGTAGGTACAGCAAACATACGTTAGCGTATCTATCCAAACTCACTTCACTGCCTTTCATCCTCGAAGGGTAAACACGAAATGGTATCGGCGAGATGTTTACACGTTACATCAAAATAAATAAACAAAAGGTCTCTGAAATATTTCATTTACTTTATGAGACGATTTTGTCGTTGATTACATGTATATATTACACAGGTTTCAGTTGCCCGGAAGAGTTTGCTTTTAGCGATAAAGTTGCCATTTGATTCACTTTCAGCTTTCAGGCTATGACAATTTGCCTTCCTTCCACTCGACACCACCAAAACGACACCATCGGTGGTGTCGTATGGAATCAATAGTCCATACGACAACACCGACTAATAGTGAGGTTACCTACATACAAAGTTGTTGATATGAAAACTCCAATTAAGTTCAAGCAGTTTCATTAATGAGGTATGTCATTTGATAAAGTTTATATTTATCTCACTCAAATGGTCATCTTGACATTGTTCATTGCAATTTGCATATTATTGTCTTTCCGTCCGAATATTTTAATTTTTCACAATGGACATGAATACTAATACTAACGACATAAAATACATAAAAACTAAAAATTCCATACGACACCACGGATGGTGTCGTTTTGGTGGTGTCGAGTGGAAGGATGGGCAATTTGTTTATTTTACTTCAAAAAGGAGGAGGTTTTCAATTCGGTTGTATGTTTTTCTCATATATGTTACGCGATAGCTCCGTTAATTGTTAATCGATTTTGATGGTTCTTATTTCGTTTGGTAAATGTTCAAAGATAATCCTGTGTAAATTTTACCAAAATCAGTGTAGCGGTTTTAGAGATATGAATAAAATGCTAAAATTTACTCTAAATTTAAAAAAAAATAAAAAGTGACGAGACGAGCAGGGCACATGCCCTGCTCGTCTGATAGTAAGCAACATGCCTGCCACATAACAGCACAGTGACACGCAGATATTGAAACATGAAGAGTCCAAATCATTACCTAGCACTGGACTGCGCTCGTTACCCAGAGATCTAAGATGTTATATCTCTAAGCTCTGTAATTTACCTAGAAACATTGCCTTTCAAACCGGAACACAGTAATGTTTGCACTTTACTGCTTGGCGTTAGAATAACTGGCAAAGGTGTGGTACTTCCCCAGGCGGACTCTGACAAGAGTCCTGCCACTACTAAATTTAATTTGAATTACTGATAGTGTCTTATGTAATTTGGTCGAGTGTCTAAATTGAATATTAAATTGAAGCCGTATTTTGTTTTTCTCAGAAAAAACATTATCTTTTGTATTGTGGACAATAAAAAGAAAAGAAAGATCTACTATGTAGATACGAGTATGTTTGGTAGATGTACGAAATTTAATATTTCGGCAATACGATGAATATTGAAAACATAACGCTGGTTTAAGTCCTGACCTAACTAAACTGGACCATTTCAGGTCATCTTATTAGGAAAAAAGAGATCTCATCATTTACGACACCACTCTCTTTTGTGCTAGGCAAGTCTATGTCGCACCCGACGTCATCACATATCTTCACCATGGTCGTTCCCTGTCACGCCTAGTGTCGACCGTCACGTCACTCAATACCTACCATGTAACAAAAAATCCTTGGCGCGTATACGTAAATTATTAAATGGACCTTAAATACCATTCATTAAAGTATAAATAAATAGTTTGCATTGTTGATACAATATACTACCTAAGGACACTTCGGTGATTGAGACGAATCTAAAAATCTAATTGTCAAAATATATCCAGTCGTTTGGAAGATACGTGAGAATAAAGAAATTTACAAACAAACAAGATATGCGCGAAAAACATAACCTTTCTTTCAGTCGGGTAAAAAAGAGGAATGCTTAAGAAAACAAAAGTCTTAAAAATTTAATTTTCATTTAACTTCGAAAAAAACAAACACTTTAATTTCAAATCAAACCTTGTCTAGGTTTGATTTGAAATTCGACTAAAGTGTCATATTTTTTGTAAAATCGTCTTAACTATTCCAATGAATTGGCGAGTTTGTACGAACATGTGTTCGTTGCAGCAAATTTAGACTTTTTTTTGATATTTCACAAACCGATTTCGCTAAAACATATATGAGGCCACTTCTGAAGTTTAACTAATAACATATCAAACAAAAAGACATAAAATAGATGTACAATTAATTAGCGAAGCTATGGCCCAACATACTTACAAAAATAAGGAAAACATAAAACCGAATCGAGAAAATCCTACTTTTTGATATCAGTAAAAAGCATAATAAACCAGCAACAATTTTGTAACAGAACTTTGGCAACGCAAGATTTAATATCAAGAAGATCGGTCACTAAACCGAAAAAACTCAGCTATTTTGCTCCTTTTAAGCTGCCCATCCCTCAGATATCATCAAAATATATTACAACAAATATTTTCCTGTCATACTTCCTTATCTTGATTCAAAATGACTTCAGATACAAAACTAGTGACTTTGCACGAGGGGCAATGCTGATACTATATATATATAATATACTAAACACAGGGTTTAGCCAGAGTTCGCAATGAAAGCACAAAAAACAGTTTATTTAAGACATTAGAAATCACATTAGGAATCTTTAAAATTATTACTAAGTATTTCTCAACAATGTTCACATATAAACAATTTTCTTGAATTATAAATAAAAATCCGCTGGGTTGTTTTAATGATCTAAGCATACATAGGGACTGAGGGACATTAAATAAATAAATAAATAAATATTGGTGGACATTCACACACAACACCATCTGACCCCAAACTAAGCAAAGCTTGTACTATGGCGGGCAGATAGCTGATATAATACATATATAGTTTTAAATACATACTTATTATAAATTATAAATTATCATTGGGAAGTTACTTTGTTTTGTACTACGTAGTGATGTATCTTGAGATACATCGTGTTCAGTTTTAAAGAGACAGTGAAAAATTACAAAGGATCGAGTGATGGATCGCAGCCCAAGCCTACGCTTAAAAAACGATTCGGATGCTTAATTTTTCTGTCGTCAGATGTCGCTTTCGCAGGCGGCGTGATGGATCGGTCGGGCGAATAACAGACCTCTACTACTGGAACTCACAATTAAGATTTAATTTTTAATGCTACTAATATTATCAATGTAACAATTTGTTCATCTCACCTTAAATTTTAAAATACAATCAGTACGTTTATATTTCGATTCGTTCATAGTCTCAATTGGTCACGATCAAAGAGTTGACATGTAGGTACTGCGTATATAGTTGGCACAAACGTTTTCCACCGAAAGCACGGATAGCATCTTTCTTGCCTTGTCGCTCTTGTGGATGTGTCATACTTTTTGTCGCGGCACATATATGCACGTATGCACGTCATCTGCTTACGATTGGCACAAAGGAACCGTGCGGAAAATCTAACTCTGTACGATGGTCACGATGTTTGCCTATACCGCTAACACCAGTGATATAAGTGAATAAAAAACACCAGTTTTTTATGACAGTGTGTTTATGATATCTTTTGCTGGTAAGTGCCTACATCTGCACATGAAAAAATATTAAATTGATAGTTTAACAAACACTAGAAAACAAAGCTTTGTCAATATTTATAAGTCAATATATAATAGGGTTGGAAAACCTTGAACCTTAACTGTGGGCCTCATAACAAAGCTCAAAGTCACACAGCGAGCTATGGAGAGGACTATGCTCGGAGTCTCTTTGCGCGACAGAATCCGTAATGAGGATATTCGCAAAAGAACGAAAGTGACTGACATAGCTCAAAGAGTAAGCAAGCTGAAGTGGCAATGGGCAGGCCACATCGCTCGCAGAACTGACAACCGATGGGGAAGAAAGGTTCTCGAGTGGCGACCACGAACCGGAAGACGCAATGTTGGACGGCCTCCCACTAGATGGACAGATGACGTCATAAAGGTCGCTGGAAACCGTTGGTTGCAGGTTGCGCAGGACCGTTCGTTGTGGAAATCTAGGCGGGAGGCCTATGTTTAGCAGTGGACGTCTTGCGGCTGATGATGATGATGATGAAAACCTTGAAACATAATCGTGGTCAAAGTTCATTTAAAGATTTTTCTAACAAATCCAAGCACAGCTACTACGATGTTCTATCGTGAAGTTCCAGCTTATATCTTTCGGTTCCATCATCAGACAGTACCATATTATTGTATTGTCATCAAAACTACATACAGCTGCCAATTTTCATGACGCCACGATTCTTGGAAGATGGTTAAATGTAAAATTAGTTACCTTAGATTTATTTACGCAGTTACATACAGGTAGACCTAATAAAAGCGTGTTAAATAACAAGTGCAGAAATAAAAGTATGATAATACTACTTCACTAGGACGAGGTAGCCCAAATACAACAACGAAATGACATCTTTTGAGGGCATGCGTAATCTATCAGTCCACACTTGCCCAGCTCGGTGGATTATGATCTTGACCTTATTTTTATGTGATCAAACGTAGAGTTCGAAAATAAATATGAAGTAAATGTTTATGTTGTTCTAAACATAACTGAATATTTAAATAGATTGATTGATACAATTTATTAACAGACTAAAAGAGAAGTACACAAACACAGAAAAAATACAGATCATCACCATCATCATTAGCTGGAAGACGTTCACTGCTGAACATAGGCCTCCCCCCTAGATTTCCACAACGAACGGTTCTGCGCAACCTGCAACCAGTGGTTTCCAGTGACCTTTGTGAGGTCGTCTGTCCATCTAGTGGGAAGCCGTCCAACACTGCGTCTTCCGGTTCGTGGTCGCCACTCGAGAACCTTTCTTCGCCATCGGTTGTCAGTTCTGCGAGCTATAAATACTAATAAAATAC
The DNA here is from genome assembly GCA_017562165.1 of Ectropis grisescens. NCBI lineage: Eukaryota > Metazoa > Arthropoda > Insecta > Lepidoptera > Geometridae > Ectropis > Ectropis grisescens. The sequence continues at coordinate 11,718,098 of CM029794.1, read as the reverse complement.
AGATAAATACTAATAAATTAATCGTGACAAATACTAAACTTATCCTAAATGAAATTGAAAAAAAAAGTCCCTGACGATTTCCCAATAGTAACAGGGACGTTACTTATAGCCTGAGCTTAGATTGGCATTTGGGTAAGTAAATTCGGTAGCGCGTAAAATGTTGGCCTCTAAGATGTCCGAACTCATCATCGCGAAAGAGATTAAAGTGTTTTTACAGCTTTGGATCCGCTGTCTGGCGGGCAAAGTGATTCTGCCAGCGGTATTTCGGTATAGAAAATGTTGATAATTTGCGACAGTTAAAATAAGTTTTACCAGTGTTATTCTTACAAAATCTAAGTTACATTAAAGAAATACTCGCGTTTGTTTGGTGGTTTTCTCATCGTCATTATTTCTTTAACCCGTCAAGAAGTAAATTTTCATGGAAATAATATTTTCATTTGAAATAAAAACGCGGGTAACTCACGTTTAATATGGTCAGTCCAGACCGACTCAAGTTTCGATCGCGCACGGTGAATTTTTTCAAGTAGAGGCCTACTCCTACTCCTTGAAAAAGTTCGCCGGGCGCGATTGAAACTTGAGTTGGACTGGACTGACTATATCAAACGTGAGTTATTCGTATAATTATTATTCATCTAGAAAATGTTTAATCCAAATATCCTTTTTGTCCTTGATAAAGCCCGTTTTGGATTTGTATTTTAATCTCCCAAAGACAGATTGTTTTGTTTTTGCCATAGATTTTTTTACTGTCGTTAGTTTATCTCAATAAAATACTTCAAAAAATATTGTTGAGTGTAAATCAACCATATAATCTTAACAACTGGTAGCTGAGCCGGTGATCCATCGAATATTAATAACCTATATATCCACTGCAACGCCATCTCACGGGCTGATTTGCAAATCTAAACCACCCAGGGCGCCACCGTATATTGTATGCGTTTGGCATACAAAAAAACCATTCATATTGGTCCCGCCGTTATGAAGAGTTCAGTGACATACACAAGTAGAGTAAAATTACATGTAAAGACTTATACATACTTGAACGAGTTCTGAACTATTGTTTGTCCCTTTGCAAATAGGGATCGGATTAGTTCCGACGATTGTAATTCCTATTGTTTAAAATCATTTTCTAGAACAGCAATCGATCAACGCTTAAGCACTCTTCAATGAAGAACCCTGAATCAGGCCTTAGACATTTATTAAGTTGAAAACTTTATAATTGCGAGCACTTGAAGTTACTGAGCATATTTACATATTTTGATGGATTTGTAGGAATCCAACGTTCTAAACCTATTGTGGACTTTGGACATTGTTTTAGTGATTGATTATAAGACTGAGTTGACTGAATCAAATTCGTTTACAAAGTTACGCAAAACTTGTGTAATGATCTTCTTGGTATTTTTCCACTAGGTCAGGACAGCTAGACTTAAAAAAGTGTAGGTAATTTGAGTTTTTTTTGACAACCCTGGTTAAAGATACAGTAGTGTTGTTTAATTAATTGAAATTTATCGATTTCATAACTTATGGTATGAATCATAGGGATTAATATAGACTTTACCAAAAAACTACAGAAATTAGGTAACAAACGTTCCATAGACTTCTTGCACATTCTTTTTACTTTATTTATCATATCTTGTGTGCTCACTTACATTTTTTTCACACATCGTATTTTTATCGAAATTTGCACAACAATTGTGCTGCTATTTTGTGTGGGTGTATATGATGTAAATGCTGTAAATGTTCGCCATTATTTATTTCAATTTTAAACAAGAACAAAATCAAAAATTTTGATTAACCCCCGACTACCTCAGGTTTGTTTTATCTGTACAACATTCTACTAGTCAAGCCCTTTCATTTGATACCCATATTAAGGGAGTTGTGAAGAAAGAAATGTACCTATTTCGCCCTTTTGTGGAAGCGGCCATCTTGGATTTGAAATTTGTCATAGTGCAATGTATTCCACTAGTCAAGCCCTTTCGTTTGATAACCATTTTGAGGTAGTAGTGAAAAAAAAAATAATTCGCCATTTTGTGGTGGCGGCCATCTTGGATTTGATTTTTTTTATAGTGTATAGTGTTTTACTAGTCAAGCCCTTTCATTTGATACCCATATTGAGGTAGGTTGTGAAGAAATATTTTGTCCGCCATTATGTGGAGGCGTCCATCTTGAATCGATATTAACCAAACATAGCCTAAAACATCCGCACGGATATTAACTTTCAAATAAAAAAACCGCATTGAAATCGGTCCATCCGTTTGAGCTCTAAGGTGCCACAGACAGACACACACACAGACAGACAGACAGACAGACAGACAGACAGACAGACATCGACGTCAAACTTATAACACCCCTTTTTTTGGTCGGGGGTTAAATAGACGCGATTGATTTTTGTCATTAGTTATTACCATTAAATTTTTTTTTGCTCAGAAATTACAGGGCAATGGATAACATCTTATGTAATTATCTGAGTGACGAACGCAGTGTAGTGTTAAGAATTGATTTGGGTTCTTCATGTTTCAATAGCTGCGTGACGCTGTGCACTGTGTGTGTGCAGTTATGGATAGGTGTGTTGCTTACCATCAAACACATATCAGACTGTCACTATACACTATAAAAAAACAACGAAATATAGTCTTGATCCTTCTGAGAGAAGGTTCTGGGTGCAAATAGTAAATTAACCTGTTTATGTTTAAGCAGTTTTACAATTGTATGTAGGCAATGAGCTTTTAATTTTTTCTAATTATAACATTGATACACATTCCCGACATTTGGTTGTAATGCAGTGGTTATAATTTTTATACTAAGTGTCTGGCTTTGGCCAAACATTCAGTAAATGTTGAGCCAAAAACTGCAAAATTCCCATTTTTACGTGATCTGTTAGGCTGAGACTAGACGACGGAAATTAAAAAGTGGTAATTTTTTTCAATAATCAATTGTGTTTGTGGGCCATCTCATCTATTGTTAAGGGATTATTAAATCTATGATGAAGCACGGTTATTAAGAATAAAACCATTAGATTGAGAGTGATTATACCCATTAGTGAACTCCGAACTCAAGCGAAGTGTACCACGGTTTAAATGCTCTGAATAAGTAGAGTCAAATATCTACGTTTGAGTTTTCACAACGTTGAGCCCAAATCCATGTCGATTTTTCGAGCAACGAGGCAGTATCCTGGTATCATAACAGTATCCAACAAATTTTGAAATTGTATTTCCAAAAAATGAGTGTTGGTATAAGAAAAATATGTGTGATTAAGGCTTGCTTGCTAGGCTTAAAAACTGCCCGCGCGGGGAAACCCGACTGATCAGTTTTGTATGGAAACCGCGTGGACATCCGCGCAACGCAGTTGCAAGTCTAAGACCGCACAACAGAAGTAAAAACTTCATTATAATAATGAATACTACCAGCAGTGAAGAGCAGCTCTGGTTACTGTATCTTTCTTTCTCGGGTACATTAGGCGGTCCCAAGTTCACTCAAACAAGCCTTGTAGTTCACAGCGTGTTTCAGTCTCACTAACAGTCTACGCAAAAATCTGTATGCGATCAACAAAAAATAAGTTTCTCTTCAAAAACTATTTGGTCTGATCCCAGCTTTAGTATTAAAATTCACGAGTATCTAATATATGCCACGCTGTAAATAAACCGAAGCTACCAACCCTCCAAACCTATTTGGAATGTGTCCAAATATGAATAAATAAAGCGCTGGATATGCTAAATAGTTCGCCATAACAGCTTGTGTGTCACCTTGCGACATATTTTCGTGACACTTTTATGCCTAAACTAACAGCGCCCTGTGGTTTTACCGGAGTAGTTCCCGTTCCCGTTGGTTTACCGGGATAAAACGCCTATATGTTCTTCTAGACTATTATCTCACTGTGTTCAAAATTTCAGCCCGATCCGTTCATACTTTCCAAATAAAAAGATATTCTATAAATGCTGCTTTAAAACATTGCAACTGCCTTGTATAATATGATAAATTCTAACTTATGGCTATCCAGTACATTAAAAATAATAAAAAATGGGTGTCCGGAAAGTCAGTTGGTTTAGGGACAAAAGTTAACGTGACAACGTCATGACATAATATTGATAGATGCAGCGCAAGCGTACAATGAGCGTAACGGTATATAACGGGACACTTTTTCGTGCATGCAGCCAGCTTTTATCGATTTATTAGACATCGTCACGTCAAAACCTTATCACATTTTTTGTAGTATCGAAGATAACGAATCTTTGTATTTCTAGGAAAATAAATATTAGTTACATGACAAGATAATCTATCAATTATTCATAAGCATACGGTTCAACGTATTAAAAGGTTCACTGAGATTATTAGTTTATTACTATGACTAGAACTGATAGGCATGTCCCTGATATAACTTAATTTGTGTTTAGGCATCACGATATACATGAAAGGTTCCAAGAACTAAATACCCAATATCTTAAGGCGAAGATAAGAGTAAACGACAATTATAACGAAATATTAGTGAAGGCGTCCGCGAGTTTAATACAATTTGATTAAATCAAGTTGCTAATTCTGGTACGACTATTCTACAGATACATTTTATAAATGCAAAAAATTAAAAATAAGAGACCGAGAACGAATACCCCTATTCTTAGCTCTTCACATTATAGCTTTGTATGGGCGCCAGGTCGCGCCGCGACCGAGACCGTGGACCGAGATACTTGTCGTGGTCTCCGGTCTCCGTCGCGACCGCCTTACAGGTTACGGTTCGCCCGGAGACCGCGACACGAGACCGCGGCCGGAGACCGCGACAAGTGTCTCGGTCCACGGTCAGAGTGATGTGCTTGTCGCGGTCTCCTGTCGCGGTCTCGTGTCGTGGTCTCAGCGCAAACTTGTACCTAACGTCGGCTATACGTACTGTTACAACCTTAAAACTGCTGATCCTGCAGGAAGTCAATTCCTCGATGTCGATATTGGCGATTCTGCAGTATTTTGCTATATAAAGTCGAATTGTCGAATAAATCTTCCAGTCAGTTCTCGAAAGGTTACTCTGCCTCTCAGCCTACGGACCTGGTTCATGCCCGCCGGACCTGAGACCTCAGATACCCCTAGAGAAGTGCCGCGCGCGTCTGTTTCTATTTCGGTTGGTCTAGGAAAGGCCCCTCACTAAATCCAAAAACTTGTGAAGTGTTTGTTTAAACTCAAATAAAAGTGAATAAGTACAAATTGTTTTTTTAGAATCAGTGATTTCAGTCTAACATTATTGGTGTCAGAAGTGGGATCTATTATCCCTGGTCGCCTATTCCTATCACGCAACGCGCCGCGCCACTTCGGGTCTCTCAGTGACTCAACTGTTGGCTTGCTCCGCTCTGAGCTAGAGCCAGCCGCCAACCAGCCACTACTGTCTCCATCGCCGTAGAAGTACCGAGCCGTCAGCCGCTGTGCCGTATGTACACCGCACCGCCCTTCTGTTGACCACAGCTCGCCTCAAGGTAGAGAACCTTTGTGCAGCTCCACTGTGCCCTGGAACCCAGTGCACCGAGCCGCCCTGAACTGACTCCGGCCAGCTCCAGCTCCGAAACGGGCTTTCTGTCCGCCTCTTCCCGAGCTGCCTCGCCGTAACCTCACCAGCTCCACCTGCGACGCGGGCTTTCTGTCCGTCTGTTGCCGAGCTACCCTTTCACCGATACCTGCTTAACTGCGCAACCTCACTTGCGTATTGCACAACACGACAGCTGCCCGACTACGGAGAACCGCAACCCGACACCGCGCCGAATTCCAATGACAAGTGTCTTAATAATCGCCGCTCTGTAAGTTATTTAATAATTTAATTTTGTTTCTCTGTTTTGCTTTTCTTGTATTTGAATTTTTATAACAAAAGAAAATGGCTAAAGATATTAAACCGACAAAAAACAACTTCCACTAGCTCTCTATTGACGGTAGAGGAAGTAAACTTTACTGTTCTCACGAAATTTATAAAACCATTCGATGGTGATAAAAATAAATTATCCTCATTTTTGCGCAATTGCGAGAATGCGCTATCTTTAGCTACAAACAATCAACAAGACCTTTTGTTCAAATATATTTTATCACAACTAGAAGGCAAAGCTGATTCAGCATGCTCTCTAAAGGTATTTGATAACTGGCTAGAACTGAAACCGTTTTTAAGAGTTACCTTCAGGGAATCTAAGCACAGAGACCATCTATTTATAGATTTACAGCAGTGTAGGCAAAAATATAACGAAAGCGTGACCCAATACAGTCTACGTTTGGAAACTTGCCTCACTCGCCTACAAACTGATATTACGCATTCTACTAAAGATCCTTCCGAATTAAAAGGTAGAATTGCCAACACGGAGGATCTCGCTCTCCATACATTTATATTAGGATTGCCAGGCCATATTTCCAATATTATAAGATGTCGGAATCCTTCCAATTTAAATGAAGCGGTCAACCTTGCTATACAAGAGGAAAAATTGTACAATTATGTTACACAAGCTAGAAAACATCCTGAGGAGAGACCAAAGTGTAAAAACTGTGGCAAAATCGGTCACTCTGAACGTAACTGCTACAACCGTACCCCTCCTAACTACCGCGAGCGCTCAATAAATACAATAAACCCGTCACTATCTCCACCGCGACCCCTACGGTATCTCAAAACATTATAAAGACCTGTCGCTATTGTAAAATATAGGTCATGAAATTCACGAATGTCGTAAAAGACAATATAACAACTCTCGCCGCCAGCTTCCTAATTCTTCTAACCCTAAACAAATGCATCATCTTTCCCAAGATGAGGATGACAACACCATCCAGGAAGATGATTTTTATGATCAGTCGCATTTAAACTAAAATTGGTTCCGGTCCCGCGTCGTACGGAATCATCAACACAAACCGACGCCTTTGACATAAGTTTCTATTTCAATAACGACCTGCCGGTTAAGTCTAATAGGTCTCGTTCTAATCCGACTCAATCGTCTCAATCGTCTCAATCGTCTCAATCGTCTCAATCGTCTCAATCGTCTCAATCGTCTCAATCGTCTCAATCGTCTCAATCGTCTCAATCGTCTCAATCGTCTCAATCGTCTCAATCGTCTCAATCGTCTCAATCGTCTCAATCGTCTCAATCGTCTCAATCGTCTCAATCGTCTCAATCGTCTCAATCGTCTCAATCGTCTCAATCGTCTCAATCGTCTCAATCGTCTCAATCGTCTCAATCGTCTCAATCGTCTCAATCGTCTCAATCGTCTCAATCGTCTCAATCGTCTCAATCGCCTCAATCGTCTCAATCGTCTCAAGCGACCCAATCGTCTCAATCGCCTCAATCGTCTCAATCTACCAAACCGACTCTCTACTAAGTCCAAACCTAATAAGAGTAAAATTGTTACATTTTCTAAATCTCTCAACTCTTCAGATCAATGCGAGGTAACTTATGAGATAAAAATAAATAATAAAACTCATCTGCCTCACATTTATGTTAAAAGCCAATACTCAGATAAAATTCTAGTATTTTTGGTCGACTCTGGCTCCTCTGTGTCTCTTATCAAAAATCATCTCTCCAAACGCTACCTCTCGTAGACCCTGAGGTAATTAAATTCAAGGGTATCGACAATGACTCTGAATATTCAACTAGCTTGGGATATTGTCAACTAGATCTCCAAATTTCCAAGAAAGAAACACTATATGCCAAATTTCATCTAATATCAGACTCAGTCTTCATTAAATTTGATGGCATAATAGGTAATGACTTATTGAAACTCTATAACTGCAACATAGACTATAGAAAAGATCTCCTCACAGTTGGTAACTACAACATCAAACTTAATTTTACTAAGCCTCAGTATACCATTCCTGCACGCTCAGAAATGATGATCGAATGCGGTATACTTAACCCTGAAATTTCATGCGGACTAATAGAAAACAGGAAGTCCAAAGAGGTGTTTTTTTGTCCAACTGCCTAGTCGAAGTCAAACCTAATAAACATGCCAATGTCTCTATTCTTAATACTACTAATGAAGATGTTATCATTCAAGCTCTATCTGTAGAAATTCACCCTTGCGATACCCTACATGACCTCCAAAAAATGTGCAACCGATTCACACTGTCTCTTCTAACCCTTCTATTTCCAATTCATCTGTCCCAAGGAATCGTATTGATGAGGTAAAGGTCAAATTAGAACCTCACATCTCAACACTGAAGAGTCCTGTAAGCTTCTAGATCTATGCACCGAATACTCTGATCTGTTCCATCTCGAAGGTGACACTCTCACCTGTACTAACACCCTAAAACATGAAATAAAAACTACTTCCTCGCAACCAATTCAAACTAAAACCTATCGATATCCTGAAATTCATAAATTAGAAGTCAACAAACAAATCCAGAAAATGCTAGATCAACAGATAATAAAGCCCTCTGATTCTCCATGGTCATCCCCTATATGGGTAGTCCCTAAAAACAGGATGCATCAGGCCAGAAAAAATGGCGCATCGTTGTAGACTATAGAAAGCTCAATGATGTTACGATTGGTGATGCTTATCCTATTCCAAACATTGCTGATATTCTAGACCAACTAGGTCATAGTAAATACTTCTCAACTCTTGACTTGGCGTCTGGTTTCCACCAAATAAAGATGTGTGAAGCAGACGGACCCAAGACAGCTTTCTCTGTCCCTAATGGACATTTTGAATACACAAGAATGCCATTCGGTCTTAAAATGCTCCTGCAACCTTTCAAAGATTAATGAACACTGTCCTTTCAGGCTTACAAGGCTTACACTGTTTTATCTATCTCGATGACGTCATCATATATTCCCATAATTTACCAGATCATATCCAAAAACTTAGTCTAGTATTCGATGCTCTCAGACGTCATAATCTTAAATTACAGCCTGATAAATGCGAGTTTTTAAAGAAAGAAGTCGCCTATCTTGGCCATGTCATCACTGACAAAGGCGTGTCTCCTAATCCCGAGAAGGTCAAAGCAGTACTTGCTTACCCTGCTCCTAAGAATCCAAAACAAATCAAGAGTTTTCTTGGTTTAGTTGGATACTACCGAAAGTTTATCAAAGATTTTGCCAAGGTTACCAAACCTCTAACTTCTCTTCTCAGAAAAGATGCTGATTTCATATGGGAGAATCACAAGAAAACTCATTCAACTCACTCAAAAGTTTGCTTACTAATTCACCGATCCTACAATATCCAGATTTCTCTAAAGAATTTACACTCACTACCGATGCCTCTAATTACGCTATAGGTGCTGTTCTTTCTCAAGGCGAACCAAACAAAGATCTACCTATTGCTTATGCCTCTAGAACGCTTAATAGCGCAGAAGGTAATTATAGTACCACAGAAAAAGAACTCTTAGCCATTATCTTTGGAACAAAACTTTTAGGCCTTATTTGTATGGCAGAACATTTAAAATAGTCACTGACCATCGCCCCTTAACTTGGCTCTTCAACTGTAAAGATCCCAGTAGTAAACTAGTACGCTGGAGACTAAAACTTGAAGAGTATGATTACAAAATTGAGTACAAGCCCGGCAGAATAAATTCAAACGCCGACGGTTTGTCACGTCCTCCTATTCACAATATTACAGACAACATCGAAACCGACACACTCACATACCAACAATTTATGAAATCTCGCTCTAGCCCAATTTTGAATGATACAATTATTCTAGAACATAACAAAAGTCTCCTAGATTCACATTGTTCAATTATCGCATACCCTACTTCCATCGATTTAGATTCTTCTAACCCTTTTTCTGAAAACATTCTTAATCTTCTTCAAGATAAAATGAATTCGAAATGTCTGAAAAGGAACTCTATACCGTCAGAGCATCTCAAGTCAACAATAAAACATACTTCCACATGTTTACCAAAGTTCACCATTTTGAATCCGTCACATACCAAGAAATTTTCAAAGTCCTCAAAGATCTACGGAATAACCTTATTGTACTATATCCCGAAGTAAAATCGATTGCCATGTCTGACTTTACCAATCCCTTCGACAAACTCAATTTCATTCTAATCCATGAAATGCTTTCTTTTCTATTTCATAACACTGGCATTCAAATTCACATTCATCATAACTTAATGAAGTATCCAAAACCAAATGAAGTGCCAACTATACTTCTCGAAAACCACGACTGTCCCACAGGTGGTCATATTGGCGCATCCAAATGTATAACAAACTTAAGGACATATACTATTGGAAAGGAATGAAAGGTGAAATTGAGAGATATGTCCAGAATTGTTCCTCTTGTCAAAAGAACAAAGCTCTACGAGGAATCAACAAAGCTCCTATGGAGATTACCACTACATCCTCTGAACCCTTTCAAAAATTTATACTGATATTGTTGGTCCTCTCCCAGACTCTGGTAGTGAAAATTTCAAATACATAGTCACATTCCAGGACGACTTAACGAAATATTCCATGGCTTATCCTATCACTGAATCTACAGCCGAAAAAAACGACCCAATGTCTAATAAAATTTATAAGTCACTTTGGCATCCCAAAAGTATCCTATCAGACCAAGGAGTACATTTCATTGCCGATGTATATAAACAAGTTGCTCAACTTTTAAAATTAAACATCTTTTTTCAACTCCTTATCACCCACAAACAAACGGTGCTCTAGAAAGGAGTCATGCCACTCTCAAAGAATATTTGAAATCCTATGTCAATGAGAATCAAGATAACTGGCATAAGTTCCTCCCCACTGCCATTATATCGTATAATTCTTGTGTACACTCTTCCACTAATTTTTCGCCACACGAACTTCTTTTTGGCTGCAAGCCTCATATACCTAGCTCTATTTATGATACTAACCCTACTGCAACTTATCCTGACTATATAAAAACTCTCAAACAAAAGTTAATAAACACCAGAAATCTAGCTCGTGACAATATCCTCCGTAGCAAGGAAAGATCTAAAACCTATTATGACAAAAATACAAAGGACCAGTCTTATAATGTAGGAGATATGGTTTACCTTAAGCAACATCATAGATTGCGTAAGGCATTATCTTCAATATGGAAAGGTCCATATCGCGTCATCAAAGTTCATGGTAATAGCAATGTCACTCTCCAAGTTAATCGTAGATTTAAAAGGTACCATTTCAACGAAATCAAACATGCTCATGAACACCCTATTTCAGGGCCATCGCGCCAGGAGCCGTCTCAGCCTTCAACCTAACGACGCCGATTACTAATAGTCCCGGCGTTTACTACGATCCCTTAGGAACTCTAAGATTTTATAATGATCACTGGAACCTTATTACTTACTCTGATATTTCTTATTTTAAGCCTCACCTCGAAAATCTGTATTCTATTCTAGAAAACTCAAAAGTTATTTGCAAAACTTATCCTGTCATATACAATGATTGTACAAATGTTCTTAACCCTCTAGAAAGTCTCTACAATAATGTAAATTCCAACTATTTAGCACTGTCTCATCTCACAGATAATAATAACAAAAGTAGCTTCAGAACTAAACGATCCTCGTGGTTTGGTGTAGGAGGTCCCATTCTAAAACAGCTTTTCGGACTCTAGATGAAGACGATGCCAAATCCTTCACTGACGCTATTAACGCAGTACAGGATGATCAACGTCACATGGCCTCTCTGATGAAGCAAAATATTCATATTTTGACCTCTTCTATTTCCTCTTTCAATAGTACTATTCAAAAATTAAATCATAATGAAATAGCGTTGAATGAGAATATGGTTAAACTCAACGTAATCTTAGAAACGATTTCTTCAAATGCCAACAAACTTGAAGTTAGTTCACATCTCGCAATGACGTTTAGTGCACTAGAAAGTTCTCTTATGATTCTCAACTTCCGTCTCAAAGATCTAATAGACTCAATTCTTTTCGGCAAACAAAATCTTGTTTATCCGTCTATCTTGAGCCCGTCTCAACTATACGATGAGCTAATCTCAAGAAATAATGAACTCGTAAGAACATTCCCAATTCCTGTAAATCTTAACAACATCCACACTCTACTGGATGTGTCAGATGTCTCATCGTTTATTTCAGATAACAAATTAGTATTTGTAGTAAAATTTCCATTAGCTATTCTGACAGAATACAATCTCTACCATATTTATGCTCTACCAACTCCTCATAATATCCAAGAGCCAAATTCTTTTGCCCTAATTAATCCATCTGCAAGATATCTAGCAATAACAGAGGACAAATTAACTTATTCCGTGATAAACGATTTAAGTGAGTGCAAATCGATATCTAGATACAACAAACTGTGTCAATTGAAAAGTGTTCAATCCAGTGTGTCAAACCCAATCTGTGAAGTGCAACTATTTCGCGAACACGTCACTAGTATTCCACAATCTTGTAATGTTAAAATAATGTTTGGTGATATTGACATTTGGCAGAAACTCACCAATAATAGATGGATCTATGTCCAATCAGATCTAACAAAAGTTTCTGTGAAATGTAGTGATAGTCATATGACCGATCATGATGTAGTCGGAACTGGTATACTCTACCTTCCAAAAATTGTAAAGCCTATCACAAACTATTGCAATTTGTTCCACAGCACGAATACGATACAAATCTGTATATTCCGTCACCTAATTTTAATATTATTGACGATGACTGTTGTTCTAAATCTAAAGTAAACAAAAGTATTCCATATTTAACGCCGATAAAGCTTTCTGACATTAACTTAGACTCACTGCAATATGCAACACATAAGTTAAATCAATTTAACGATGATCTTACAAAATCGAAAACCAGCCCTATCACATTAAGTATGGATACTACTTCAGCTTCTTGACGACCCTGTTATCACTCTCTGTATTTTCTTATATGTTTTACAAATTATATTCATGCCTATGTCCAAAACGTAAACTGACTAACTCTAACTGCTGTGTACAAATATTTAACAAATGTTACTCAAGGCCTAATACTAATATTCGATCTAGAACGGCTATCGAACTAAATGAACGAGATATCACTGAATCTTCCAATTCTGATGATACTTCTTTATCAAATATTTCTATGTCTAGCCCAAGAAGAAACATTCAAATTTAAAAAGCTCGACTTTGTTATTTTTACTCTTTGAATCTTTTTACATCATTTATTTTTCTAATATATTATTATCAAATTTTGCTTAATTATTGTTTACATAATTTAGTGCTAAGCCTTATTATCATGTCTAGTAATAACAATTTTACTGTGTTTTAGCCTTGTCCGTTCCAGTGTTACTAACTTAGTTTTCTATTTCCATTTTTAAAATTTACTTGAGTATATTGTTTTGTGTAATCTTTCAATTAGTTTTATTTCCATTTCTAAACTTTAATTTAGTGCATTGTTTTGTGTAATTTTTAACTATTTCCATTTTTAAACTTTAATTGAGTATATTGTTTTAATGTAATCTTTTAATTCGTTTTCTATTTTCATTTTAAAATTTTAATTGAATTTATTGTTTTGTGTAATCCTTAACTTAATTTTTCTAATTCTAAATCATGTGAACTTTGCTAGACTAAAATCCTACTCACATACTAACCGATTAGTATGTTCCGTCTTAAGGGGGGAGATGTTACAACCTTAAAACTGCTGATCCTGCAGGAAGTCAATTCCTCGATGTCGATATTGGCGATTCTGCAGTATTTTGCTATATAAAGTCGAATTGTCGAATAAATCTTCCAGTCAGTTCTCGAAAGGTTACTCTGCCTCTCAGCCTACGGACCTGGTTCATGCCCGCCGGACCTGAGACCTCAGATACCCCTAGAGAAGTGCCGCGCGCGTCTGTTTCTATTTCGGTTGGTCTAGGAAAGGCCCCCTCACTAAATCCAAAAACTTGTGAAGTGTTTGTTTAAACTCAAATAAAAAGTGAATAAGTACAAATTGTTTTTTTTATAGAATCAGTGATTTCCAGTCTAACAGTACGTACGAATATATTTTGTTATTATACGTATAATAAGTATGTATTTAAAACTAAATAAGTATAATATCAGCTATCTGGCTGCCATCACACAAGCTTTACTTAGTTTGGGGTCAGATAGTGTTGTGTTCGAATTGTCCACCAGTATTTATTTATATTTATTTATTGTAGTTGCTATTTCATGTAGCTTTTTTACAATTTCCTCTAAAATGTAGATTACGGTAGTACTCTTTTATACCCTGTATGTGAGTGCGAAGCCTTAACAGTTTTCTAAACCATGGTTTCATGTCACGTTCGTTACAAATTGCGAATTATCTATTTAATTACGTTAGGATCGGACGTAATTGAAGTCGAATTGACATCATACTTTGATCTTGTTATTAGGTTATGTCAAGTGAAAATAAGATTGATGAATTTTATATTGACAGAGTGGTGACATGAACTGACGCGAGCTTTCGTCCTAGATGTAATGTCCTAGTAATCCTAATATTAAACATGTGAAAGCTTAGTTGTATGTTGCTTAATCACATTATAAAAACTGGACAAATCATTTTTATCCCGTAATAATTAGAAATATTTAAGTTATAGCATTTTCTTAATTCTATTTCAATCTTCTTCTTCTTCGTGTCCATGATATTGTCTTACTTGTTTTTGTGTGAGTCTTTAAATTTTTTTGCTGCCCAGTATTCCGCAACTGTGACTCCTGGTATCGAGGCCTCCATCAGGTCGGTTCTGGTGCAGCTGGTTGGACACCGCGGGCATGACAGCAGGTGCTGCATGGTTTGAGTGGCACCACAGTCGCACAGGATGTTATTTGCGTCAGAGTATGCACTTCAATAAAGTCGTAGAGAGATGACGTTAAATAATAAAAAAGCAGCGTTTTGTTGAAAACGAAACAATGAGAAATAAAGAGGTCGAAAAAACGGGGGTGAAATAGCCAACACGTTGACTGGTAAAAAACTTACTGCACTTGACTAAATTTAGACGTCTGAACTTAGTCGATACTGATTTCAGTTAAATGTAACTGCAAACAATAAGCTAGTATACTAATATTTAATTGGATAACGGGACACTCACGTATATACGGTCGGTCAATCCCGACTCGAGTTTCGGCCGCGTCCGGCGGCCTTTTTCAAGGCGAGTGCACACGCGCGGCGGCTGCCCGTTTGGCACTGCGGGCTGCCGCACGTCGCGCACGCAAGCTCAACGGCTGTTGCGGGGGTGCAGGTGAGGGGGTGCGAGAGGGTTGCGCAGGTATACACTCGAACTCTTCATCACTGGTAAGCTGCGAGTCGGGAACATTGAACATAGTATACTAAATTTAGAAATGAGGATTGCTTGCTTTTAACTTGCTTCAGAATTCAAGCACTAAATTTATTCTAGTGTTATAAAATAAGCTTTCCATTCCAGTTTATTTAACTTTTTTTTTACCTACAAAGCAATTTATAATTCCGTGTTTGTAAAAATAAAATGGACACAATCTTTAATAAAATCGCCAATTCCAATGTATTTGCGTTATTCTCCGAGTTTCAAATATTTGACAATATATTTACAGATATTCAACACAATGAATACAGACTAAACGCATTTATACCGTACCTTATCCGAGCCTGGGCGTGTGCATTGATATCTATGTATAATAATAAAAAAGCCGAAGAGATAGTTTTGTTTGAACGCTTTTATCTCAGGAACTACCGGTCCGATTTCAAAATTCATACACCATTCGATATTTTTGTGGTTTTTGAGTGCTATATGCAATACATATGTACCACGGACAAAGCTGGGGCGGAACGCTTGTCAGGTTGTAAAAATAACAAACAATGAGCAATGAAATGAATGAAATAGTGTAGGAAAATCTTTTATTTCTTTTCTGTAGTAATATTTGTTTACACTTATCATTCATGTCTTTTTACATCCAGCGGCTGACTAGAAGATATTGCTCTTAGCGATAAGGTCACCAATTGCTACTTCCTTTCTTTTTAAGTTTTGTTTAGTTTGTTGTATTGTTTTCAAATTCAGTAAAATGAATTAATCTAATTATCTTTGCACGTTATTTTATCACCAGGAAGCATAGTAATAGCATAGTGTGCTACGCAATGTGTAGCACTATGCCACTACGGTGTAGTTAAATAGCGTAGTGCTACGCAGTAGAAGCTACTGCTACTTAGTGCTTGCACACTGCGCCATTACTCAAAGAAATCATATAACTCATCTCTGTGGAGGATTTTTCTAATAATATTTCTGTTAAAAGTAGCATATAATTATATTTGCACAATACTGCTTGGTGGTATAGAGTAACTGGCAAAAGCGTAGCCCTCGCAGCCTCAGTAAAGAGTAGTTAGTATCATTGCAACAATAATATTATATTAAATTGATTTAAACTTAAATTCAGGTACGTTTTTCCCGGCTCGGACACAACCCGTTGTAATCGAGCTTAAATACTCGAATCCCGGAATCGATACAATCCCATCAGATAGACTCCTTTCCACGCGCGGCATTATCGGAAAAGACTCCAAAGCTTGTATCCGGAGAATTTATTCATAATGTATCTACAGCCAGGAGGAAAATATTTTTTCCTCTCGTCTGATGGACAAGGGATAAAGAAAGCGAAGCAATGTGGTAGAAGAGGAATGTTTAGATGGCCAACTTTTGATAGATGCAAATCAATTTCATTTGTTCATCCACATATTTCTAAGCCCCAAATCGTTTAGGAAAATCTACAAAAGTAAAGTAAGAAGTTATAGTAAAAATAAGCTTATCAACCTTTCCAGTCTATTAAAGCAAACAATTCCGAACATCGAGTTATGCTCTTTATAGAAGTCGATGTAAAAAATCCTCAGCTCAACATTGTAGACAAAAATATCTTTCTTGTGTGAATGAATGGAGGTAAGAAGATTTTGATACTGTTGCTTGTGAAAGCTTCTAAATTAATTTACAATCGAGTACATTTTCGCTGAAAACTACATTAATTCTCGAATGGTACTCTTTACTGCGAAGAAATTTCCAGCAATCAGTTGGTTCTACTTACTAGAGTATGATAATTTTCTTTACATTCTAGAAGTGAACAGGGCTTGGTACATACCAACAATTTGTTTTTATATCATGAATTTTATTTAATATCTTTAAATGAACTCGAACCACAAACGGCTGTAAAGGTAAAGGTAAATTTATTTTATTTTAATTGCGATTGGTAGTTTCAGAAATCAGCAAGTTCTAGCAAACAAATTAACAGACTGGTTAATTAGAGTAAAGTATACAATAATTATAGTAGTAGTATTAAAACAGACAAAAAAACAATAGCAATTAACACACAATATTATCTCAAAATGAGGATTTTGAAATAATATTGTGTTGATTCCTACTTCTCCATCTGTTGCTTCCTAATCTGCGACGATATTTATAAAGATTCGCTACTCTTCCATTATTCATCAGTATGTGAGGGGATGAGTATGGAAATCTGATGCAGGTATAGAACCAAGCTGTGTTTACATTTCATAGTGCACTGGTGATCTGATGTGACATGTGCAGCAAAAAGGATTTTGCATTCAGTATCAAAATGTTTGACGTTTAAAGGCTTAGTGATTCTATGTGTGCCCAAATGGTATCTTTTTCGAATTTATCTATTATAATTTATCTATTATATAATAATAGCTGATATTTATGTTCTACACAAAGTGTTAGATAAATTAACTTTATTAGACTAGGATGTATATTTCATTCTACCTCTTTGCACTGTAATTGCGCTGGAGATATTGCCCATAAAGCCGAACATTTTACTGTTTTCATAGGCAAGTAACTATTGGAACAAAAGAGTTCAAATATTGTTTTTAAGCTTTCGCGATTTGAACACATAACGTTTAGATTTACCTACAGGTCTTAATCACGAATAATTAATGATTAAATAAATGAATTGGTACATATTAACATTAAAAGAGTTCAAATCATGGGCGAGCACTGCGCGGCGTGCATTACTCGAAGGTATAATATATGTACATATGTACTGTCTCTCCTCTTTCCCCTGTCTTTGTGTTCAGACTTGGACTCGTCATGCTCCAATTCCTGCGTGTCTCTGTGATGCTATGGGCAGGCGTGGTAAGAACCATCAGAAACATGTAGGTACTCCTCATCTTGTCACTTTTTAGGGTTCCGTAGCAAAACACGGGACCCTTATAGTTTCGTCATGTCTGTCTGTCTGTCCGTCCGTATGTCACAGCCACTTTTCTCCTAAACTATAAGACCGAAACTATTGAAACTTGGTAAGTAGATGTATTCTGTAAACCGCATTAAGATTTTGATACAAAAAATAGAAAAAAAACAAAAAAAAATTAGGGGTAAAAATCCCATACTTGGAATTGAAACTCAAAAAAATTTTTTTTCAAAACCATACGTGTGGGGTCCATCTATGAATAGGTCATCAAAAATGATATTGAGGTTTAAAACATTTTTTTTTCTAAACTGAATAGCTTGCGCGAGGGTCTCTTCCAAAGTGTTAAAAGGTGTGTCCCTCCCCCTCTAACTTCTAAAATAAGAGAATTACAAAAAAAAAGTGCATGATGTTGGTTTAGTAAGTAGTTTTATTTGAATACGTCATAAATTGACTATTGTTAAACACTGATCAAAGTAACAACGAAATACGAGTACTTTTATATTTTGTTACTTGCTGCTACGGAAGCCTTCATGGGCGAGCCCGACTCGCACTTGACCACTTTTATTTTTTAACTTATGCTTGCATTTGACCACCATCTTGCCTGATGTTAAGCGATGATGCCATCTACGATTGAGCGTGCTTGCCTAGAATCAACCGATTCACTCTCGATTTGAAGACACCATGATTGTATCTATCGGGGAAAACCGACAACGCAACGCATTTCACAACCTAGATGTTCTTATCACAAACGTGGCGTCAAATCTCTTCGTTCGTCTTTTTAGAACATCAACCATGAAACGATGTCGCCTTTTTAAGATACGAGAAGTCCGATAGAAGAAAGGGCAAGGTGGTATTAGATCATGTAGGTCAGTTGCACACTCTCTGAAGTGTATCCGACAAAAAAAATAAAAAATTGGTTGCCTGTAAAGTCGGTATACGGGCGAAAGTTTTACGTGACAACGACATTGAGTGGTAAAATAATTTTACGGAAGGGACGCGTGCCTTTCACTTTTTATGTCTGTCTCTATCGCTCTTAGGCGGGCTAACCATGCCCGAGTGGAAGGGACGCGTGCCTCTCACTCGCTCTCGTTGTGAGCGCATAACGTGAGCGGAGCGTAACGCAGTTTCTTGAAGTGTCACCCGGCAAACCAATTTACACAAACAAACAACAAACGACAAACGTTGTCACGTCAAAATAAAAATTAAAAATTTGCGGCGATGATCAAGACTTTGAAGTCTTTTGCGCACAAGAGTGTCATTGCCTATGAGTCTTTTGGCACGTCTCTGGATTGATTTCCGAGTCTCCAGCAGATCCATTCCATGGTGCAATCAAGAAATTAGCCTCCAAATACCTGTGTGATCATCTTAAATACTTATTTGTGGTTCTAATTCATAAGTATTTTTGTAATATTTATGTTTCTTTGTTTCGGAGTAAAGATTTTTTAATCTTCTAAGTATATATTCACATAAAAAACATTATTCTTAGTATAAATAGGTCAATGGGGCAACATATATAATAAAATACATAATTTTTCGTTCATCGCTCTCGGCGTAAATACGACAAAATTATAGGGAATTATCTTTTACGTAGGTACTTAATTCCTTTGAATAAATCATTTTCTTTCCTTTTCCCAACAAATCTGATAATCTGATTTATTTTTATTTTAACAATGTAATAGGTATGTGTTTGTGACAGGCTATTTAGAAATGTCTTTTTTATGTTTGCTATATTTTTTCATATATTGTACTCATATTTAGTAATAAGTAAGCGATGTTTGTGAATGAAAGCAAAGTTAATTTCACTATAACTTCTGTCAGACATCGGCTTCACATAATTTGATCACACTTTGGTTTAATGTTGATCACAGTTTGATCTAATTTCGGTTTCACTTCGGTCTTGCTTAGGTTTAACATAAATTAATTTGGTTTTAAATTGAACGACAAATATAATTATGTACCTATTTATTGCTAATATTAATATTTATAACTAGCTGAACCTAGCTAGTTGAGTTACGGCTGGTGGTCTAGTCGGGAGAACGGCGCCTGCCGATCCGGAGACCCCGGGTTCAAACCCCACACGCACCACTGTCTTTTAGAAGTCATGTGTGTAATGTCGCTAACTTAAATCGGTGAAGGAAAACATCTTGAGGAAGCCGACATGTAACTAGAATCTTTCGAAGTCATGTGTCATCCTCCAACCCGCATTGGGCTAGCGTGGTGGATTATGGCCTTAACTCTCTCCTTGCGAGAGAAGGCCCGAGTCCCAGCAGTGGGAACCTTTAGTGGTCTGTTGATGATGTTGATGATGAACCTAGCTACGTTGCCTATAGAAAATTGATCATACCTTCTTAGAATATATGTTGGGTCATCCACAACTAATTTGCTAGAAATCATCACATGATCAAATGCATAATAGGTTACGATTCATAGGAAATACAAACAAGCATTCATTTTTATAAAAAAAAAAGTTTGAATTTCGAAAAAAGCTGCGTATTGTCTGTACACACGAGTAGTTTGACATGACTTTAGTCAAGTAGTTCTGAGCACTGTCGACATTGAAGGCGCTCTGATAACTCAGTCATTAGAACGCCATGTCGATACCAAACCTATGAGTATGTTGCGACGTTAAAAGCAAGTTATGTACAAACTAGCGACCCGCCCCGGCTTCGCACGGGTGCAATGATGATACTAAATATAAATGCCTACTAATAAAATTCCGGTCCAGTGGCAAGACGACTCGTTTTACGTAGTCACATAAGTCACAGTTTTTTGTGATGGATACTTTTTTGGCGCGATAGACGCACGCAATGTGTTGATTGATGGAACGAAACGTGCTTCACACCAAAGGTGGCGACAGCTGTTTGTTTGTCAGTGCCATCAGAATTTAACGAAATTCTCCATAATCCGAATTTTTTTATACGTTATGGCATACGATGTCGACTCAAAATCAATATTTTTTATGTTTTGTTATTTATATAAGGTTTCAATCAAGTTTACCGTACCCGTTCACGAAATTATTAATTTAAACAAGGCCCAGTTGTGAAAATTAAATATCCTGAGATACAAATACCTGCGCTTTAAATGAAACATGAAAAAAATCTCCAACGCAATTTTTCCAATTTTTCAGTCACACGTAATTTTTCAATTAATTCATATACCCATCTCCAAATAGCAGTGGCATTGTGTTGTTATGAGCATACGTTATGTTGATCAAGTATCCAGTCACTCTAGGTGTAATTAATATAAGTTGTCAAGTGCGAGTCGGGCTCGCCCATGAAGGCTTCCGTAGCAGCAAGTAACATAATACAAAAGTTCTTGTACTTCGTTGTTACTATAATCAGTGTTTTAATAACAGTCAATTTATGACGTATTAAAATAAAACTACTTACTAGACATCATTCAAACCAATTTTCGTTGATTGATTGAAACATGTTTATAAAACAATATGTTAGAAACCTCAATATCATTTTTGATGAACTATTCATAGATACCCCACACGTATGGTATCGATGAAAAACAATTTTTGATTTTCAGTTCTATGTACGTTCATGTGTGTTCAGTGGGACACCCCTAAAAGTTTTTGTTTTTTTCTATTTTTTGTATCAAAATCTTAATGCGATTTACAGATTACATTTACATACCAAGTTTTAATAGCTTTTATGATTTCGGAGAAAAGTGGAACATACGGACGGAAAAACAGACAGACAGACATGACGAATCTATAAGGGTCCCGTATTTTGCCATTTGGCTACGGAACCCTAAAAACTATAACATTTTGTTCTCTCCACACACAAACAGGGACTAAAAATATTTTTCTTGGTGAAAAGTAACTCTTTTTATCCTTGTAATAAACTTGAAAGCTGAACGAAGTATGCAAGTTTCAGCTTTTAGTAAAAAGCTAGGTCATAACTTTTAATTAAAACATGAAAATTCCATTAGGTTCGTATAAAAACACTTAAAAATATTAACTTTAAAAATGTTGAAGATTTTTAATAATATAATATTATTTTTATATTAAGTGTTAAAAAAGATGCAATTGACTGAGTAAGGTCATTCGGGTTCACTTACTGTTGCATCTTTAACGTTTACAAAATTATGTTACGTTTTACAAAATTTGTGGGTTTTTTTTAAATAATATTACAAAATATCAAATTGACAATACTTTACAATTTGACTTAACTTTCGTAACAAGAATGTCTAAAATGGTATACTTTGCTTGGGTATGTCTCCATCATATTCTTCTAGGTAAGCATGCACCATTGTAGATGCATCGGCGTTTAACACCGCACAACCGCACCACACCGAAATACCGCACTCAGTTCTTGGAACAAAGAAACTGTTCGCAAAATATATTTCCTTCCTTCGTGTTGGTAGTAAATTTTATTTGCTGTATTAAAGTGAGTTGGAATCCAATGTAATCCGACATTGGAATCAAATTCACTTTAGTCTTTATAGATTGATGCTAATCAATATATTTCATACTAAGAGTGCCTCGCGATTTTTCTCGTCGTAATTTTCCCGCTATAAAAAGCCAGATAGGGCATAGATGGTGTACAGTGGCCACTGTAGGTGTGTCTGCTATTGGAGAAGGAAATGAAACCACGTCACTGTATAAACTGCCAATTATATTTCTCTTAAGTGTACAAGTGACGCGGGGCGAGAGACTGCTCGCGCTCCGCTGCAACCCGCTTATACATCTTACATCATAAAAAACTTGAGAGGTATCTAGGGACACTCGGATGGAACGAAGTTCCTTTCGATTAATTAGTGAAGGAATTATTATTATTTTTTATTATTTACAAAAAACCTGTATACCTACACTCAACAAAAATAATCGTCGCGACACCACACTGTTCAATGCGAAATAGAAATGAAAATATCTGGCTTGCTTTCTATAAGAGAGAGAGAGACAGACAGAGAAACATTCGACGCCGCACAGCTTACAACATCAAAAAGTGTCGTGACAACTTTTCGTAAGATTTTTTTTCCGTCTAGTCCCCTTTCACCACGCGCGGTAAGGAACTTCGTTCCAATACGTGCACCTACATTAGTATAGCCAATGTATGTTCTAAATTTTATCAAAAATCAGTTATGAACGTTGACTAAAGGTAAATTTTAGACAGATTAGTTTAGTTGTAGTTTTAGTTGAAAACGTGATTGCCCAACGAACATCCAAGCATCCAACGATGTGTACTTTAGCACATAAAACATAATAGGTACCTACTGTTAGTGTACTTTTGGCATGACAATGTTGTCTTTTTGAAAAGTTTTACATACCTAGTTCATATTTAATTTTACTAAAAAACTTACTTGGTTAGAAAAATACATGTTCATTTTCTGAAATAAAATACACGCATCACATAGATTCCTACACAGTTGCATTCCAATAGTAAAAACCTTCAGCATTAAAATTAAAAAAAAACAATATAAAAGCTAAGATTATAGTTCTGGGTTGCAGATTGCTTTTTATCTGTTTTTGTTTTTTAAATGAGATGACATTAAAGAAAATCATAGCAGTACCTCTATTTTTTAGGAAAACGCTTCTTTCACTGAGTGTAAACTACGTACTATATAAATTTATTAATTAAATATCATTGTTACTTTGAGTTTTTTTTAAATTTTACCTTGTATTCATGGACTTTCTCCATTGCGAAAATGTCGCGCTGAGTTCATTTATTTTTCAATTTTTAACGAACTTAGAACCCTTTTGTATGAAAACGCATCTGTAATATTTTCGCACGGAATTCAGTGGAGCCTCAAATTTTTATTTGCGCCGTTGCAAAACCCCTCAAAAGACATTAAAACTTGTGCGTCCACGAGTTTTGGCGATTCTAAAAGACGCTTTAATGGCCAGAAGGAAGTTCGTAACTTTCTTTATAAGCGACAAAGTTGCTAATTGAGAAGTTTTGCGGGAACCAGTACGAAAGAGTGTAGGTTGTTAGAAAATTTATTGTTGAGATAATCCATTTTATAATCTCAGCTAGAGTTGGTTAAATTTATTTTTGTGTTTCGAACTTTTTTCACGTCAGATGAAAATTTTATGATTTTTAAAGATTTAACCAAAGCTTTTGATAATAGCAACACTCTGCTGTTTTTCCAGCGCAGTACCTTTTCCCTTTATTCTCACGATAAAAAAGCCTATTTATTATGCTGTTCTAGACTATAACGTACCTGTGTTCCAAATTGTAGACGTTGCGATGTGATTGAGCAACAGACATCCAAATATCCAACCTACGTATTTATAATATTGTAAAATTAAGTAAAAGTCTATAAATTTTGAAAACTTGAGTAAATTTTTTGACGTCATAAAAGTCTTAGATTTGTATTTCAATTTGAATGAATGCACCCGCGGTTAATATACTAGCAGCTCCCGACCCCGTTATTTTTACGGGATAAAAAGATAAACTATATGCTAATTCAGACTATTACTCTACCTAATCAGACTATAATAGATAGATAGATAGATAGATATACTCTTTATTGACACACCAAACAAAATTAAACACAGAAAAAAAAGAACAATAAATTTTACAGTAGCCTGTTTATGTACCAATATTCATCTAGATCCCTTTAGTTGTTTTTGCGGGAACAAGTAACGAACATGCATACATACTCCCCATTTATAATACTAGGAGGGTTAAATAGATCGTATAAATAGATTGCTGCAAGAAGCATATAAGATCCAAAGTAACCAGTAGTTTGGGTTCCAGAGTAAATAAATAACCTTCTTTTGAGGCCGCTATTTCAAGAATATCCTCATTGCATCTGATCGTTAATGCAACCGTATAGTATTAGTCTAATTATATGGCGCTGTAAGACCATTTTGCCCATATCAAACTATTGTGATGAGCTAATAAGTATGTATTTAAAAATATATAAGTGTAGTATCAGCTATCTGGCTTCCAAGCTTTGTTTAGTTTGGTGTCAGATGGTGTTGTGTGTGAAACTTTCACCAATATCCAATCCACTTATATTGTTTAATCACTGAAGATGTTTTTGAAACCATACTTCTGTATTATGTAATATTTGTGGAACGGCATTCGCTTCGTCCCGAACGCTCTGCTAATTACAAAGACACAATGGAAATCCAACGTTGTCATACTACGTTCGCATTAAGACAAACCATGGGATGTGCCGCTCATATCTGCAACAAGCATAGCTGTAAAACTGTCATAAAACATTGCAGCAAAACTATGAGGAAACTGAGGATATTTTAAAAAACTCATGGTAGATAGACAAATTGGTGTGTGTCCCCCCCCTCCTACCCCACACACACCCACACGCACTCACATACACCCTCTCTCTAACACACACACAAACCTTTCTCTCATGCACACACACAAACAGATTACTTTACTTGTTCTAATTGATCTATAAACAGGAAGTAAGTAGCGTTGGTATTTATGAAAATATGTATATCTTTGTTTTTCTTTTGTCATAATTATTTTTGGAATACAGCAAAAACACAAATTTCTACTCTTCCGGCGGAGGGTATTGTCACGCCATCACACAGGTTAACTCCTAACTTGGGTGACATGCTTCTCCATCTGGACTGAAATTACTGTTTAAGACATTGATCAAATTGACAAGCAACGTTTGTTAACGAAAATAAATTTTCATTTCATTTCATTCAATTAAAATGAATGTTTGACTATAAATATGCCATTTATAGAATCGTAAACTATGCATCTTGGTCATAATTATGATGATATTTGACTAAGTTGTAGTGCATGACATGCACGGTTTCTGAGTTGGTACAACAAATTTTTGACAGGTGCCGTACTAACACGTGCAAGGTACAACAGCTGATTTCTAATAAAACGCCAAATAATTAGTTCAAGAGCCTCAAAGTTTATCTTATGATAACATTTATATAATACAGATTTTAACTAACACTTTGTGTATCTTGTATCTGTTAGAAGCTACACAACGCCAGTGATTAATTAAACAGTAATTAGATACCTCCGAAACAAAGGCTCTGTTGTGATTAATATCTCATTAAGCTAAGTATCTCCTTTAGATTGTAACAGAAACATCGGAAGCGTAATACGAGTAGCACCACAATTATAGAAACAAAATCAGATGTTTTTTTTTTTATTACTTACCAAATTGTATTTTTTACGGATTATTTACGGTTAATTTGATATGAAAGCGGCTGAAACTTAAGACTAACTTTAAGTATCAACCGCATTCAGCGGTCCTTTTCAAGGAAAAAAGGTCGAAATTGGTGTTAAAATTTTCAAAGTTTTTTTACAGAGGAATTTAAACAGGCAATTTTCATATTCAGTTCTTGTTAAACGGCGCTTTTGCAATACTTTGTTGAAGTCTAAAAGGATCTAAATTTTAACGAAATTCAAATGAGATTACATCAGATGAATGAGACCTTATAGAAATGAGATCACTTTTTAAAATAAACAAAAAAACTGAATTGGTTCAGATGTCTCTTAGTAACTGTGAATTAAATTAAAAATATTCCATCAAACTTTCATTTTTTCCATCCATTTTGAATTTTGGTTAAAAGACTTCAATTGTAGCTCCTGAAACATGAACTGGTATGACGTTGTGTGATAAGTGTTGACAGTTTGATAAGTCTGTTTTATAAACGTGTAGGCAACCCTCTCATTAGTTCAGACGTCCCTAGGCAACCTAAACCGGGCACCACGTACGAAATTTGTTCGTGTTTTCCAGCAATTTGACGGCGAAAAATGTAATTTTCTTTTTACGGCACATAATTGCGTACCTAATATTTTCTATTAAAGTTGACGTTGTTGTTATAGTTCAATATCTCTTCGTAATTGCCGTTAAACTAAGTACTTAACTAGTTTCACAAAATATACCATCAACATTGTTCACTATTTCAAAGCATAAACATAAACCGGGTGGTTTATCTTCACTTTAGTAGTGATAGGACTCTTAGCAGAGTCCACCTGGGGAAGTACCACACCTTTGTCAGTTTTTCTACCGCCAAGCAGTAATGTGCAAACGTTACTGTGTTCCGGTTTGAAGGTCAATATTGAAATGTAATAAGCCCTGTAGGCTTAGAGATATTACATCTTAGATCTCTGGGTAAGGAGCGCAGTGCAGTGCTAGATAATGATTTGGACTCTTCATGTTTCAATAGCTGCGTGTCACTGTGCTGTTATATAACAGGCACGTTGCCCACCATCAGGCACATACCCTGCTCGTCTCGTCACTCTTCATTTACAAAAAAAAAAAACTTTGTGTTCTGGGACTCGGAGCTTTCTCTTAAAAGATAATAGAGACGATAATCCAAATAAATATCCAAAGCGACATTTTAAATATTTTCCCGATTTTGTCACTATGATAAATATGAAATCCAAGATGACTGCCACCACGAAATAACTTAGTTTTTTCTATCTCAATATGGATGTATACTAATATTATAAAACTGAAGAGTTTTTTTACAAATACAAAAATCTTTGTTGCTGTTTGCAGGTAAGATAAGATGATACAAAACATTTTAAAAGTTGACCATACAAACTGGACTCTTCTTCTAGCGGCATGAAATATTTCTGGCAAAACAATTTGTATCAGTCTAAATTTATACAATGAGCAGTTTGTTTGAATGTCGCTCTAATCTTTGGAACAACTAGACCGATTATAAAAAAAAATCTCCGTTGAATAGGTATGTGCTATATTTTAAGATTCTTTTTTAAGTTGTTTGTTTTGTTAAGTGCAATAAAGAGTTTATCTATCTATCTATCTATCTATGTGATCCCTGAGTGCTGTACGTGTGAAGGCTATCACAGGCACCTCGGCGGTCCCGAGGTTACCAGAACGATTTTTTCACTAACGAACGCGACGATCAGTTTCATTCACTGCTCACGATGAATTCTGTGTGTGGGAGGGACGCCACGGACGTATAAAAAAGTCGGATGTATTCTCCCTAAAACAAAAACTGTGTCACTAGAGTCGGCCACATTCGCACGTGTGCGTTGTCAGGTTGTAACTGATAGACTGACACGCACACATATACACAAGTAGCGCATGTAAGGACAACTGACGGGTGCGTGTCAGCCGCGTGCATATTATGTGGCCGACTCGGTGGACACAGTTTTAGGTTTAGCGAGACTACGTCCGCCTTTTTTTATATGTCCATGGTGGACGCCAAAAGAAGTATTCATTTCAAAAATAATTAGCTGGTTAAAAATGAGGTACCGAAAACATTGTATTATTGTTTCAGACGATGCCCCCGAAAGCAGTGCTCGTGCGGCGGTTGGTCGAATGGAGGTGCATGGGCTGAGCCATGGCCCAGTGGCGCGTCGACATGCAAGCCATGCGCCTCGCTTACCGGCTCAAGATCGGCGTTGCGGTCCTCGTCATCATGGTGTTGGGGTTCTTCAATGAGAGCCAAGGTACAATCTTGTTCATAGTAGCTATGAAAACATCACTGTTTTCCGGTTTGAAGGCCAATTGGGGAAATTCCAGGATATTGTGATAATGTATCTTATATTTCTGGGTGACAAACGTAGTGCTAGGTAATGATTTGGACTTTTTATGTTCAAATAGCTACGTGACACTATGCAGTTATGGGCGGATATGTTGTTTGCCATCGGGCATGTGTCCTGTTTGTTTCGTGACTCTATATCTACTATAAAAAGTCATCAAAGAAAATTATTATACAATGTGTTGTCTGAGTAAATAAGCTTTTCCTAGTGGTTACTTAGTGTCTTCAAATCGAAAGTGAATGAGTTTCTTCTAAGTAAACATGTTGCATCGTAGACCGCATACTCGCTTAATCTAAGGCAAAATGGTGATCAGGTATAAACCTATAACAGTTTAAAAAACGCACGAAGTGAAGTAGGTACTCAGTAACAAGCGACGGGAGAAGCCTATGTCCAACAATGAACAAGGATATACTGATTTTAATGAATAAGTTCGAGAAAGGTAGTATATTCTAAACTACATAATATTTTCATACCATGGCTTCCATCTAAAAATCTAATTAGGATCTGTTTAAAATATATACAAAATATCGATACCTTAATTCGCAAAACAAATAACTCGGTAATACCAAATTTCACAGGGGCCACAAAACCTTAATTAACAAAATAAAATAAAGCACCATAAGAAAAAACTAAAATGCGCTTGGAAATTGTATTTCTTATAATCTAATAAACAATTAGCTAAAGAAATTAAATTTCAATTATGCAGTAGATTTCAGTGATGATTTAGTGGCCCCTGTGAAATATTACTACGGAGTTATTCGTTTTGCGAATTAAGGTATCGATATGTATATATTCTCGAAACACAGAGTACAGTTCGAATATACATTTGACTGTGATTCAGCCATTTTGTGCTTCCATTATTCGAACAACAGGCCAGTTCAGAAACCACAATAATCGGAACTCGCTTTGCTGTGAACCAGACTACCACAAGTCCGAACGACAGAGGCAAGGGAAGTCTGTACTTTAAACAACTATCTCAATTAGAAACGTCCAGTCTCCAGTATCTGCATTTTGAAGTGTCAAATTCTTTCTTGTTTATAAATATCTTACAGCACATCTATTCGCACCAGACAATTCAATTATGTTTACCTACAATATATAGGACTTAAATTATGATCTAAATTGTTATTTAATAACCTCGACGTTTCAAATAATTAATTAAGTTTTTACTGTTTTTCTTATACGTTGTTTTTTTGTGTACAATAAAGAGTATCTATCTATCTATCTAATTTTTGTAGTGGTAGGACTCTTGGCAGAGTTCGCCTGGGGAAGAACAACAGCCAGATATTGCCAGCTATTCTGTCGCCAAGCAGTAATAAGCCCTGTAATTTCTCTGGAAAGATTGCCTTTCAACCGGAACACAGCAATGATTTCACATTACAGTTTGGCGGTAGAATAACTGGCAAAAGCGTGGTACTTCCCCAGGCGGACTCAGCTAGGAGTCCTACAGCTACAATTACTACTACTACTATTCCGCTAAGGCGATTTCACAACATGTTAGTACTTAAATTATCTGAATATCACTCACAAGATTTAATAGTGTTGTGTGTGAATTGTCCACCAATTTTATACTACCGTCAAGTAATAACATCGCACTGCGCGGTGTAAATCAAAGCGGATAATTAACGTTACGCAGCTAATTTCGTGATTAATTAGACTTCTGATGGACAGCTGACGAATGGCGTCACTACTAAGTAACGTCATAGAGCTTAGATTAAATTAGGTCTTAAAGATAAACCGAGGTTTTTCCAAAATTGATTCAATTCTTCAGTATAAGCATAATTATAATCAACAGCCAATAGATATGACGACTCATTTTTGATTTATTGTGACATCAAAAGGCTACTCAATAACTGAAACATAGGTGAAAGAATTACTTTGTTATCGTTAAAACTTCCCGTGATATCGCGATATTATAATTCATAATAAAAAAAATGACTTTTCTAAAACGCCTCATACAAAAACACTACTGAAGCGTGACGTCACTGTCTGGTATTTTCTGTTCGTCGCGCGTAAAGTTTGTATGTTAGCTATATTAAATATTGCGTTTAGAAAATTGGTTTCATAACAAAAGTCACTGTCTGGTTATCAAATTGGAAATACATGTTCTAATAATTTCATACTTTTAAATAAAATGGGCTCGCCCATCCAGTTTTAAATGATTATATAGTAAGTTATCGACTTTAATTATAAACTTTAATAATATATATATATGTTATATATCAAAATTAAAGTTGGTACATATTTTATTCTATTTAAATGCTGTCATTATTTGAAATAATTTAACATAATTCCAGGATCAGTCGTCACGCATATTTAATGTTTCTAATTAGGATTCAGAGTAGGGACATTAAAAAATGGACTGCTTGTTATTCACGTATACTGAAAAATTTAATTAATAAAATATTTTTATACTAAAAATCAAATATGCTCTCTTTTAAAGAAATAATTAAGAGTGTAATCTACCACTAGAGCTTAGCGCGAGTCGACGAATGGCTAGTGCTGAAGAATCAATTCTAGGTACTTGTTCGAACGGAATTTAAATCTGTAAAATCTTTTTTTTTTTTTAAAGAGTGATGAGACGAGCAGGATATATGCCTGATAATAAGCAACATGCCAGCCACATAACAGCACAGTGACACGCAGCTATTGGAACATAAAGAAGAGTCCAAATCATTACCTAGCACTGTACTGCGCACGTCATCCAGAGATTTAAGATGATATATCTCTAAACTCTGTAATTTCATTGGAAGCATTGCCCTTCAAACCGGAACACTGTTATCTATACTAATATTACATACAAGTCTGAAGTTTCTTTGTTTGAACTAAGAAAGCCTCTTCAATAAAAATCGTATAATATCAACGCGTTAATCTCATTAGCTACCGGACCGTTTACAAAAAATATTTCACCATTGGATATTACATAGGTAGGTACGTGATTCCTAGGTACCATAGGATATACATATGTTTCACGGGCGTAGCTGCAGCGGACTGTTCATCGGGCGAACATCCAGAGATTTTATCTGTAAGCCCTATGATTTCTCTCGAACATTGCCCTTCAACCTGAAACTCAGTGATGATTTTATTGCTGCTTGGTGGTGGAATAATTTGCTACGGCGTGGTGTTTCCCAAGCGGATTCTGCAAAGATTCTTATCAGTATAGAGTTAAGGCTTTAATATGTAGGAATATCTATCGGGTTAGGAAAAAGCTAGCGCTGGTTAGTGGAAAAATTAAGGTTCGGTACCTACTTGAACCGAAAACCTGTAAAATGTTTTTATAATTTCTTTAAATTCCCGATCGTGTCTCGGATCCTGTAAATCGGCTTAAAATTTCCGACTTTGAGACGTTAAAAAGCTCTAAAAAAAAATTTGCTTAAGAAAAAATTATGCTTAAAGCATAACTATTATGTTTTTGATTCGTCGACTTAAATAACTCAATTCGTAAATAGTTTTTTTTTTATTTATTTTTATGTGTGTTCGCGGATAACGTAAACCGTGGAGAGCCACTTACGTCAAATTTGTTTTTGATTCGTCGACTTATATTTTTACACTAGATGTCCGCCCCGGCTTCGCCCGTGGAACATATATAGCACTCATCGAGATCCCGCACATATCCAACGGTGAAAAATTTTTAGAAATCGGTTCAGTCATTCCTGAGAATTTCGCTTTCAAACAAAACACGTCATCAGCTACCTGCTACGCCACCTGTTGGATATTGGTCGTACCAACTCAGAGATTAGCAAAAAGGTTTTATATTCAAGAGGTATGTAATCTGTGATATTCAATGACGCAGTCTTGGACACATGCTGTCATGTGTCATGTCAAAGCAGGAAACGTACGAAAACTCTCTAAAAGGAATATTTTTTCCCGATTTTGTTACATTCTTGATTCATGCTCCGTTTTTGTTAATAGTAGCGTTATTTTCTATAGCCTATAGCCTTTCTCGATAAATGGACTATCCAATAGAAAAAGATCTTTCAATTCGGACCAGTACTTCCCGATATCCTAGCGTTCAAACAAACAAACTCTTCAGCTTCATAATATTAGTATAGATGTCTACTGTACTGTTTTATGTTTTATAGGCTAATGTTTGAACGCTATCTTGCTTTATGATATCTCAATATTAAGCGATGATGGGGTCTACAAAGCTGTCACATTAAATGTATATGGGACTACCTCTGAACCAACAAAAAAAGAACCATCAAAATCCATTCACAATTCACGGAGCTATTGCGCATGTATGCACATACGAGAAAAACATACGACCAAGAACTTCCTCCTTTTTTGAAGTCAGTTAAAAAATAATACACCTTTCACAATATATTGCTAGCAAACTATTTAATCTGCACATCCTAAGCTAATTCCAGTCTAATTAATTTCTACTAAGACTGACAGCGTGTGACGGGCTCTTAATGACATCATAGCTATGATTGAAGGTCAGGGTACTGCTAATGATCTTAATACCGGAGCTTTGCATAGATAAATATATTAGGTCTATAGAAGAGTTTAATTAACGTTTCAGGATTTTGTTGTTTTTTGTTTTTATTAAGTTAACCTTTAATTAAGGATAATCTTAGAAACTAATGTGACAGCAAACAGGCTAATCGCTGAAAATTATCTATTTAGACTAGCCATACATACAGGTAGCAACATATATCAAATGAATAAAAAATGTAAAAACACTTTTACATGGTTGAATTTAAAACATAATTTTACACATACACTGCATTCAAACTCAAATACCCTTGACTACCCTCGTGGCTTAGTGGGTAGTAACTCTGCCTGCGAAGCCGAGGGTGGTGGGTTCGATTCCCACCCAGTGCAAATATTCGTGTGATGAATTCAAATGTTTGCACTGTGTCTGGGTGTTTCTATTTATAATAAGTATGTATTTAAAACTATATATGTATTATATCAGCTATGTGGCAGCCATAGTACAAGCTTTGCTTAGTTTGGAGTCAGATGGTGTTGTGTGTGAATTGTCCACCAATATTTATTTATTTATATAGTTTAATGGTCGTTAATGCCCGAACTACATGAGGTTGGTTTGTTAAGCTAGGATAGCAAGCTAGTGTTAAACCTTATATGAATAACAAAACATAAAAAAATATTGATTTTGAGTCGACAACATATGTCCACAAAAATCGGATTACGGAGAATTTCGTTAAATTCTGATGGCACTGCCAAACAAACCGCTGCCGCCATCTTTGGTGTGAAACACATTTCGTTCCATCAATCAACATATTGCGTGCGTCCGTCGCGCCAAAAAAGTATCCATCACAAAAAACGGTGACTTATGTGAAACGAAACGTCTTGCCGCCGGACCGGAATTTTATTAGTAGGTACTTATATTTAGTATCAGTATTGCACCTGTGCGAAGCCGGGGCGGGTCGCTAGTATCAAAATAATTTACCTAACCATTTATCATAGTATAACACTATTGGAATTAAACATACACACATTAAAGACACATTTTTCTCTTCCAAAAATCTAATAAAACAAATGTAATTTAAAAACTCAAATAACCCAACAGCATAAAAGGTTGGCGTACTTACATACTATAAACACTGAAAAGAATAAAACAATTACTTAGATTTCTGGTGGTCTATAATTCTACAATAAGTTATTGAATTAATAGTATTGAATAAAATAAAACATATTCTAGTATATACTCTTTCCCAGGCGGATACGAAGTTTTCTGCTATCTAGGAGTTTAAAACTATGAATGTAAGAATGATTTTTACGCAACTTTAAATCGATACATATCTTAAACGGTCAGCCAAATCAAAAAACGTTGAAAATAAACTTAAATTTATTTTTAAATAAATATTCAACGATACCCCTCTTGGCATCCATAGTTTGTAGACTTTTTTTTTTAATTTGGACAATGTGGCGTCGTAACCGCCATATTTAATTTACACTAATGCCATGTCTTTACTGTCACTCCCGAGACTTAGAGAAATCGATTGACGAGTGAATCGGAATCGGAATAAAATTCGGCCCTGGCGCTTAGTCTGTATAGTGCTTCAAAGAATCATACATACGTACATACAAACATACATACATATATAGACTTATAAACACTTTTTTTACCACACCTTACGTACGTCGCGCAGTCGAGGAAAAAGATTGAAACCTGAAAGAAATTTGTAAGGTTTTATGTTTTTCATCTCACCAACATAATATAACTGAATAAAATACAGTGCACCCAATATTTGCACAACATTCGTCCAAATATTTGACCGACTAATGTGATTATTTTGAGCAAATAGATTCCGCTTGAGTACCGTTCTGGTATAATAGTTGTTATTTGCGGTTTGCGTTGGGTTTAGGTAGTTTGGGAATTGTTTGTCGATTCGGGATTTACCTTTCGTCGTAAGCGCTGTTGTGTTACTAATAATAGGTATTGTCTTTCCTGAATTTTCTAAGCCTAAGCTGTCCGCTTTACTTTGCTAAGAGTAAGGTTCGGGTTTTATCTCAGAAGGCGAGTATCAAAGCTATAATTTTACACACTATACCTTCAAACGAAAAATGTTTGAAGTGAAAACTCCTTTTGACGCACCATAGACAAATTTTTTGTGGGCTGTGAATTGAAATCTAGCGTCACACTCGGGAATGATAAGAAATCTTCGGGTAAAGTAGGGACCATAGCCATTGGTCATCTAAAAATGCGTCCGCATTTCCCATTGGCCGCGTATCTCCATTTTCGCCCGCGTTTCCAAAGCAAATTCTGAGTTTTACCTTCTATCGGCAGTTCCTATGACTGCCAATTTTTTTCGAGACATTTTGTTATATTCAGGGTTTTTTGTCATCGCTAAAGGCTGTGATGATTACGATTTTGTACATCTGAACTTAAGAAAACAGTAAGTGGTTAAGCTACGAGTTTAAACATACATCGTCACTCCTCACGTAAGTTTTGGTTTTTTATTAGCTTCCCTGTGAAACCAATTTAAAAATGTGCTCACTTTCAAATTTCGTTTAAAATTTTTGTGTTCAAAGAAATCATCGTCATCATTAGCCTATCTTATATGGCTCGAAACTCAGCCATACCTTCAGCTTTACGTCTCCATCTACACCTTCAGCCTTCCGGATATCGTCCCTCTATGTAGTCTCAGAGTGTTTTACACCACAACGTGTTGAAAGAACTCAAAGAGACAAAAATGTCTTGGGTAAAGTTGTAGAGGTTAGCAATAAACTCTCATTAAAGTCATAAATGCAAACATTTGTGTACTGCTAAGTATGTAAATTTCATTGTTAGTTCCCTCATATCTCTGTAACGGGCGAACAGCTTTCAATAAAAATTAAATACAAAGTAAGTGCATTACGTGTTTTTTTCATCCTTGATAGGTTAACACTTGACCACCATCTCGCCTAATGTTAAGCGACAATGCGGTCTATGATAGAGCGTGCTTACCTATAAAAAACCTATTCACTATAAATATTATGTTATTATTTGTATATGTGACTAACACATAATCACATAACAATACTTTTTATTCCGTTAATGTTAGTGGTTTTTAAGGCACGGGATACACCGCGTAGCAACGCTAGTAGAGCGCTAAACTCTAAAACAAATGAACGGGTTCTAACAGAAAATAAATCCCTAGTGACCTCTTGCTTACGAACATGCAAATGCAAGAGAACAAACTTACACGTGTTACCCGTGATCTAGAGATGGGTGCGAATAAAATCCGGACAAAATCTTATACCCCATTCATATTCTTAACACGGAAGCTTGGATAGCTATTTGCTCTGAACCTCGTCCTAATCACGTCGAAGCGATTGAATAGATCGAGTTGAAATATTAAAACAAAAATGGTTGTAGGAATATGAACAAAATGGGAACTATGCAGATAAAACCATCGGGCGCTGCTAGCCGTACCAATATACTTATAATAAAATCGAATAAATTAATCGGTATTTTTACGTAAACACGCTTTATTGCGGACCATATTCTCGCTTAGCATCAGGCGAGACTGAGGTCAAGTGTAAACCTATAACAGTTAAAAATAATACAAAAGTTTCGACAAGGGCGTTTTAACAAAAAATATATATACCCTTCTTGGACCTTGGTACTTTCTAACATACAATTATGTGACCGGATTTTACACCAAATTGGTTTAACAGTTGTACCAAAGTTGTTGTCTTACTGTATGTTTGTTTTAAAACAAATGTTACTACTGTAAAAGAAATTTGGTACAAAATCCGGTCACAAAATGGAATGTTCTGGAACGTGACAAGTGGCAAGAGAGGTATTATAATTTTTTGTGAAAATGCCCATAAAACCACATTATGATTCCATTGTTCAAAATTAGAACAATTTTTCACAACGCCAGATAGTAAATTAGATGCAAAGTGACACATCATGTGAAAGATGGTTTCCTGGAACATATAGTTTTTTTTACCTCAATACAATTTTTTATACACCATATCGAACGTATACATCAAAGCAAAATTCATACTTACAGGTGTCCGAAATTCAAATAGATGACCTCATCTTATCTTATACCTTTAAACGAGTAATTCTTGTAGGTATATATATAGGATCTGAATCTCGGAAACGGCTCGAACGATTTTCATGAAATTATCTATATAGGGGGTTTCGGGGACGATAAATCGATCTAGCCAGGTTTTATTTAAAAAAACGCCATCCATTTTATGCGCGTTTTTAGACAATTAAAAAACTGTTACATTAAGATTAGAATGCGATGGTAAATTTTGCAACATTGCGCGACAGTATATTAGCTCAGTTGGCAAGACCGCCGGTCATAATATGGTAGGTCCGGGTTCGAATCCAACCGGCCGCCTTCCTTTTTTTCAAGTGCGTTTTTTTTGTTGAGAAATTCAGTATATGTATCTGAGTAACCGAGCAAAGCTCGGTCACCGACATATTGATTGTGAAATGAGATATTTTCGCCAGTAGGCCACCACTTTTGCCGGATACGTCATCACTATCTGCTCAATGCAGAGTCGTGCTAAGTTTTCAGCGAAAGCTGGTACGTGAGTGTTTTATGCTCTAGCTTTGAACACGTTTATCTTGTGTTTGGAACACAACTTTAGCGCTTTTCGGCGTGATTTGACATTTTACCGGGTGGGAACGTATACAGGAATGACGTGAAAATTATTCTTGTATGTGTGAAAAATGTATCTGCTTTATTTATAAATTTGAGGTACATATCGGCACATTACACCTTTTTATGTAAGATGTCTTTAGTAAAACAACCAAACTTTATTTTAGGTCTTTAAAAAATCTACAATACCTTCATACACATGTCACTCATTATACCTTGTAGATAAGTTATTTGGAAATACTATCTTACCAATATTATAAATGTCAATGTTTGGATATTTGTTGCTCAATCACGTCGGTATGAACGGATCTGGTTGAAATTTGGAACACAGATAGATCACTTACTTTTTATCCCGGGTAAATAACAGGAACGGGAACTACGCGGGTAAAACCGCGGGGCGCAGCTAGTACAGTATAATTGTGCTTTATTTCCAACTAGGTACTTAAGAATTTGTATATTTTTGCCTTAAGAGTTATGAGTTACTTTACTTTACGAAACTTATAATAACAAAGTATAGGTACATATAAAAATTCCTTTATTTCATCACTGTTGGAATGGAACAGTGCATTTAGTTGACCAGTATTGGCATTAGCTTGTTAGCTTTTAGTTGTTAGCTTTTATAATTTGATTTTTTTGATTAATTTAGTGCTATATTTTAGATGTACCACGGGGTCTGCGGGCGAAGCCGGGGGATCGCTAGTAGATAAAGATAACTAAATTACATTTGTTGTTTTACAAAAAATTAAAACTTTGTTCATTGTTATACTCATTTACAACCGTCTTTGATCTAAATCGTACAATCAAATACACAAGTCACACTTACAATCCAAATTAACCCCACCCCAAGAACCGTTCGCACTCACACACCGCTATAACACTAACAGTTATAGCATATAGCCGTTATAACGATAACAGTTATAATATAGCAGAGTTATTAACAGAACGTAGAACAAAAGAGGTTGAATTTCCGA
Source organism: Ectropis grisescens (assembly GCA_017562165.1). Lineage (NCBI taxonomy): Eukaryota > Metazoa > Arthropoda > Insecta > Lepidoptera > Geometridae > Ectropis > Ectropis grisescens. The sequence goes on along the minus strand of CM029794.1, from coordinate 11,679,577 downwards.
ATTCATATAAGAAACAAAAGGACATTTTAGTTTGCGCAGATGTTATTAATGTGTTTCATTAGAGAGAATGGAATTAGGTACACTAGATGTGGCTTATTGTCTCTTGAGTGGTTTTGGTACTGTTATTTTAGCAGTTACATGTTAAATAGTAAATTTCTATCTATTCTGTTTTGTTGACGTCAGCTTTCAATAAAAACCGCACAAAACAGTATCTACATTTTCAATTAGCGCTGGGGGTCTACCGCCAAACGAATACTGTTTTAACTTTGTAGTTTCTCTCTTTTTTTTCGTTTGAAATGATAGAAAGGGAAATAGCAAAGCCAAATCCGATTAAGTCAGGCGGTAGAAGGCCTGGACTACTTTCAAATCAGTATTGTAGGTGTACTTTCTTGTTCTGACAAAGAGCATGTCTATAAAAAAAACTATATTGGTCCATGCCATGTATAGCCAGCTCTGCATTTCAATGTAATCAAAGCAATTAGTGCTATGTGTAAAATTTAGACACAGCTGCTACTTCTATTTTTATTTTTTGACGTAGGAAACGTAAAAGTATTTTTTAATATTGCAGGCTTATCTTGACTACCATCTCATCTGATGCTAAACAACGATGTGGCTTACGATAGAACGTACTTACTTAAACTGTTCACTCTCGATTTGAAGACACCACGGGAAAACCAACTCTGGCAACGCATTCTATAGCCTAGATTTTCTATAACAAAAGTAGAGCGGAACCTTTTCATTTCAGTCTTCGGAGAGTCAATAATCTAACGATGTTGCGTTTTGAAGACTAACTAATGGTTTGTCTACTATGTGATTGGTTGCACAACCGTAGCTCCGAAAATTGGCGATTCGATACGAAATCAATGTTTTTCTTTTGATAGAGTTGTCACAAAAGTTTTAAGAAATAAAACAAAGACAAACATGTATTTCTTTCTTCCTTTTTCTTTTAACGTCTGCTAATGAATATTCTGAATAAAACAAATAAGCTTCTTACGGAAACACTCAAGAAATTCCTTCATAAATTTGTGGGTAATTTGGTTCCTGTTTATTCAAACTTTAGGCTCAAAGCAAAAAGAGACGTGTCATAAGCCTAACGTAATATTTAGCTTCCGCAGTCGACGTTGACTTAAGTTTTAAATTTTAGCTTGGAACTTGTCCCTCTGAAATGTTCGTGACGAGAATATCTATTTAAAACTTTGATACGAACTCATTTTCAGAGTAAACTTCGTGGTAAAATACTAGGCAAAAGTAACCTTAGACTATCATCCACCAATATGGCGCTCAAACATTTTCTTTTAACTGGAATAGATTTACTAGACCGCCATTTCGCCTGATATTAAGCGATAATGATTTCACCGAACTTGAAATGTTTAATTTGTCATAATTTGCTTTTACCCTGAAAAATATTACATAAAGGAGTGTAATAACAGCTTTTCTACTGCACTATGTCTTGGGAGTTGCCACTCGACGTCACGTAGACCCCACTTCAGCGTTTTTATTATGAAAGTTGGCTCGTTCGAGTAACGCCAGCATTACGTAGTGTTACCAGCCTTTATGAGCTTCGCGTGGCAAGAATGGAAAATGCCTTATGTGTTTCCAATTTTAAATAAGTAGTGTAAGTGTCACGATGTGGATTTTATTGGCATACTGATGTGGCGTTTTAAATTTACGTTGAATTTATCGTATGTTTAATAAAGTTTCGTTATCAATTTATTGTACAAGTATTTGTAGATTTTCACAGGATTAACTAATAGTCTGCAAGCTCTTGAACAAAATTTATGGGTCAAATGAACCACCAGGAGACCTTTGTAGGATGATAGATGGGTATAAAATAATAACATTCAGCACTATGCCGTCACTTGTAAGCTGTCCAACTGAGTGCAGGTGAGCATTCAAAAGTGCAAGTAGAGTGGTAAATATTGGTCATTTGTTTTTGTACGGCATTCTTCCCATCAAATAGTTCCATGAAAAATAATGAAAAAACTCGTAGTGTCGTACAAAAATAGTGCACCACCAAATCGGAAACATGATTGATTTTTCGACAATTTTCCGTATCTTAATTAATTTATTTAACTAAAAGTGGCGATGGAGTAGAGTTAGTACGTACTAAGAACACATGCTTACCCGCTAACTTGCTTAGGTGGCCAATTTTGAGATATGGGGTCCAGAAGATACATTGCTTACTTCACGTATTTTCTAATAAATGATTTTCACGTATATTATAGGCAATATCTTTAAAATTAAGGCCCCAATACTCCCAGATACTTTCCGTCGGCGTTTTGCTTAACAAACTCTTTAAAACTCCCAAAATAATTACTAAACTTCACTTAAATTCTCATACTCCATTTGTATATAATATGTATGTATGTCAAACAACTATTTTAAAGCCTTTTCTGAAAAGACTGACTGATCTCAAGGGCTCATCCCCTCATAATACTGTAGATAAATATTTTTATGTACCTTCTGCACCCCATATCTCAAAATTGGCCGTCTAAGCAAATTAGCGGGTAAGCATGATCTTAAGACGTACTCACTCTACTCAATGGTACAAGAATCGCTAGCGGCGAGATATACTGTGGTTCTACTTATTCTGGTCGAATAGTGAAAGATAAAAACGTCCGACGTTCACCGCTTCCTGCAATTGACTAGAACAGAAAGAGTTCATTCATTCTTCTCAACGATGACATAACTCCGTGCACCGTAAGGTCGAGAGGGCACATCTAGTGGTTTATATCGATGAGCGTAGCAAAGTAGGAGCAGCGGTAGAGCAGTGGAGCGGGATATGCACGATAGATGCTTTTTAGATGGGTGAAATCTTGTAAGTCACCGACACGACATGCGAAATATCGATAATGCAGTAATCTGTACCATTAGAGCTGTCCGTTACAAAAAAAAAATAGTTATGCGTTTTTTTTATTTAAAATAATATCCAGATTTTATCCATCAAGAAATTTCCAAACCAACAACGTATAATAACTTTCAGAAATTTAGATTTTTATAAAAATACTGCCCGTCCTGACTTCGCTCGGATAATAGCCTAAATACTGACTGCAGCGCCATGTGACGGGCTGGTTTTTGAATCTAAACCACCCAAACGCATACCAAAAAAAAAAACAGCAGGTTCAGCCGTTTAGGAGCAGTTCAGTGACAAACATACGCTCAAAAGAAATATACCTATATATAAAGATTCGATTTACATTGGGTGTTAGAAAAGGGAGTTTATTTTGTAGCTAGCCAGATTATATTCATCAGGAAATATCTAATCTAACAACGCATTAACATTCATATTCAATCATTTAGATTACATTTTTTTTTTGCTATTTTAGAAAGCTTTTGACAAAGGATTTAGCGAATTAAAATAGCTGAATCCGTTGGACAAAGCCTCTTTACAGCCGCTTACTGTTAAATATTGTCACTTGTTTATGTATTTAAAGTGTTTTATTATTATTTTGTAATTGACGTTACCAAGTTTTCTTTGTAAAATAATGGTTCGAAGAAATAAATTGAATTGAATTGAATATAATCTTAGATTATGGTAAAAAAATGTTCTACTTACCTTGGGTGTTAAGTAAGGGACTATATGTTTATTTTGTATCAAAGTTTTAAGTACTCGTCTGACGGTTTATTGCACAGCTAAAACTTCTGAATAATATACTCAAGAAAAAAAGAGAAAATTACATAATAGACCTAAACAAACAATGTAAATAAACTATCTGTGTCCTCCAAATCCCTTTCCAAATGTCTAGAACCTTTAGTTTCAAGGTGATCGATCAAGGGGCCGGTCAAAAACTTTTTCTACCTTAATTGATTCGCTTCGGGCCCAAACCCTGCATGATAAAACTTTGTTTCATCCTCTGAGAAAAACTAATCAGTATTCAAAGTGTGTATAAAAGGCAGCGCACCTAACCAAAGATAAATTTAACACAGTGTAGTTTTTTTTATGTACAGATTTTTTCAAAGTACTGATTGACGAGACAAGCGAGATGTTTGCCTAGTGATCAATTTGCCAATTACAGCATAGTTTTACCATTTAAAGATTTTTAATAACCTGTCAAAAATAAATAAATGTATGTGGACACTACACATAATACCATCAGACCCTAAACTAAGAGAAACTTGTATTAACGAAGCTAAATAGCTATAGCTGATATAATACTTACAAATTGCTATAGGTTTTTTTTTAAATAAAGAGTGACGAGACGATCAGTACATGTGCCTGATGGTAAGCAACATGCCTAACACATAACAGCACAGTGACATGCAGCTATTGGAACATGAAGAGTCCGAATCATTACCTAGCACTGCACTGCGCTCGTCACCCAGAGATCTAAGATCTTATATCTCTAAGCCCTGTGATTTCTCTGGAAACATTGCCCTTCAAACCGGAACACAGTAATGTTTGCACATTACTGCTTGGCGGTAGAATAACTGGCAAAGGTGTGGTACTTCCCCCAGGCGGATTCTGCCAAGAGTCCTACCACTACAATAAATACATACATACTACTATACATAGGAATACCCAGACGCAACAAATATTTTTGTGTTCATCATACAAATATTTGCACTGACTGGGTTCGAATTGACCCTCGGTTTTGCAGGCAGACTTACTAGGAGGCCAGTCAGCTACTGCGCTCGTCACTTGAAGCTATAAGATGTACTCATATTTGTCTGCCACATAAATATTATTCTCTGGAGCTCTGGATCTTTTTTTTGTATGGGAAGGAAATGCATTTACTCATAGGTATCCACCATGCAGGAAAATGGTGGGGTATGTCGGGCTCGACATTAAGGACCATCGGTGCCCCTACCGACTAAAACCCCATACGCCACACGCATCACAGGTTTCTTCAGCCGTGGTTTGACGGCAGAGTCACTGTAAACTATCGCAATAAGCTGTGATTTCTGTGGTTATAGTGACTTTCTAATCAAAACATGGTACAGTTTGCACATTTTTTTTTACTAGAATAGGTTCGCACTTGACCACCATCTCGCCTGATGTTAAGCGATGATGCGATCTACGATGGAGCGTGTTTACCTAGAAGAAACCGATTCACTCTCGATTTGAAGACACCAAGATTGTAACCATCGGGGAAAACCCACTCAGGCAACGCATTCCACAACCTAGACGTTCTTATCACAAACGTGGAGTCAAATCGCTTCGTTCGTTTTTTTGGAACATCAACCATGAAACGATGTCGCCCTTTTGTGGAACGAGAAGTCCGATAGAGTAGTAAAGGGCAAGGTGGGATTAGATCATGCAGATCAGTTGCACACTCTCCGAAGTGTATCCGATGAAATGCCGATAAGCTAGCAGGGCGAGGATCAAGACTTTGAAGTATTTTACGCACTGGAGTGTAGAGTGCCTATGAGTCTTTTGGCGCGTCTCTCAATCGATTCCAGAGTCTCCATTGCTGTTTGGCAAAACAATAAAAAAAAATAAGCGAAGACGTGGTCATTCAGCGGGTTCACTCTGGACTGCAAAGAGTTCTATAAAAATATTTAACTACTTATTTAAAACTAGCGACCCGCCCAGGCTTCGCAAGGGTGCAATGGTAATACTAAACAAACGAATAAAAATGGTAATTGTGGATTATCCCTAAGAGATGGTGGATATTCCAAAGACACGGACAAAGAGGTTTGACTCTACGTTTGTGATAAGAACGTCTAGGCTGTGGAATGAGTTGCCTGATTGGGTTTTTCCCGATAGTTATAATCTTGGTGTCTTCAAATCGAGAGTGAATCGGTTTCTTCTAGGTAAACACGCTCCATCGTAGACCGCATCGTCGCTTACCATCAGGGCGAGATGTCGGTCAAGTGTAAACCTAACCTAAAGTGAAAACCAAAAAAATGTCTACAAAAACTCAGGTGTGAATGAGTTTTCCTAACACCGCATCGCTACCGTTGGACTAAAAGTTCTCGGCAAAAGGTTTTAGCCAATTTCGATTAAGGGAAGGCAAGTTAAAGTTTTGCGGATTAAAAACAGAAAGTTTGGGTGAACACTGAGTGTTAATGGTGAAATTTTGCCTTAAAAGGTTGAATTACGTTGAAATGCGCTCTTCACTTTATTATGAAACTTTTCGTCAGTCTGACTTATTTTTAAGAATTTTCGCCTTGGAATTAATTTATTTTAGTACTAGTAGCGACCTACGGTTTCACCTTCGTATTCAGGGATAAAAGATAGCCTATGTGTTAAAACAGACCAATTTCTATCTACCCACTAAATTTTATTGAAATCCCTACAGTATTTTTTCGTGAAACAGCTACAAACATACATTACTATAAACTTTTCCGTTTATTATATTAGTAGCACAAGATTATAGACCATGTTTCTTGTTCATTTTAACGTCTGACTTTTTTTAAATAAGTGTTTTTAACTATTAGCGCCCTGCGATTTTACCCACGTAGTTCCCGTTTATGTATTTTTCTTGCTATAAAAAACCTATGCGCTCTTCCAAACTTCAACCAAAACGTGTTTCAAATTACAGCCCGATCCGTTCAGACGTCTCAACATGATTGAACAACAAACATAGAAACTTTCGAATTTATAATGTTAGTAAAATGGATAACATACGCAGGAGCAGCCCACTAAACTTTTCCACCACTAGAACTCAGGGCTTTCTCAAGAGTCAAGGCTAGCCATAATCTATAAAACAGGCCAAGAGCGGGTAGGTAGGTTCTAAAAACAAGTGAATAAAATCAGAATACTTCTAAAAAGAAGAGCAAATAAGCAAAACCTAGTGTACCTTTTTTCCTTGTTTACCAAAGCCAGTATTGCTACCAGTCTACTCATATACGATGGAATGTATGTAGATACGCTTAAATCACCATACTTCTACGTCGAGAGAAAACAGCTAAGTGCAACAGCTCAGAAAAAAAAAAACTTAAAATTCTAAGCTAAAAGACACCACTGAAGAGTCTTTAAACTCCCTAAAGAAAATACATTCAGCACATTACGGGTATAAACTTAAAGGACAAACTTACTGTCAAAGAAAACGTACCGCGTGCATCTGAAGACAGGGCTGAATTCAGCTTGTTTTATAAACGCATAAGATTTTTTTTGTAAAGATATTGAAACTTTAAGATACTTTCAAAGGTTATTAAAAGTTTATTTTTAAACGGGCATTCCCTTTAATAATAATATAAAATTGAATTTAACTACACAATACGTGTGCTATTTAATGTTTAGATGTTTAATAATCAAACTGTTTTAGCCTCAATATTACGAAATAACCGACTTAAATAATTTAGGAATAAAATTCCCACAACTCACTTATTTTAGTAGAATTAACAATGAATTATTGTTAATCAAGGACATATGAATTAAAAGTTTTGTTGAAACTATAAAAAGCACTCGACATAAAATTCATATTGGACCATTTGGAATAAAAAAAGAATAATCAAAATTGGTAAAAGCGTTATTGAGAAGTCAGGGAATAGATAACATCCTTTTTGACGTGACAACGTCTTATAAATTGGTTTGCCGGGTGACACTTCAAGAAACTGCGTTACGCTCCGCTCACGTTATGCGCTCACAACGAGAGCGAGTGAGAGGCACGCGTCCCTTCCACTCGGGCATGGTTTGCCCGCCTAAGAGCGAGAGAGACAGACATAAAAAGTGAAAGGCACGCGTCCCTTCCGTAAAATTATTTTACCACTCAAAGTCGTTGTCACGTAAAACTTTCGCCCGTATACCGACTTTACAGGCAACCAATTTTTTTTTTTAAGTCAACTAAAATCTATACCAATATCTACAACAATGGATATAATTCGACAAGATTTGACTCGCATTTGGTGAAGACTCGCTATAAACCATACTGCAGTAAGAATTTTATTAAATCCTGAAACCAGCCCTGTTAGAATCTAGATTTTCTTTTTAAATCCCTAAGCGGCTTAGAGTAAAGCTATTAGGTCAAGTGGGTGTATATATGAGGTTTCCTTAGGCTAAGCTTGTTACATTAATAATGATTCTCAGTGCGAGCTTACAGTAGATATGAGTGTAGGTGTGCTCGGTGGAGATATCAAAGGATTTTCAAGCTCTCTAGAAATTTTAAATACTGCCTGAAAATTTCCTTTTCCATCTTTTGCGAAAGAAGGCCCCGAGTCCCAGCTGTGAGAACATTTAGACGTGGACTGTTTATGCTATTTATGCCGACCATCGAGCAACTTGGTCTTTCGCGGAAGCACGTAAGGGAGTAGCCTTAGCTAAAAAAAATTGTATAAATCTTTCTGTCATTTCTTGCGGAAGAGGAAAGTTGCACACTAGCGCAAAGCCGCACTATTACATACAAACCATACCTGTACCGATCCATTGCCGATCACACTCACACAGCCAAATCACTAACACATCACAAATAAAGCACCATTCACAAATCTAACCCTGGCCTCACTCACAGTATTTTATCAAACTCCATGGTCCACGCGGACTTGTGCTTTGACAGAGGGGAAACGCTGTGGATGCCTACTCCCTTCCGTGTTGCTCACTGACGCCGACAGACATATTATGTACGTTTTCCGCTAAACGCACGATCTAGTGTTGCTAAGAACACTCCTGTCTAATACAACTTTCAAACAAAATAAAATCAAAATCGATTCATTCGTTCTGGGGTTACGATCCCACAGATAGGATAGACACATACACACACAAAGATACGTCAAACTTATAACACCCCGTTATTTTGCATCGAGTGTTGATAAAATAGATAGAGCGCCGAAAACTTGCTAGCCTATCGATTTTTTATCGGATACACTTCGGAGAGTGTGCAACTGATTTGCATGATCTAACACCACCTTGCCCTTTTTCTATCGTAACGCTCGAAGCTCGAAAAAAGCGACATCGTTTTATGGTTGATGTTCCAAAAACACTTGTGCTAAGAACGTCTAGGCTGTGGAACACGTTACCTGAGTGGGTTATCTCCGATGGTTACCATCTTTGTGTCTTAAAATCGAAAGTGAATCGGTTTCTTCTAGGTAAACACGTTCCATCGTAGACGTAGAGCATTGTCGCTTAACATCAGGCGAGCAGGCGGTCAAAGAGTAAACCTATAAAAGTAAAAAAAAAACGAGTTTAATGACAAAACTAATGGTTAAGTATAATTTTACTAATTCTGATTTTCTCCCATTGATTGCCTCTATTCCTGCCACATTAATGTCTTTATTGTCTATCCGCCATTTTTAAAAAATCCGTTCAATTTATCAAAACAGGCTTAATCGTAAATTGTATAGTTTTTACAGTCATGGTGGCTGGACATCAGACAAGAGGGCAATCAAGCTAAATAACGGACTTAAGTTTTTTTATTCGACTTTGATAATTATAAATAATTAGGATTTACGTGTGTATCTTGTGCACTCATGCTCGTTTAAAGGCTTTTTCTTGCAATGACGTCGTGTAGCGTGTCACTTTATTTTCTCCAACGTGGTCGAAGAAAGTGATAGCTAACACACGTGTCGTACTCGTGAACGGGTGCTGCTTGTGTAGTTGGTCTGCTTGTGGCACACATGATACCTAAAATCAGAGAGTATAGATCTGAGATTTTTTTAAAATGTTTAATTTATCTCATATAAAATGTAAGTTCTGACAAACAACACGGAACCTTGTGTCTTAGCTAAAATAATAATTATAAAATTGTGGTTACGCTCTTATTTTAATTTATTCTATTCAAACACTTTTTCAAAGTATATTTCTCTGTAAGACTACGTCATTACACCAGTAATGACATTAAAACCTTTGTAATGCTATACGTTTGCGTGAACCTTTGCGCTTGGTAACCTCTCTCCCTCTGCGGTTGTATGCATATGTGTTGTTTCTAACCTTCACACTATCAAAAACTTTTATGTAACCAGGTTAAGTTCCTAAAATTAAATTAATTTAACACTGCCACTGAAATTTCAATCGTAAACTCTAGGCATAGAACACAAAATCATATCTCGCATAAGCTACAAATGTCTGCCTTTTTTGACATAACCTTCCATTTTCACCTCGAGACTGTAAAGGAAAATCGACTCAAACAATTTTGAATGTAGGTTCATTTTCCAGTGGTTGTTGGTTTAAAAACAAGCAACAGAATCATAAAAACAGGGTAAATGAGATGTGAACCGTGCGATTTAAGTCGGGTAATTTGGCGTAATGACACTAGGCTAGGGATAGGTAAAATTAAGGTAACACACATAAAAATAAATGGCAACACACTACTTGATACTTGGAAGTGGCAATTTTTTTAGCACAGATAATTAAAATTAATTGAAGTACTTTAATTTTATTTCAAAGCGCTTGCAATTTATTATTAATTGTATTACAAAGGGTTCAGTAATCGAAAGTTACTTGTAATAAATGGCAGTAAAGGATTTTTTTAGTAGAAACTTTATCACAATCGGCAACCATTTTTTATTCCATTTTATGTAATTACTACATAAATTTCACGAAAACAACAGATTATTCTATGATTATACGAATTTATGCGTAAAAATAAATGGGAAATAAAAAAAACGCCAGATACGCAATTACGAAAAGAAATGCTTAACAAATGTTATTTGTCAACGTCAATTAACCCAATTGACATTAACGGAAAATAGATAGATTTGGAAAAATATGTTCGAATCATGTCATATCATGGATACTGGGAAAACGTCATCTACGAGTATATCTATACTAATATTATAAAGCTGACGAGTTTGTTTGTTTGAACGCTAGGATCTCGGGAAGTACTGGTCCGAATTGAATGATTATTTTATTATTTTTTCTATTAGATAGTCCATTTATTGAGGAAGGCTATAGGCTATAGAACATAACGCTACTATTAATAGAAGCGGAGCATGAATCAAGAATGTAACAAAAACGGGAAAAAATATTCTTTTGAAAGTTTCCATGTGTCTAAGGTTACGTCAACTTCTATTTCAATTTTTTATTTTGGCTTCCATTTGGTAATGTCACCGTAATTTCGCTAATGTCCAAGATTGCGTTATTGAATATAAACCTTTGCTAATCAAATTTGTTTCTAAGTCTGAGTTGGTACGATGGTACGATTTTTGTTTGAAAGCGATATTATCAGGAATGACTGAACCGATTTCACTCATTCTTTCACCGTTGGATATTAACGGGATCCCGATGAGTGCGATATAATGTACCACGGGCGAAGCCGGGGCGGGCATCTAGTCTATTATAAAATGTATAAGTAAATTTTTGACTCGTTGATGTAAACGACCGCCCGACCGACCGACGAAAAACTAATCACATTATCACTTATGTAAATATTTATTAAAATAAAAAGTTACAAGTAAATAACTCGATAATATGATAAATTGCAAAGGTACAATGCTCAGAAGTTTGGGTGACGTATCTTTACTGTACGCTTTTGACGATAAAATGACACCTACTTTGGAAGTTTGACGATCTATATCTATGCCAATTTTTGTAATATAATGAAACATAAACAAAAAGTATTTCATATTTTTCCATGGTGCAGCTGATGGACCAATAAAATTAGAATGGTTTATTTTTCAGCCACCCCGTCATCCCAATTGTCCGTTTAAAGAATTTTCCCTTCTCTAGTAGTAAAGGGTTAGCGATTGCGTCAGAGAACATTGCGGCTTGTTATTGGTATCAACTACTTTTCGAGAAGTAATTGGGCACTCGTTAAAGTTTGCGGTTTTATTTTTGTGGGGATGACAAGACCGGTGAAATAAAAATATAGTAGGTATAAAAATAAAGTACGGTCGCGTGGGTTTTGGGACAGTTTCTAAGGGATTTCTAGAATCAAGCGTTTTAGTAGTTGGAAGTGAGTATGAATGAGAAACGGTTTTTGGGTCTGTTAAAACTAGGACAATAAAATACTAAAGGTCATTTACTTTTGACACCAAATACAGGACAAATGCATATATCTATTTTGTGACAAACGCATATATTGTCATTTTTTGATTAAATACAATCATTGCACTTTATACATGCTTTGACATTCCTCAAATGGATGAACTGCAAGATCTACTACTGCAAGACCTTAGACCTAAAATGGACATACTGATCAAACTCAAAAAACACAAAACAATATTCTGATGAAACACAAGACGTTGGCGAAATTGTGCTCACCAGGCATTTATCTCACACATATATATATCACAACCAAATAAAAGCCAGAAATGAATCGAAGATGAAAAATCAGATGACATAAATAAAAACCAGAAATGAATAGAAGATGAGGAAGAAGAAGACTTTAATCAGCTAACTATTATATTTTTTTTTCTCTCATTGTAAAAATTAAGACTACAACAAATTGTCTTACCAGGCATATTGCATGCCTCTCGCAGAGGCCAGTTTGTATGGGGCAACTTTTAAAATGTTTTGTATCATCTTATCTTACCTACAAACAATTTTTAAATTTTTGTATTTGTATTAAAAAGGTTAATAGGTCAAATAAGCCCTTATTTGAACTCTTGATTTAAATCTCGGAGCAAGAGATAGTCGGTTGTAAACTTCTATTTTAAACCTTAACTTGGTGCCCTAAAAATTGTCTTGAAATTTATCGTAGTGTACCTGCGACTACAAATTTTCCTCATTAATCGCAAATATCTTGTTTCTTGTGAGGTTTATGTAAAAACTGTGTTGAAAATTTTATTGATATACAAGAACAAAATTAAAAATGTTGATTAACCCCCGACTACCTTGGATTTGTTATATGTACAACATTCTACTAGTCAAGCCCTTTCATTTGATACCCATATTAAGGGAGTTGTGAAAAAAGAAATGTCATCCGCCATTTTGTGGTAGCCGCTATCTTGGATTTGAAATTTGTCATAGTGCAAAGTATTCTACTAGTCAAGCCCTTTCGTTTGATACCCATATTGAGGCAGTAGTGAAAAAAAATATGAATCTTGAATTTGAAATTTATTATAGTGTATAGTATTTTACTAGTGAAACCCTTTTATTTGATACCCATATTGAGGTAGGCTGTGAAGAAATATTTTGTCCGCCATTTTGTGGAGGTGGCCATCTTGAATCGATATTAACCAAACATAGATAAGAACATCCGCACGAATATTAACTTTCAAATAAAAAAAACTGCATCGATAAGCGGTTAAGCCGATTGGCATATCCGTTTGAGTTCTACGGTGCCACAGACAGACACACACACAGACAGACAGACAAACAGACATCGACGTCAAACTTATAACACCCCTTTTTTTGGTCGGGGGTTAAAAATTAAACTATCTACCTAATTACCTATAACTTTACAAACACAAACACAAACTTTTGTATTTCTAATAGATGTTAGTGTGATAAAACCATAACGCTCATAAGTACTTACCATGTACTTACTATACTCGTATGAATATTATGGTCCTTATATTGTTATTAGTTTAAACTTGGTTGATTTTTTTAGTTTATTTTGTATGGAGAGCTGAGGTACAATTACAATTATTTATGTGTATATTTGAACGTTAAAAAAGCCAGAAAATTTACACACAGAAAATGTTTCAAAGCTACAAAAATCCTAGAATCCAAAGTTACTTAAAAATGTATTCTAAATATAACATAAATGTAAAAACATGCTTACTTTCACAAACACATAAAACATGTTTGCAGATGATCCAGCAACTTTATAAAAATTGCTGAACATGTAACTTTGTCTAATACTATAATTAGATATAAAAATGTTAAAGTTAACTTAAATAATAATAGTGTTTTATTGGACATTCTTCACACAACACCAAGTAGCCCCAAATTAAGCAAAGCTTGTATCATGGTAGCTAAATAGCCAGTTCAAACTACAATTTTCCTAAAATGATTTAAAATTTTAAATCGAGCCCAATACTGGATAATAGTGCATCTCGCGTCAGAACAACAATTAAAACCATTACGTAGTGCCCAGTTGTGGTTAGCTAACCCCATCTCGTGCCGTCGCAAATCATCCATGCAAACGCCAGTCAACGCTTCTCACTCAAACCGACCGGGAGCTCTCCAACACGAGTCTAGTCACATCTGTTGCAGAATCGATAACCGTTAAGCTAGGTGCTTTAAGACGAGGAATATAGTGGCGACGAGAGGCGTTTGCGGAATATTCCACTTGGGGAGAGAGAATGGTGAATATACGGAATATATAATACGGTGAATTTGTGGGGGCTACGTGCTTATTTGTATTTTTGAACATGATGTGCGTTCTCATCCGAAAGTCTTGAGCTTAGAACGTATTATATTTTTTATATGTTACATTTTTTTATACATTTATTGATATAACATGTCATTAATAATAACAGTAAACAATATTGAAAACCACACTACATACCTAAACTAAACTAAAACCAGTCGATAACGTCTCAATGATAAATAAATAATAAACAATGATTGGTGGACATTTCTCGCATAACACCATCTAGGCCCAAAGGCCCAAAGCTAAACAATGCTTGTGGTATGTGAGCCAGATAGTTTATATAATACCTCACCGAAATATATACAAAATATATGAATTCATCACACAAATTTGTATGTCATGCTATGAATGTAAATTTCTTTTATTAAACTGTTTGCTTACGTTTATTATAAACTTGCATGCCAAAAGGCAGTATTTACTATAAAAACATCATACGAGTACTACCATCTTTTATAAACCAACTCACGCAATAAAGATTTGATTTGAAAAAAATAAATATCTGCCATAGGTAGAAATCGAACCAACGACCAGTGATACACGAATCCTGCCTGCACTTTACAATATTTAAAAAAAATGCAAACGTAAAAAATGTGTGATTACTAGGGACTTTAATGAAATAGCAAAATTTATAAAAAAAAAAATGTGTTGAACATGTGTTAGGTATAATATTTAATCCGCACATGGTTAGCGTAATATTATAACCTTGACTTTCTACTTGTGAGAGCAGTCCTCGAATCCATCTGTGAAAACAATAAAGTGGGTTATTATTATGAATTTAAAACAAACCGTCTCTTGTCCAATTAAAAAAACAACGAAAAAATTCGCTGAAATTCAGAACTCAAATAAATAAAAAACTGTCATTTCTACATCAGAGACAGTGAAATTTCCTTAATCAACATACCTTTGTCAGTGTTAATTGTGTCATTTAGCATTCTATTTGGGCCCTCAGACAAACAGAATTACAAGTAAGCTAAAGGAAAAACGTAGGAATTCTTTAATAGGAATTCTTTGCTCCCTGCAAAGTAGATTATGTCTCTGTTATTATTGCCCTGTTTTGGGGTTGATGGTCCGCAGTAAGATTTTTTTAATTATGTCATAGCTTTTATAGCTCTTTCACCTTTAATTTTATTTATATAGGTACTACTGGCCCGTTCTGGCTTCGTTCGGATATTATAATATTGAAATAAAAATCAAGTTGGATCAAACACACAATTTTGCAAATTTGATTAAAATTGGTTATGTAGTTTAAAAATCCATCGCTGCCAAATAATGCGTCTCGTAATTTATATATTTTAAGATTATACTAGCTGTATCCCGCAGTGTGACCTATGACTTGAACATACTATTAGTAGTGATTTAATCCCTTAAGTATATTTTTAATACAAACTGAATGTCGTATTTGTTTTAATTTAACCAAATTTTAATCAGACGGCGTTGTGTGTGAAATGTCTACCAATATGTATTTACTTAAAATCCAAAAAAAAATGTTTCGAACTTCTAGGTTCTAGATTCATAACTAGCAAAACTTCTACACAAACATTAGAAGTCATAAGCTACTTTTATTCCAAAAACAGGATTTCACAATTTGTTTTTCATTAAAAATATAACGATATTGGGAATCACACGAGTGAAACTACTTAGTATTCCATAATTTTGACTCTCGAGTTATATCAATGTCAGAAACTTAAAAAAATTCGTAATTCTTTCGATTTAACGCTGAAAACTGGCAGCTGTTTGGCTCACGAAAGCTTTTGTTCAGTATTAGTTCCGTAAGAGAATAGCAATGACAAAACACCACTTGATAAGTTTCTAAAACTTTACGAAAAACAACAGTTCTCGACGATTCTCAACTTTTTCAAGATAAAACATAAATCAACCCTTTGTCGGCAGGCACGGCGCACTACGGAGAAGACAGCGTGGGGTCATTCCCATACTTCGAGTACAACGTGCCACGGAACGTGACGACGGTTGTGGGACAGACCGCCTTCTTACATTGCCGGGTTGAACAACTAGGTGATAAAGCTGTGAGTATCACATTTTTACTTCTGTCTTCTTTTGTTTTGATTGGTTTCTTTCAAGCAATCATTTAATCGTATTGAGTACAGCGAGCTACGGAACGTAGAAACTATTGTGGTACAGACCGCCTACCCACATTGTCGAGTTGAACGTCATTTCGAATACAATCTATACTAATATTACCTATAAAGTTGAAGAGATTTTTTGTTAGAATTCGCTAATTACAGGTATGCAAGATATGCTGTGGTTCTACTTATTTTGGTTGTTGACAACGAATACTGATAGGTAAAAACGTCCGGCGTTCACCGCTTCCTTCAACCGACTAGAAAGTTTGTTCTTATTACTTGAATACCATCGATATAAAGATATTTGACTGCCCTAGTGGCTTAAGCGGGCGATCCATTGGCGAGCTAAGACCGTTGGGACGCCACGAGCCTGCGAGCTAAAAGTATAAACCGCCAATGGAGCACCTACAAAACCGCGGTTTTAAAAGTTCGCGGTTTGGCTCGTTGGCTCTTCGTGCATGCTTGAAATCCTAAGACCGCGGTATAATAAACCGTCAGTGGATCTGCCGAGCGTTGCGAGCCGACAGTCTTTTTCACGCTGCTGTAGCTAACGCACGTATGCCGAACGGCACGTAGGTATTACAGAAATAGAAAAATGGCAGATTTACGATCGTATAATCGCGATTTAGTACTTGAAATAATACATTGTTTTAAGGAACAGCCTTGTCTGTGGTTGTACACAAGCCGGGATTACAAAAATAAAGTTTTAAAATTAACTGCCTACGAAAAACTTTTGGTGATCCAACGAAAACATGATACGACCTGCACAATTGCCGATGTTAAAAAGTTTATCCAATCTCTGCGAGCATCTCACAAGAAGGAGAGAAAAAAGGTTCATGACAGTATGAGGACTGGATCGAACTGACTGGATAGACTGTAGGTACTCTCGTCTCAGTGTATCATATATAGCTTTACATGTTTCTGGTATGATGCGTCCCAAAGCCTGCCTGGAAATTATTGTAGAGTATTGTAAACTAGTTTGTGTTCCACCAGCTGCCAGAAACCGAAGAGTTGCACATAAGCGTTCATATGGTGAGATCGGTACACGAAAAACTGTATCTTGTCTTTTTATTAAAGGGGAAATCAAATCCAGCAGCTCCTTAAACACTTCCTCGGCCATCCTTTAATAATTTCTGTAATCATTTGGTTCACCAATAAGTTCTGCCACTAAGTTTACATGGGACAAGCGTTGTCTTTCTTGCACCCAGTTTTTGACCCACACTTTGTGGCGTCTTTTTTTTTCTTTGGTTGTTCTTCTTGTAGGAGTATTCCTAAGTAACAAAGTAGTTCCGTCTGGGAGCACGACATGACATCGCCAACGAGGAGAGTAGTCTGTTTGGCACGCTAATGGATCACCACCGCGAGCCGACAGTCCAACGAGTCTACAGTTTATACCGTTAGCTCGCCGAATCGCCAATGGATCACCCGCTTTAGTTGGTAGTATCTCTGCCTGCGAAGCCGAGGGTCGTGGGTTCGATCCCCACCCACTGCAAATATTTGTGTGATGAATTCAAATGTTTGCACTGTGTCTGGGTGTTTCTATGTATAATAAGTATGTATTTAAAACTATATAAGTATTATATCAGCTATCTGGCTGCCATCACACAAGCTTTGCTTAGTTTGGGGTCAGATGGTGTTGTGTGTGAATTATCTACCAATATTTGTCCACCAATATATAGATATAAATCGATAGATGTGCCCTCCCAAATTACAGGCGCACGGAGTTATGTTATCGTTGAGTGAAAAGCTCACTCTTTCCGTTTTAGTCGATTGTAGCAAGCGGTGAACACCGGACGTTTACCTATACCTATCGCTATTCGTTGTCAACAACCAAAATAAGTGAAACTGCTACATACCTCGCTGCTAGCGATTCTAGGGGTCAAATAGATTGATTCTTGTAAACCACTCACGCTACACACAGCGACGCAATTTGTTAACAAATTAAAGGTGCTCAGGGCACATCCATTGATTTATATCGATGACTACACTAGCATGAAGAGACGTAAATTCATATATTTTTTTCTTATAAAAAGTGCTCAACATTCACTTAAAAAAAAAAAACTCATAGGTCGAAACTACGAGCTCAAGGCGTAGGTCGAACTTTCTCGATGTTAAGCTACCACGGCTTAAAATCTCTTAATTTTAATAAATAAACATAAAATTATGCATAAACATACTAACATCTAATAACGAACCCTTCACAAATATATTAGGAGTAGATACAATCAGAAACTTTTATGCGCCGCGCGAAATGAAGTGCCTCTTTTCAACCTCAGGCTTCCACTCCAAAACTAAACAGCACTCCGACCCCTCTAAAATTAGATTATCCCAATGAATAGAGATAAAACACGCTGAAAGAGATAAAATTATCTCCCGAAAGCACTTCATAACAGAACATAATACACTAACGGGCCTCCTCGGACTATACCACAATTTGAGTTAACCTATAGACATTGGCGCTACCGAAATTGTTTATATTGAGAGTACACGTATATATTTAGTTCCTCTATTTGAACCACTACACAGATAAATTTGTTGTGAAAACTATGGCTTCCATCATGACGTCAAATCATTTTAAAATGCGATTTTTTAAGATCGTAGATTATTTGCAACAAATGTTTAGCTTTGTTTTGTTGTTACCGACTTTGAAAAAGAGGAGACGTTCAGCTGTTTTTAAGTATTTTCTTCGATGACTCTGAAGCATTTTTAACCGACTTCAAAAAAGAGGTTTCTTAATTCGACCGTATATATGTTTTTTTTTTATATGTGTTCGCGGATAACTTCGTCGTTTATGAACAGATTTTGATCATTCTTTTTTTGTTGTAAGGAAGATATTCCAACGGCGGTACCATGATAAGGAAACCAGGATCTGATGATGGCATCCTAGAGAAATCGAGGAAAACTTTTTTACTATATAAGTTTTTTCTGTTGCAAGTCGGTTATTTTTTGTTAACATTATTAGAATAACTAGTATGAGTGATAAATGTATGAAAATTATACAACCACATAAATATGCTTTTCACAATGTTTAAACAAAATGGAACATTGGCGCCTATATGCCAAAATTGAGACCAAAATTACTTTAAACCCCCCGCAAAAGGAGTGCTATAAGTTTGACGTGTCTCTAGGCGTAAGTGTGCTGTGGCATAATAGTTCCCGGATAAACTAAGTTTTTTTTTAAGTCATGTGCCTTCTGCCAATCCTGTATTAAGCCAACGAGCCTTATGCTTTGTACAATTGTATCCGATGTTTGGAAAATTGAGATAAGATTTCAAAATACACAAACATTTTATTTTATTGATATTTAAATACAGTTTCTACATAAGTCGTTTAGAATTGAGAAACGTGCGTTTATGATAGTTACAGAAATAGAAATATTTATTTACCAAAAAACATTGTACATATACAGAAAAGTAACCTAAGTAAGTACTTAGGTTTAAAACGATGCTTATAATAAGTACAATTTAAATTTCTCTGTACAGAACAGCTATTACTCTGTGAACCCCAAACTAGGCAAAGCCTGTATCTTGGGGCTCAAGAGCGAGTTTGCTAAGTAAGTTAATATATTCCAATTCACATTCACATAAATATATATATAACAAGTACAATTATACACAATAAATGTAATAAATAATTATACACAAATAAACATAAAATAATAGTGTTACCTGTTACAAGTATAACACTTCTCTAAACTAACAATTTTTGTTACGCTTTATACACACTGTGGATAAGGTCTTCAGTCTCATCATACGACAATCGCAAAAGGTAGTCCCTGAGTTTAAAGTTAAATCCGTGTTTTGGAAGGTCTTCGCAGTCCCTGAGTCGCCTGTGGTATACGTTATTGTATGTAAAAGGTAGGGAGTATGCGGGGGCGCGCTTGGCCAGTAGCGACCAGGCTGACCAGCGAGGGAGTGGAAGTAGGTTAGGTCTTGCTGCGCGCTTGGATGATAGGTAATGGTAGTCAATACGTAATTTTTTCGAAAAATTGATTTTTAGGATTGCGTTATAGATACATAATATATGTTACTAGCAACCCGACCTTGGTTCGCTCGTGGCTTATAACATATTATAAGATAGTCCTATAGAACTCGGAGATCACGTGAATATCCAGCGGTGAAATAATTTTTAAAATCCAATAGTTCCTGAGATTAGCGCATGCAAATAAAAAAAACAGTTTTATTATATAATAAAACTGTTTTTTTTTATTTATACTAATATTAGTATAGATAACATTTTATCGTCATTGTGAATAGTTAACTCTATCTTTTAAGGTTTAAGGCTTTACACAATTTTACTTTGTCTTAAGAAATATAGAGCTAAATCTGAATTTTCTAAATAAATTGTCATATATTTTAGTTCATCTATTTAACCAACTGTGTAGATACCTATTTCCTTCATAAGAGCTATTGCAGATTCTAAATACAGCTCTTTGCGGTCCTCGAAACTAGAATAATGGTTCTTGTCGTAGAATTAGACCTAAATAGAGAATAGTCTAAATTAAACTTGACCGACCAAGTTTGGCTCTTGCATGTTTGAGAAGTCCTAAATCGTTAAGTACTGATGAAATAATAAGGTAATGACTAATGAAACATTTTTTTTATCTTGTAAGCTGTAGGCATGTGATCAATAATTGAGTTCAACAGGACGAGGTTACCACGGCCGGTTTTATTTTTAACATGGTAAAATACAAAAGGTGAAATACATATTTTGTATTATCTGAAATACCAAGAAATAAATTTAATAATTAAATTCGCACACTCAACTACTTTCAAAACAGTCGAGTCAGACAGTTTGAGGGCGTTGAGGGGCAAATGAGGCGCAGCCGATTAACGGTTTCTGGGGCGTCGAGGTTCCGTTGAGTGGCAGTAGTTATTTATTTAATATTGTTGTCAGAAGACGAAGTTGTACTGGCACTCATACAAGTGGCACAGTACCTCCGCCATACCTCCGCTTCGATCTTGGACGCTGCCTCGACTCCGTTCGAATTCGGTACAAATGAAATTTAATACAAAGATAAATAGTAGTTTTTAAAAAACATATACATTTTTTATCCCGGAAAAATAACTCTGCGCATAAAAAGTTGAGGCGCTGCTAGTATTCCATCCTAGTAATAGAATTTCATATACTATTATTATAGGTGCAAAAATTTGGATGTTTATTGCCCCATCATATCGGAACACGTGAACGAATCCGGTTGAACCTCGGAGCACAGACAGAATTCAGTGGAGAACAACACAAAGACTATTTGTCTTTTTATACCATTAAAATGACGACAATGGAATCAACGTGTGTAAAACCATGGGACACTGATAGTGTCCCTTGGTTTTAGTAATTAGTTATACTGGTACCTATATGAGCAATCGTGATAACTTAAAACAACTTATTGGCTAGTTCAGTGGTTACTCAGGCCAAAAGCCCACTCTACCGTGATGAATTTCTCCGCACACACTTCACTGGCCCCAGTACTGGGAGATAAGAGGCTGTAATAACGCAATTTATTCTTGGAAGTGTCGATATCAGGACCGAATAACTCTGTGATATATCGAAATAGTCTGTATTTGTGGTAGTTTTTACTAGATTTTTATGGGTTAGGTTCTTATGTGTACTTGAAATATGCGTTGCGGTATCTTATCTATCTTACTAGCAGTGCCCTGTTCCCGATCGTGGCATATTCCTGCGATAAAAAAAAGCCTAGGTGCTATTTCACACAGAATAAAATAGTATTCTACATTTTAACCCTATTCGTTCCAATGTTACCACGCGACGTGATTGCGAAACAAGCATATCTCACATTATTCGCGTTTGTTTTATATTTTGCATACCTACGCCTAAGCAACCCACAAAATGTTCCCACAGCTGGGACTAATCCTTCTCTCGCAAGGAGAGAGTCAAGGCTATAAATCTGGACAAGTGTGGGTTGGCGGATGGAACATGACCTCGAAATATTTTAGGACATATCGGTTTCCTCGCTATATTTGCCTTCACCGTTTATAAGTTGGTGTCATGCAAATATTTAAAATACTTACTAAATATTTGATTTGACTTTTTAATCTTATTTTTACGTAGCTAATACTACCAGCATGCTGATAGAGCTGTAAATGTTTAATATAATTAAAATATCTACCTGTAAATAATATCCGTAATAAATTACATCCTACTACTCATATAATGTAAAAAAATTCAACATATTCATTTATTGTAAAATCGCTCTTTACAAAAGAATACCAAATTTATCTATAACGGAAAATACATTGGAAATAAAAAAATCTTCTGCTAAATAAACAAAGCCATACAAAGTCACCTACCTACTTGAATCATTTCGATAGCAATCGAGTACAGGTTTGATTAGCCTATTTAACTCAAAGTCGATATGGCTTTCGACTCACAGTAACAATAGAGATGACGGGACATCGAGATATGCCCGGCTTGGATTGTTCTAAAACAGCTAATGATCTATACAACCTGTGACGGCCAGAATAGGGATGCAAAATTCGAATCAGAAATCCTTTTTAAACAATCTTAGTATATGAAAATTAACGTAAAATTAATTGAATCTACAGATAAATTACGTGTGATATGGTAAATCCAATTCGATTCAAGTTTCGACCGACTCGGGCGGCCTTTTTTCAAGAAGAATGCGCGCATGCGATTGGTCTCCGCTTAGCGCTCCGGGCTATATTTTATTGATTGCTCACCATATAGTCTACGTTTAGTTATTTATTTCTATAATTTAAAAAAGGATGGCTTTTACGTAATTTTTTTTAAATTCACTGAAAAAGTCAAACATGAACTCTTCTCTATACTCCCATACAAACGATTTGTAATAAAACTTAAAAGTCAATTAGGACTTTAACACCATAGTATCGTACAAACCGATTACCGATACCTAAGAGCTATAGATTATAATACGTACGACGAGCGACACCAGGCGTAATGCTAGTTTATTATAAATAAATCTTCTATGAATATTTCAAGCGTCTACCTGTTGGTATTATAACTATTTACATTACTTACAATACATAAATGTACTTTAAAATAGTCAACAAAATAAGTTTGTAGTGTGGGAGTTGTTTTATTAAATTTTTCAATATTTTTTGTCTTGGCAACAACAAAAACATAATCTGTGAATATTCGCTTTATCTTTTGGACGTGGAATCCTAAAAAAAAAACGAGATTCACTTTATCAATCACAACGCAGCATGTTTCTCTTACAATGATCGATTCGAGTGAAAGTTTTCCACATTTTTCTGTCTCATCCCTAATCGATACCAACTCGGAATGCTCCCAGTGACTATTGTTGGCTAACTAGGCCACTCTACTCTGTAGCTGTATCCGAGTCTATATTTACGTTTCAGCCCTGTTTTACTAAAATAGTGTTGAATTTTCAAGGAAATTGGAACACAAGTCGGTTTTGATTTTTAGATTTTTTTGAGTGTGAAAGTATAAGCAGCCTTTTTGTTCTACTGGAATTCAAGATCTTTTGGTGAAACTACGGGGCGTAGCTAGTATTAGATAATAAATAACTATCAACTGACATTTCTTTTTTGTTCACAGGTTTCGTGGATTAGGAAAAGGGACCTACACATACTAACAGCAGGAATACTCACATATACATCAGACCAAAGGTTTCAGGTATGTAAAATATTTTATGCTTTGTTAATATTATAAATAAATACAAATAAATAAATTATAAATAAATAATATTAAACATTAAAAAAAAAGTACGTAACTACAAATTACATGACATAAAACATAGGATACACAGAACATTAAATAACATAGAACAATATACACAAATAAATAACATAGAATAAACTAAGTAAGTTATATCAAAAACAACATAAAAATCTAAACCAAGATCGCCACTGGCAGAGGAACAAGGCCCAAGCTAACGATGCCGGTGGTTAAGGCTACATAATTAGTAAATAAAACCTCCTGACGATGAGCGCTGCATCTGGCCCTTGATCTATAAAAATCTCTCAAGATGATAGTCGAGACTACAAGGACTATGACCGTGAAATCAACATCCCACATAGCGGGTCTCATGAGCCAAGTCAATGTATTTGCTAAGCTTGTCTTTTTCGGATTTCACGAGATTCGCATCATGTGGTATGGTGATTTAGTGATATCGACGATCACAGCACGATAACATTAGCTCTATTAATCTTAATATATATAAATCTCCTGTCACGATGTTTGCCCGCGATGGACTTCTAAACTACTTAGCCGATTTTAATCAAATTTGGACACCTTGTGTAGATTGATCTAACTTAAAAGATAGGATAGTTTTCATTTCGATTAATGGACTTTATGTGACAATATCCGAGCGATGCCGGAACGGGCCGCTAGTATTAATATAAAATAGTAATAAAGTAGTGAATAATAATAAAATAGTAAAGAGCAGTGGATAAAAATAAAATAGTAAAGGTAGTTTCTTACTTGAAACAACATTAACTATATTGTAAGTTGTTACGTTTTGAATAATAATATTGTTAAAAGCATGTGAATCTTGTTCACATTCATGCAAATCTAAAGTGAGTGGCTGTAACTACATGCAGAATACCAAAACCAGCCAAAATGTACGTCTAACGTTAATGGACTCACGTTAACAGACGCACAGAATAATGTTTTGCAGATAGAAAACTACTAGACAAAAATAATACAAATGTAATTTGACGTTAGTTTGATTTGAAGTTGTATTAGATAATGTCTGTACTTTGTTACGAAATTAGTTGTACTTCTATTTTCAAAATGTATTAGGTACCAACTGAGTTACCAAATTCACATATAAATAATTTACTATCCACACTAAACATTTGTTTTTTTAGGAAACAATAACCAAAACAAATAAATTTATAGTAGATTTTAGTACTTAAATATTAGTGCATTCAAATAAAATCAAGACCAACAATAAAAAATCATTTTATGAGACATGTTGCAGAGTAAACAAAAAATAAAGAATTTTCTGGGGTAATAAAGTACTGAAAAGAATTTAGAGACGAAAGTTATCTGATAAATAATACATCAATTACTAAAAACAAGTACAGAATATTGACTAAGGATATTTCAGGTAATAATCAAAGTTCTGAATTTTAAATTTATCCGTTTACTTTTACAACAAAATTAAGCGCAAAACATCCAATCTTTGATAGTTAAGATATCAGTTGGATTTGAGTATGAATAAAAAAACTATACACTTAAATACGTTGAAATAAGAAGCTAAATTTGAGAGGCGCGCACAAACGATATACCAAGCGGCTATGGACAGTTTGATGATTGTTGTATTATTTTAAATACAATCAGATGACAGTACAGTACAACCCATCTAAAGTCGACAGCCTTTTTAAATAAAAATCTAGAATATTGCTAAACTAAATAATATGAAACACCCAAATCAACACATTAATACAGCGAGGTTTCTGAATACATAAAAATGTCAGCAGTATATAGGTTTTACATTTTGTTTTAAGTTCCAAATCCGTTTATCTCTTTTACCGAAAATGTAAACGGGATCACTTTTAAAATATTATCTACCACAGAAAAAACGAATCATCCAAATCGGCTTACCATTAACGGACCTATCGCTATATACAAAATAAAAGCATAATACTCGTACCAAATTGAAAACGGCCTCCTTTTATTAGTGGCTTAAAATGACATCTTGTTTTTTTTTCATGTCCGGGCGCAAGGGCCCGGCCTGCGAGCTAAGAGGCCCCAACATGAGCAGGGTCAACTACTGGGTACCTTTATTTACTAGGAACTATTTCTTAAAATTAAAAGAATTAGTTTTTCATTGCTCGTACATTTATCTAAAATTCAAAGTTCAAAGTTGGTATTCTGTAAAAATAATCTGTGCCCTAAGTGTAATATCAAATATTTGCTAACGCCCTTTTATGGACACTCTTCCCTCGTGACATAATATTAGTCTACGTATATGGTTCTGGTTTTAAAGCTTTGTAAATTACTCTCTGATTTACGGTTGACCCATTTGATCATTACTTTGTGTGACGACCTTCATTAATTTTACTTTTGAGCTTTATGTAAGTTACAAAGGTGGATTATTTCTAACACGTAAAACACAGATTCGTAGGCGATCATAAATTTAGTATTAATATGTTTATACAACTGTGTAGGAAACAAGTATATTATTTTTCGATAAAGAATTCGAACCTACTACATACTAATAATTATGTACTACTGGGCAATACCAATGGAGAGTTACAAAGGTTGCCGATGCCGATAGAAATGAATTTCAGTAGCATAGAGTTTTAGTAGTTAAGTTTTACTGATAAAAATAACACCACTTTTTTGGTTTGGTACCTATAATGTTTTAAGTAACCTTGTTAATTTTTTGTCAACAGGTGATAAGACCAGAAAAGTCGGAAAACTGGACACTTCAGGTTAAGTTTCCTCAAGAGAGGGACGCAGGCATCTATGAGTGCCAAGTCAATACAGAACCTAAAATGTCGCTTGCATTCCAACTCAACGTCGTGGGTAAGTCAATCAATGCTATGTATTTTCTGAATTCAATTCGCTGAACGGAACAGCTGCTAAGACGCCCGATTGCAATGTCGGTCACAATAGAACGCAGGCTGTCGCGAAATTGCAATGCAGTATCGATGAAGTCGCTAAAACGCGTAACTTTGATGCTGCGGCTGAACGCGGCGCGGTGGCATATCGATGCAGCCGCAAAATCGGCGATTGCCAATGATAAAAGTAGTATGTCTGCTGTGGATTTGAGACAATATGCATGACGACTGATCCTGAAATTGTATTAACCCTTAACTGGTATCGTAAAATTGACTAACGTAACTGGTTTTGTGGGGGTCGCGCGGCCCCCATTACAAAATCGCTTCTAGGATGCAAATGTGCGCAATTTTAGTTTAGATTTATATAAAGCGAAAAAATAACAGTTGCTACTATGCAACTTGCAAATGAACTGCCTGCAATCGTTATATTTTGAAGTAAATTTTCTCAGAATAAATATCCTCACTGCCATTTGAATCTTTTGTTGGTGACAGCTCATTATTCCACCGGTGTTGCTGATACTTTCTTCTGGATAGCCACTCAACACAGATTCAGAGTCAGAATCCGCGTTCAATATTTCTTCTATAACTTTGTCACTTAACGGTCTCGCCATCTTCACAATATAACTGTAAAATACACGAATATATGAAATAACATATTTTGACACAAACATGCACGTAATAGGTACATATCCGTGGTACAGACAAAGCGTTTGAGTTTATTTTTACTTTAGTTTACATTTTGACTACTGAGTATATGTATATGATACCGCTGCTTGACACTTGCTTGATACAATTAAACTACATGCCACACTGACACTGATAAACTACTCACCATACGACACCACTAAGCGACATCAATACAATCGTTTTACTATAATACGACTCCAATGAAGAACATCACGGAACCTTCCTCCGCAAGGTTTAAACGGAACTTAAAAGCTTGGCTGCATGAACAACTTTTTTATACTCTACTCTCTGGACGATCTAAGGAAGTTGCTAGACTCCTAGCAAAGCCATAGCCAAGTTTTTCTTTCTTACATTTTACTAGATGTCCGCCCTGGCTTCACCCGTGGTGCATATATAAAATAAAAATAAAATAAATATTGGTGGACAATTCACACACAACATCATCTGACCCCCTAACTAAGCAAAGCTTGTGTGATGGCAGCCAGATAGCTGATATAATACTTATATAGTTTTAAATACATACTTATTATACACAGAAACACCCAGACACAGTGCAAACATTTGAATTCATCACACATATATTTGCACTGGGTGGGGATCGAACCCACGACCCTCGGCTTCGCAGGCAGAGCTACTACCAACTAAGCCACTAGGGCAGTCGTATAGTATATAGTATATAGCACTCAAGGATCCCGTACTTATCCAACTGTAAAATAATTTTTGAAATCGGTTCGGCAGCGGCACTGTTTCATTGTAGATATTCCAAAGACACGGACAGAAAAGTTTGACTCCATTTTTGTGACACGGACGTCTAGGCTGTGGAATGAATTGCCTGAGTGGGGTTTTCCTTATTTTTATAATCTTGGTGCCTTCAAATCGAGAGTGAGTCGGTTTCTTCTAGGTAAACACGCTCCATCGTAGAACGCATCGTCGCTTAACATCAGGCGAGATGGCGGTTTAGTCTAAGCCTATAAAAGTTACAAGGTAATGGATTTGGAGTTCCACCCAGAAAAAAATATATTTGTGTGATTAACACAAATATTTTTAGTTTCATCTGTAAAATTTCTGTTTTATGATATACTAGCTGTATCCTACGCGTGTTTCTACGTCACTTGTCGGAAATTAGTCGTACTAACTCAGAAACCTTCTTTCGCTTATGCACAACAACTTTGCTAAAAAGTATCGTTTGTTTTATCAAATTAATAATAATCGAGAAAGATATATGTAGATCTACGAGACGTCACAAAACTCCACTTTCGTAGTAGAAGCTTGTAACGTCACGTCTACTGAAAAATCGTATGTAGACGTGACGTCACTCGACCTACCGATGTAACTTAATAATTTTTAAAGTATTTATTGTTATCATAAACGTTGAATGTTTTTATATGAATTTGACTGTGCCCATAAATTAAACTTAGTTTTTGGAATACACCAGTCTGTCGTTATGAAATTTTCTTGGGTACAAGAAAATTTAAAGAAACAGAGTAAACATTTTAAACAATTTAATTCACGAAACGCTTTAACTTTCAAAGTCCACAAAATTCAAAATACAAATATAATTCCAAATTTGTGTGATATTAAATTCTATTGATCAAGTTTCGCTTATCTCTTGCTGCTCTATCTAAATCTTCTTAGACTAAACTCAAATCTACAATACTTAATTCATAAATCTCAGAGATTCAAAAGCAAACTTGCACCAACTTTCCGATCTATTAATCAAGCAGTGTGCTCGTATTCCGCAATCTTGGAAACAACAAAGTTCAGACACCTGAGCAACCGCCGACCTCAGGTAAACAATGAGATAAAGACGATGCGGCGACAGATGCAGAACTAAACACAGACTTAACACAAAAAAAACGTACTACCAGCCTTAATTTGGGCACGAATCCCACTTGCATCTTATAAAATTTTAGTAAGTGCTGACGCAGGAGTTTTATCACCATTAGCTTCGACTTATTGAATCAACGAACTTGACGATTTTTAAAGTGGTGAATGTGAATATCTTGAGAAAGCTGGATATTCCAACAGACTTTACAAAGAAAGTTATTATTTACTAGAAGTCCCCTGTGGTTTTATCCGCGCAGTTCCCGTTCCTGTTATTTTTCCCTGATCAAAAGTATTAATTATGTTATCACAAAATTCCAAGATTTAAGTTTTGTTATACATGTTTCAAAAAGTCGTTAAATAGTAAAAAATAAATAGTTAAATAATAGTTAATAAAAAAAATAGGTTTTAAAACTATATATATATAGTTTTTAAAACTATTTTTTAGTAACAAAGCTTTTATATTACATCATTCAGATCAGTCTCACATTCTCCACCAATAAAAGCTTGATAAGCTGAGAGTTTAATTTAGATTTTTTTCTGAATAAGATAAATATTAGTTATCGTAGTTTTTTTTTTTAACTTATTTATAGTAATGTATTGCTTAATTGAACTTAATAAGACACAAATTTAACCAAGAATAACTATAACCATCCTCTTTGTTTTCCTATCTTCCTCTATAACTAGGGGTTTTTATTTAAAGCGTTGTTAGTTTACCTATCGTCCAAAGTTGACCATCTGTTCCTAATCTTGCGCCTTCACGCCGAATAATTCTAATGAAGTTCAAAGTTTCCGATCTAATAGGGGCGAGACTGGTCTAAGTTTCTCAAACTTTCTACAATGCAGGTATTGGCGTCACCTGACCTGACAGGATTAACCAACTTGCAGTAACCGGGAACTCCATATTTGTGGAAATGAGGTACCTAAATATTTTGCTATCAAAACAACATTTAAATATCTATAGTGATAAATTACAAAAAGGTGTAGTTTACTTTAGTGATTGTTGATGCTAGTAGATGATAAACTGTCATCACCAACATTTATATGAAGTTGAAAATAGCATCATTATTTGTCTTTTCATGGACTAGTTTTGTTATGGAATTGATTTAAGCCCGCAATATTTAGTGGACCACTCAAAATTGACCATTACACTCGAAAAGTGATGTACAAATTATCTTATTTTTTCGGTAATTTATGATTATTTGAGCTACACAATGCTAGTTTTTAATGTGGTAAATTTGTTTTATGTTTGTTAGTCAGTATGTATAAAAAACTATTTTAGTACATTACGTGTTTAAAAATGTTCATAAAAACTCCAGTCTGAATTATCAATTTTAATTTAATCACTCAATAATACGTCAGTCCCTGAATATACTTACATTTTTAAAACATTACAGCTTTAATGGCTTAGATATTTTATGAAAATAAACTTGATTATTTTACAGTAATTTATTCAAATTCAAGAATAAGTTTAAAAATGTAAAAAAACATATCCAAGACCTTAACAAAGATTGTTGACGGCAGCGACACAGTGACGGTGTGTCCAAACTACCGGTGGCTAAGACTACACACCTAGGAACCTCCTGAGGACGCTCGCAGTGTACCATAATAACGCCTCCTGCTTCTGAGTCTAGATTCATACTTCTAGCGAAAGCATTTTAAAATTTTAGTACATTCTTTATAAAGCTATAAGACTTTTCACACAACTATCGGGACAATGATGGTCAAGTAAACTGTAACTCATCACAGTAATATAATGAAATACCAAGACACGAACGAAGAGATTTGACTCTTATTTTATGATACAAACGTCAAGGCTGTGGAATACGTTGCCTGAGTTGGTTTTCCCCGATAGTTACAATCTTTATGTCTTCAAATCGAGAGTGAATCGGTTTTTTCCCTTCCTTCCACTCGACACCACCAAAACGACACCATCGGTGGTGTCGTATGGAATCACTAGTCCATCGACACCACTCTAGTGATGTGCTGTTCCGCCATTAGTTTTTATGTATTTTATGTCGTCAGTATTAGTATCCATGTCCATTGTGAAAAATTAAAATATTCGGACGGAAAGACAATAATATGCAAATTGCAATGAACAATGTCAAGATGACCATTTGAGTGACAGATAAATATAAACTTTATCAAATGACATACCTCATTAATGAAACTGCTTGAACTTAATTGGAGTTTTCATATCAACAACTTTGTACGTCGGTAACCTCACTATTAGTCGGTGGTGTCGTATGGACTAGTGATTCCATACGAAACCACCGATGGTGTCGTTTTGGTGGTGTCGAGTAGAAGGAAGGGTTTTTTCTAGTTAAACACACTCCATCGTAGACGGCATCATCGTTTAACATTAGGCATGATGGTGGTCAAGTGTAAACCTATAAAAGTAAAAAAAGAGCCCAGTCAAGGTAATTTTTGAGATTTTCAAGATCTGTGGAAGCATTGACTATATCAAATAGCAGCTGCTTCTCCTCACAGAACCAGGAAATCAGTATTTTCTAGTTAGATTGAAAAAAAAAACTTTATAATAGTTTATTTCAGAACGAATAAAATAAATAATTAAAAAAAAAGTGAGGGTAATTAATTGCTAAGCTTATCTTTCTTTGCTTTCACGAGGTTGTCTTTATGTGATATGGTTCTATCAAACGATACGATTAGGCAAGATATTAGGTTTATTAGTCCTTACCCGTAATGATAGATCGATTCCAGTAAACCATCGAAAGTTCATAAATAGAGGTATACAACACCAATTTACTAAGTTTTACTATGCTTCCTAACAAAGGTCAAAAAACAAAAGTATATTAAACAGTGCTCGACCTTTCTTTTATATGTTAGCTCATAAATTTTCTGGAAAAATATTCGGTGTCTTATTACTGAGGCTCAAAGTTCATGGTCTAATATTTTCTTTCATCATAAGAGCGTGAATACGAGTCATAGGTAGAAGGGAACTTTTGGGGCAAAAATTAAAATGTTACAGACTTGTATGTATGAACCGCACTTTGATGATAGTTGGTCTCAGGTATCGCAGCATTTCAACTTTACTGTAAGTAGTGCTAGGACTAATTGCTGGATTCGTCTGGAGAAGTACCTTATATACCTTTGCCAGTTATTCTACCGCCCAGCAGTAATGTCCAAACGTCACTCTGTTCTGGTTTGAAAGGGAATGTTTCCTGATAAATTACTTGACTAAAAGGTATTTTTTTCTCTTACAGATTTTATGATTTTGTATTACAATTACTAGTGGCCGCCATTTGGGGCGAAGTTCTATAGACAATAACTACTCGTATAAACAAAAAAGTAAATTAAGCGTGTGTTACGAGTATAATTTGTGTTACAATGTGTATATATTTTGTTTTTAATTTAATGTTTAATGTACAATTTTTAACCTTTTATAATTTTGCTATCCAAAAAAATATTACCATTCTGTCTCTTCGTTGTGTCATCATTCTGGTTTTGTTTGCGTCTTCACATATTATTGTATGAATCAGTATTAAAGAAGTTAGATGACACATTAGAAAGTAAAATTGTGCAATATTAGCTTAGCAATGTCAAATCAAATAAATTAAATAAATTAAAACGATATTAAAATCTGAAAAAAAAAACTCAACACTAAATCAAAACAAATCTTGATATATCCAGCGCAATACTTCCCACAATAAAAATTGCATTTATTCTATCTTAGACTATATTGTAAGAGTATCTATTCCAAATGTCAACCGGATCCGATATACTAGCGTGATTGAGCAACGGACATCCAATCGCCCAAACATGCAAACACAATCATCTAAGCTATCACATTTCTAATATTTGCAGGATTTTTCCAATGAATCCTTGAAGCAAAAGTAAAACAAATATGGAATTTTCTCTGGAATAAAATCCCACTTTACTCATATTGTTTACTCATCCAGACATGAACAGTTGAACGATGTACCTTGTAACAGTTTTTACAACTCGCGCACAGAACCAAGCTTCAGGGGTAATGGGGCTCTTCGACGGGGACGTACTAAGATGTAGCGTGTAGTAAGTTATTTTTAAGTAGTTGTCTATATTATCTATTCTATGGTAGTTGATAAAAAAAAGGAGTGTTATAAATTTTACGTCGATGTCTGTCTGTCTGTGTGTGTGTTTGTCTGTGGCATCGTAGAACTCAAACGGATGGACCAATTTCGATGCGGTTTTTTATTTGAAGGTTAATATCCGTGCGGATGTTCTTAGCTATGTTTGGTTAATATCAATTCAATATGGCCGCCTCTACAAAATGACGGACAAAATATTTCTTCACAACCTACCACAATATGGATATCAATGAAAAGGCTTGACTAGTAGAATACTTTGCACTATCACAAATTTCAAATCCAAGATGGTCGCCACCACAAAATGGCAAATTATTTATTTTTTTTCACTACTACCTCAATATGGGTATCAAACGAAAGGGCTATAAAAATATCTAATCCAAAATGGCCGCCACCATAAAATGGCTTTTAGTTCATCCTCCATAAATATGTTGAAGATAGTTTCTATTCTATGGTTAAAGTTTAACTTTAGCTTATAAATAAATTTGTTTCTTGCGTGGCTACATAAACACAGAGCACACACAGATTTTTAAATGTATGTGGCAGTAACATTACAATTATTGTGAGTTTACGGGTGAAATTATAAAAATCTGACGGTAAAAACATTTCTACAGTAGCACAATATACAAAATAGCACAACATAGTAGCACAATAGCACAACATAGATTGACGGCCCAAGTGATTACAGCGTTCGATGGTAAAGAAAACACCTGCCCATAACCTTATATCATGCCACGCACTTGGTCAGTTCCGGTTTGAATGACAATGTTTCTAGAAAAATAACAGAGCATACAATAACAGACAGTTTTCATCAGAAAAAAAATCAGAAATTGTACAGCTCATCTAGCTACATAATCCACTACCACCTTATCTCAACATCTGTCGTACCACAAACCGTAAAAACGACATTGTTTCATGGTTCATGACCTCGAATTAAGAAATTTGACTCTTATTTTGGAAAGTATGCGTCATAGACCGTATTGTTGCTTTAAACCAGGCAAGATGGCGGTCAAGGCTAAAACTTTACTTGTATGAAAAAATAATTTCGTAAAAATGTATATGGTTGTTTCCATGTAGAAAAATTTAACCGAAATTTAAAGTAAGTAACATCTACGAAATAAAAAATAATCATATATTATTGACGTTGCTATTGCATAACATACATACGAAATAAAAAGTCCATACTCCCCCTGAATAAAGCCCTAGATCCGTCCATATGTGTGCCAAGCGAAGTTCACAAAGCATGTTGTGCCGAGTCATTAGAGCGGGCCGAGACAGCGCGGCTGAGAAAATTGCAATGTCAAGTGGCACCAGTTTTAGCTCGCATTGTAGTCACTACAGTAGGAGTTTGCTGCGAGTTGGTGCAAGTTAGCACAACTAGGAAACGGGTTCCTGGAAAACTAGTGTCGTATGGTTTAATTGTAAAACTATTTTGATGTATACTGGCTCAAGCTAGGAATTTAAAACTAATTTGGGCAAAAGCAAAAGTGGTCTACCAAATGATCTTATAGCTGGTACTCGGGGCATTTTGTCGCCTTTTGTCACAGGGATAGTGACTGATAGAGATAATACGGCAGATGATAGACTGATAGAAGACAAAGAGAGATAAAAATATGTAAACAATGTACAAATAGGTTCGATTGCAAAAATATGTTGAGACTTTAAATTGTATAAAAAGGGCCATATCAACTATATGGCTTCCATTGAACGTGCTAAATTTCGTTTGGGACAAAATTATGCTGTGCGAGAAAGTGTCACCCAGAATTCAGATAATTATTTGATCTAAAGCTATCATCATCAGCTTACTCAGATCCTCTATTGGAGATATGCCTCTCCTATGGCTCACCAATTTATCCTCAGTTTTTATCTTTCTTACTCACTGACTTCTGCCTTGTGTATATCGTCACTCTGTTTAGTCTCAGAGCATCCTACGCTGCGTCTGCTGTTTTGCCATCACCACTCCAGATAACGTCTATTCTAATAGTTATCGGCTCTGTGGCAAATTTTACCTTGCCATTTCTATTTGTTAATGCGTTAAGCTATATCGATACTTTTATGAACAAGAGCTATATAATCTAAAATGTAATAAACTGCTTAAAACTTATATCAGAAGGTTCAATAATAGTTTACATCTGAACGGCTTCTTACGCTAGACCAAGCACAAGTTCGCTTTCGTATATAATTAATACTGCTCGCAAGTTTGGGATGGGTCATATTAAGTATCAGCTGGAAAATTTGGAAGCAATTGAAAAACTTGCCAAGAAAAATATTAAAAACAATTTCGTTGTTCGGACAAAATGGCAAAGTCACAACACGGTCGCAATGTTGCTTCCATATAGCATCTTTGTGACGAGCACTGTTGTGTTAGGACTCTTTACAGAGTCAGCATGGGGAAGTACCTCACCTTTGTCATAAGTAACACCATTAGCCCGTCAATTAACCTAAACCTAGACTAACTTGCAAAAATTTAAAGAAATATAGACTCTATCCCATTCGAATAAAGTTTAAACGTGACGTATGGGTACGGTGACGGTAGACGGGTAACAATTTTTAAAACTTGCGAAAGCGGCATTATCCAAAAAGATTTGGAAGCACAATCTGCAGTAAACCATTAAAGATACAAAATCCAGCGATAGTAGAGGCAGCAGATAGCAGATACTCGAAAATAGCGCAGACAGAGTTTAGTTAAGTTCGTTTTTATACTTTAATTAAATAAATAAGAATAAAGTACGTGGCTCGACCATTCATATTCTTAAAATTATGTTATCATTTATACCTAACTAGCTGAACCCTGCCACGCTTTGCTGTGACAGATTGTGATGCAACAAGAACAAAAATTAAAAATTTTGACTAACCCCCGACTACATCGAATTTGTTAACTGTACAACATTCCACTAGTCAAGCCCTTTCATTTGATATTAAGGGAGTTGTGAAAAAATAAATGTATTTCGCCATTTTGTGGTAGCGGCCATCTTGGATTTGAAATTTGTTATTATGTATTGTATTTTACTGGTCAAGCCCTTTCATTTGATACCCATATTGAGGTAGATTGTGAAGAAATATTTTGTCCGCCATTTTGTGGAGGCGGCCATCTTGAATCGATATTAACCAAACATAGCTAAGATCATCCGCACGGATATCAACCTTCAAATAAAAGACAGACAGACAGACAGACAGACAGACAGACAGACAGACAGACAGACAGACAGACAGACATCGACGTCAAACTTAAGATATAAGAAGAAATACTTCATAAGTATATTCACACCATCATCTATTTCTTTTATGTCAGAGTTAAAGAACAAAGCAAATCTCAAAACAAAAACCCACGAACCTTCCTAATTTCAGTAACCCAAAACATAGATCAAGTTTGTTCTTTCTTCTGATCCTATATTCATAGGTAAGATAATAACACGGCGGTAACAAGTCGAAAACAACATTCAACTAAAGGGCAACGCGAAACTTTCATGGGGTTATGATTCCGTAACAGCACTGAGACATCCCAAGACCCTAGGATAGAGAAGCACTCATGGACCGGCAAAATGAAACGGAACATTTTAAGTGCCGGATAAGTTGACGTTTTTGTCCAGCTATATTCTTGGCTATCCGAGTCTATTAGATTTTTTTTGTAATACAGAGTCACAAGATGAGCAGAACATGTGCTTGATGGTAAGCAATATGCCTGCCCAGTACAGTACAGTACAGTACTACCCATAAGAGCACAGTGACATGTAACTATTGCAACATGAATAGTCTAAATCTATTTACCTATCTATTACCTAACACCGCACTGCGCTCGGCATCCCGAGATATATGATGTTTTATCTCTTAGCCCAGTATTTTTTCTGGAAACGTTGCCCTTCCAACCGGAACACAGTACTGTTTGCACACTACTGCTTGACAGTAGAATAGCTGGCAAAGGTGTGGTACTTCCCCAGGTGGGCCCTGCAAAGAGCCCTACTACCACTACAAAAAAATAATGATAAAATAAATGCTACTACTATTATAAACCACAGTACCCCACGTTTTACTCGCCTTGTTCCAATTCCCATAATTTTCCGACATAGATAAAGTATTTTATGTGTTGTTTTAGACTCTAATCTGTTTTTGTTCCAAATTTCAATCCAATCCGTACAGGTTTGACGGAGTTGAACAACAAGCATGTAAGCTTTCGCAGTTTGCAGATGCCTAAATTTGAATGTTTGTTGCTCAGTCACGTCGCAACGACTGAACAAATCGGGTTAAAATTCGATTTTTTAATTATGTAATATAATAACTTCAAACTTTTTATCCGTGGAAAAAAAAATTAAGTATGGGGATAAAAACACAGGCACTGCTACCGGTTTGCAAAATCTAAAAAGATTAGTAAAATATAGAGTCCATGCCTTCAAAACTTATAAATTAAATGCTAATTGGAAAATAGTGTTGACAGATTTGTATATGTCAACGTAAAAATCTAATAACCGTGAGATTAGATTAAAATCTAACGCCGTCAAATTACAGACTAACCTAACCTATCGTTAGATTATAATCTCACTCGTTAAATTATAATTTGACGGTGACATATTTATTGTACACTAAAATAAAACCGTAGAAGTTAGATTATAGTCCGTTTTAGCCTGTAAGCTACTTTTTATAACAAAGAAACAACTAGAACGGGAATTGTGCAAGTAAAATCACGAGACACGTCTAGTTAAAAAACAGCAAATTGTGATAAAACAAAAAAATTGTTATACTCTGAAAATGTGTGATTATACTGAACCTTAATCTCGAATCCGGCAAAAACAAGCCCTTTATGTATTCTATATCAAATATCTCGGTCATGAGCCCTTTCCCTAATGCTTCTAACAAGATTAAGTAGGTACAAATCCCTTTGGCGAAAGCGATCCGTGAATTATTTGAAACTAAATTTATTACTGATTTAATGTCAGATTTGATTTCCGGACCCGAAATAAAGTTGAGAATTCTATAATGTCTCCCGCACACTCGAAATTTATACGCGAGCGATTTTATGGCGGCATTAAAATTATGCCATTCGAGATTACTTACGTAACGTTCCGTAGTCGTTAATGTGTTCGATTTTATTTTATCAATTCGCATCTGTCTGTGATTTTACCTGTTTTCGTTTAATATATTATTTTATTTGTTTTTTACAATGAAAGTGTGCACTTGAGCGCCATGTAGCCGATCGATGCCGATGCCGATGATGTAAGGCGATCATACACTATGTTACGGAACAAGCATTTTTTTATAAAGATTGGCGAGGCGAGCAGGACATATGCCTGGTGGTAAGCAACATGCCTGCACGCCTGCCACATAACAGCACAGTAATAATAATAAATAATAATAAATAAATTTATTGACCAATATCAAACATCACAAGTTGGCATTAATCTAAGGTAATACAGTAAAGTTTGTCGTTGATTCAAGTTAGACAACCTTGGTACCCAAACTAGGTGTAACCTGTATGATGGCATACCAAGGCCCTCAACCGTATTTGAAACATGAAGAGTTCGAATCATGGGTATAGCACTGCACTGCGCTCATCACCCAGAGATCTAAGATGTTATATATCTAAGCCCTGTAATCCCTCTGGAAGCATACTTAGAAGAAACCGATTCAGTCTTGATTTAAAGATTGTTACCATCGGCCCAAAAAAAACCCACCCAGGCAATGGATTTCAATGTATCATGAAAGTATAGTCAAACCTCTTTTTAATTCTGGTTTTCGGAATGTGAATCAAGAAACAATGTCGTTTTTTCGATCTACATACAGTTCGATGGAAAAAAAGAGCGAGGTGATTATTAGATCATGTAGATCACACTTCGATTGCACTCTCTCCGAAATATATCTGATAAAAAACCGATAAACTTGCGGTAATGATATGATCAATACCTACACCTAGGTTTGGCATAGGCACTTATTCTCTACAATACAAAATCACTTGATGTTTTTCGGTTCACTTTGGTTAGTCGATACGAGCTAAGGTTCTAGAACAAGGAAGATAAAGTTAACATAGCTACCAAAAAAGACCGATTCGGTATATCAACTATGAAGTATCAGTGTTTATTAAGTATTTAAAAAGTCCTAATTTTAAGTCGAAAATATAGAAATTTTGCACCAAATATGTAAACTCAAAATATCACATCTTATTCAAAGAAGTACGCTCCATCTACGAACGTATACTTTCCTAAATCGATTTGTGATGTCCAAAAAAGAAAATTGACGGATAAAATGGACGACTGATTCGATGATTGGCTCAAAGGGAAGCGATTTATCTTGCTTTGCTATATATAGAAAAGGATGAATGCCAAGGAATATGAATGAAAATCAAATTGAAAAAGTCGGACAAATTTTGTTTTTGAATAAACAAGAGAGGTAGGCAGAAAATAAACTTTTTTGCACTTTTGTAAACTTATAGAAAAGCAATACTTAACATTAAACAGTTTTAGTATGCAAAGTAACGTGGTTGTCACACCAACTCGAGACTCAAGTTTCGATTGTGTCAATCGATCAAAAGATCGCCGGACGCAATCGAAACTTGAGTCGGACTGGACTGACTATATCAAACGTGAAGTACCCGTGTATTTATTTAAAATATAGAACAACTTTAAAATAAAGTAAATTTGATTTTATCAAAATATGAACGAACCTGAAATCCTCAATATA
Source organism: Ectropis grisescens (assembly GCA_017562165.1). NCBI lineage: Eukaryota > Metazoa > Arthropoda > Insecta > Lepidoptera > Geometridae > Ectropis > Ectropis grisescens. The sequence goes on along the minus strand of CM029794.1, from coordinate 11,639,561 downwards.
CCAGCTTTAGCCTTCAAATTTTATTTCTTATTCATATTGTGGTATGTTTTTCGCTGTGTAAATTTAAAGTCCCATTATGGATAATCCAAGACTAATTGCAACGCTTCTATTTTAGAGAAACGATTTGCCATCGAAATTGGCCAAAACGTTCATCATGCTGCCAATTTCAAATAGTTTAGGCATTTAATCTGTCTGGTCTATTGGCTGTTATATATCGATGGCTAACGGCCGAAATGGGATAAGCGCCATTTTTTGAGGTATGGACTTAAATATATGGTTAGAATCGCCGTTTTTTTCTGCGTCGTTTGGTCTGGGTTACATGCTTCTAAGTGATACTTTTTGTCGTTTAGGCAGTAGTAAAAACAGGAGACGAAGCCATTTTTTTTTGTTATAAGCGACACATTTTTTTTGAGAATTTTAATTTTGGTTGTTGATCGATAAATATTTTAAAATATTGGACTTAAGCTTTTTGTCCCTGCTGTAAACTTTTGTTATTTAAACGTTAACCTTTTTTAGCTGGAAAGAAATATTTAGAAATATGCGTTTAAGTAAATAGGCCATAAAGAATTATTTGTAGAATTCCATTTAGTCTTTTATGCCTATTATTTTATGAACCAAATTTGTCGGTTATATAGTTAGGCCACATTAATTAGATTTTATTTTGGTGTTTAATATTTATTTCGTTGTTGATAACTAGATAGCAAAATGGCGGTTACTACATTTTGCCCCCTTTGAATACTTAGTAATGTATTGTCGCTTAGTCTTTTTTGCTACCGATACTTAAAACAGTTCTGGTGCTTAGATAAAAAAGCAAAATGAAAAGTTATCCTTATAACAATTGATTTTAAGTGAAAATGTCGTTTACGTAATCAAAAGAGTTGAAAACGTCGGTTCGGTCAGTTCAAACGCCAACACGCCGAGCTTCAGTAGCCTGAACACATACAAAACACAACAAAAAACTGAATGCTATAACCATTTTTAAAGCTCGCCAAAACATTCATAAAATGATCCTAGCACTTTATGTGCTAGTTTTGTTCTCAAAAGGTATTGAATACTACATATGGAGACAGTATGCTATTATTTTATTCACGTAAATTAGCTGTGTATAATTTTGTGTGTACCAAAATGGTACTCGTAGTAGCAATAAACATGAATTGCTACTGTTGGAATGAATCTAATGGTAAGAGAGGTGCTAACGAAATTTCAACAATACTTCATAAATACATACGCATAGTTGATGAACGTGGCTTAGTAAAATATTTGTTGCTTTACTCCGATTGTTGCCCTCGCCAAAATAGAAATAGGATAGTCATGGCAATGCTACATTCAACATTGCAAACATGCAATAACATTGAAACTATACAGATCAACTTCTTACTGACAGGTCATACATACATGCCTGTTGATTCTGTACATGCCGTTATAGAAAGAAACATAAAAAATAGCATCATTTACGCACCTTCACAATAGTACACAATATTTACAAAAGCAATACAAGATCCAGAACCGTATAAAGTGAATTTTTTACAGTTTAAAGACTTTAGTAGATGGGATTCAATCAGCGAAAAATATTTCAAAGGGAATCTAACTAGTAAAATAAGTAAGGTGCGCGTTGTTTCATATCAGAAAAGAGATGACGTAAATTTTGTTAAAAACTCGATGAATGACGATGCCGAATCCTTTTGCGTGGAAGTTCAACCAAAAATTAAGATGACTCCTCCAGCATGTTATAAGTCTCAAATTCCTTTATCAAAGGTAAAACATGATGATTTACTTAAACTTTGTAGAGATAACGTGATTCCTCATTTCCTTCAAATTGAATGAAACAGCCTTATAAGCTCTAACAATGTGAAGGACACACTCCCTGAGTCGGATATCGAATATGAGTAAGAGAGAAGGTTTATGTTACTTCACATACTGCGATATGTTTATTGCATAAGTCAAAGACTTGAAAACTTTTTGACATGGCTAGTGTACTTGTTATTTTATAATCTTTGATTATTTTTAAGCGTTGTCCTTTTTTGTGTTTGTAAGCTTAGCCTCATAGACCTCTATATTATTTTTAAGTTAACTTGATCTTAGATACTTTATACTAAAACTGTTATTATTGTTGTTAATACGAGCAATTGTTATTAATAAGTACTGTAGCTACTGTGTTTAAATAAGTGTTTTAATTTTTATGGCTGTTAAAAACAGATTTGATTCTTAAAAGTATTATTTTTTCCTTACTTAGAACTCTAGGCCAAGCCCAAAATCTCTCATTCTGTCTAGATATCAACTTAATGTTCAAAGTATTAACACATCAAAATACATCATAAAAATAATCAAACGAATAGGCGCGATATTGTCAAATTTGAACTTGATACAATTTTCCATTCAGTCAATTTTCATTCGACAGCCGGTTATACCATATTTCCCTAATTTTATTTCCCAAAAACTCATACTAGTGCTATTTTGCTTCAGCTTAAATAGAGTAAAAGATGTAGTTATATAATTTTAACTGGAACGGATTAATATTGCAGTTTCATTTACGACATTTTGGCTGTTTGCAATTAGAAGTCATTTTAGGATAAGCGACAGAAAATTGTGTTTACAGGCTAAATATTAAAAACATAACAATGCCATTCAATAGCTAGTGTCTTAGATATCATGTATACAAATTTCTAGACTTTCGGAAGCTATACTTTAAGTTTTATGATTTTTTTTCATATTATTTTAACTTTAAATCACTCTCCTCTAAAATTCAACCAGTGGCGCTTATCCCATTTCGGCCGTTAGCCATCGATATATTTTTTTAAATAGTGGTTCTGATTTATGTAATCTTATACCTGTAAACGAGCAATTCTTGTAGGTATGTATATATATATAGAATCTGAATCTCGAAATGGCTCGAACGATGTTCATGAAATTATGTATACAGAGGGTTTCGGGGACGATAAATCGATCTAGCTAGGTTTTAAAACAAAAACAATTGAAAAAAAAACAATTTAAAACAAAAACGTCGTTTTATTCGCGTTTTTAGACAATGAAAAACTGATACATAAAGATTAGAATGTGACGGTAAATTTCGCGACGCCGCGCGACAGTATATTAGCTCAGTCGGGAAGATGGGCGGTTATAATATGGTAGGTCTGGGTTCGAATCCAACCGGCCACCTTTCTTTTTTCAAGTTATTTTTTTTTCGTTTTGAGAAAATCAGTATGTTTCTAAGAACCGAGCAAAGCTCGGTCACTCAGGCACTAACTATTATACTGCCATCCACAAGCTAAAATATTGTCTCTACCAAAATCAAGTTTCGAGTTATAAGCAAAAACCGGAGGAGTATGAGAAAAATGCTACCAATGAATTTATGAAAAACTGTAATATATATAGCTAACTGAGTACTTCATGATAACTATGGTCACACATTTTTTTAGTCATACATTTAGTAATGGTAACTAAAGATATGTAGACATGTGTGTGTTGCAGTCGTGCCCATGGGTAGTTAGTTACTTGACGATTTTTGTCATATTTCTAAATCAAAAACTACAGCAGTCACGAAGATACTATCAGTATCTTCGTGATATATTTCAGATGGATCGATAGAGATTTTTTTTCTTAGTATGGTGGCATTTAAGAGTAAATTTAAGTAAATAAATATCGGTGGAAAAATTCGCACACAACACCATCTGAACCCAAACTGAGCAAAGCTTGTAAAGCTTGTTGACCAGTTCACTGCCACAGAAATAAAACTACGAGTATTATTTTTCTTCCCACCGTATATTTCATATTGGTTCTTGTGGTAGGACTCTCTATAGAATCTACATGAGGAAGTACCAGACTTTTCCAGTTACTCTAACGCCAAGCAGTAATGTGAGAGCATCACTGTGTTCCGGTTTTGATAGATGTTTCCAGTGAAATTACAGGGCGTAGAGGCAAACATCTTATATCTCTGGGTGACGATCGCAGTGCAATGCTAGGTAATGTATGTAAGGTATGGCTTGGAATCTTCATGTTTCACTAGCTCCGCGTTACTGTGCTGTTATAGGCAAGAATGTTGTTTGCTATCACACACATGTCCTGCTTGTTTCGTTACTCTATACCATAAAAAACGATTAAAATAGGTTTGTTGATGTCTTGTATTATATCATCATTATCATCATCCACAGCCTTCTCTATCCCACTGCTGGGTATAGGCGTCTCTCTTACTTTGCCATCTGCCTCGGTCCTGAGCCAATCGAGCCCAACCCGTGATATTTATAATATCGTCGACCCATCTTGCAAGTGGTTGTCTATCAATTAAATATATTAATATGATAAAATATACATCTGTGTAGTTCAAATTAAATATGACTACTAAAGCATGTTAGGTGTAGTAGGCGCTATTTATTTAAACAGTTTTAAATGATGTCTATATTCATAGTCTCGTTTGATAACAGTTCATTAGCTTGTAACCGAAACTAGGCTTACAGTGATCTAGTATCAGATAGCTAGCTCACTAGTAAAATATGCTGCCAATTTTGTATTTGCTACAAAATTTATGCGCAATCACTCGAAATTGTCCAACCGCACGGCGAATTTATATTCTAGTTTAATAACGTATCTGCTAATCAAGCAACGTCGACATTTTCACAAACAAACACTACCATTAGGGTGAAATAGAAGCCTGTTCAAAATTCCAAATCACAGCTTCAAACTTGGTAACGCGTAACTATATGGAATAACAATTTATCTGCATGATCATGCGAAAACAGCACATTTCTCATCTCTAAATGAGGCCTAGGGTTTAACTCCACTGAACTAATTTCAAAAACTCGAGCAAAATAATTTATCTCTATCTGCAAATGGTTTTTATTGAAAACGGAAGAACAAAAAAAGACAGTTGCAATCTTTATCGGGGAGTAGGCTTCCTAGATCCCATACACAATCTATGGTCAAAAATTTAACTGCGCTCGCGGTACTAACGATTTTTTTTAATAAAGAGTGACGGGACGAGAAGGACGCTCGAAGAAGGAAGGAAGCTCGATGGTAAACAACATGTCTCCCACATAACAGCACAGTGACACGCAGCAATTGGAACATGAAGAGTCCAAAACATTACCTAGCACTGGACTGTGCGTGTCATCCAGAGATCTAAGATTTTGTATCTCTAAGTCCTGTAATTTCTCTGGATAACATTACCCTTCAAACCGGAACACGGAAAACGGAACTAATTGCGTAATAACGTAACATTCTAAATCAATTATTTTCATAATTGTTTAATATTAGTTGTTTGAGTCCTTTTGACATCACAAAAAAAATGTCTATATTTTTGACTTTACTCAAAAATTGAATAACATTTTAGATCGAATAAGCCTTGGGTAAATGTTACGAATGTAGTGAGGCCTAAATTATACTGGCAAATACACGTTTATTTTATCTATAATTGGCCTGCTGACTAACTACGTCAGTCTGTCTAGACAGTTGTACATAGACAAAGAAGTTAAATTCAGACATACACCAAAATAGAATATTATATACACGAAATATTATTTTTACCATAAATAATGCTCCTTTGGCATACTGCGTTGGACTCAGACTGAGCAGGATGCTCTGGATGGGGGGGAAGGTCCTTAATTTACTCACAACACACTACATACTACACCGGCAGTCGTCTATTATGAGGATCTATATTCCACTGAAGTCCCCACTTCACTTCCTGGTATTGGTGGACAATTCACACAGCACCATCTGACCCCAAACTAATCAAAGCTTGTACTATGGCGGCCAGATAGCTGATATAATACTTATATAGTTGTAAATACATACTTATTATATGTACATACATACATCTTAACTATTGCAAAGGATGCATTCCCAGGGATAATTTCCGCAACAGTGAAACCGGGATTCTCTCATTAACAAACATAGAGATACAACCTGGTCACTGATACTCAGACAGGCAGACGGACGTACATCAACGTCTTAGTAATAGAGTTCAATTTTTCTCTATGTATGGAACCCTAAAACATCCGTTTTCATCACACAGATTATAGAAAGCCTACGTTTATTTACTGGAAATTTATTGTTAAACGGCAGAAATTGTTGATGGTCTTAGCAGAGTTTTACCCTTGAAGAACCTTCTTCAAGGGCGTTTCAGTACCTACTCAGACTGAGGGGCACAAATCCCTAGATAACAATGTCAGATGGAGGCCGCGACGAGCCTTTCCAAGATTAAAGCTTACTTTAATTTTTTCTAGAACGTACCGAAATTTCCGAGACAAACGTGTTGTATCAACCGCTTTGGTACGACGTTTTAGGCTTAATGTAGGCATGTATTTCTTGGAATGTTTTTTGGCAGAATACGATATTTTGCTTGGTTTATGAAACACGAAACATTTTGTTTAATGTTTTAATAATGACAAATCTCTTGTAGTTAAATAAGATAATTTATTGGACGTACGCGTCGTCCGTTTTTTTTCTTCAAAATTTAGATTATATAATAGATACGAGTATATACTTGGCGAAATTGTGAGGCTAAACCACAAGAAAAGCCATAAACCAAGAGTTGAGTTGAGTTGATAATTATTTTTATGACGATAATTATTTTTAAGTTTTTTTTTAAGTTAATTGTTTTGTCAAGATAATTTTATTTAACTAACACAATGATTGTATACCAAAATTGAGATCTAACTGCTTGATATCAACCAGGAGTGATTGATGTGAAAAATTGGCACACTAGCTGTGAGGTGGATGTAATATACCCAAATATATTTAGATTTGCCGCTTTTGAGAACTGAAATTACAAAGATAAAGTACCTTTGTAATTTCAGTAATGTAAATTCAGTTTTTATAATATATTATTAACCATTAGGGAAATTACTAATCTAATAAAATGAACACGTTTCATCTATTTAAAAAAAAATCTGGATTCAGATATTTATTTATTTATTCAATGAGCACACAAAACAGAATGTAATAAACACAAACTATAACGAGTATACTGTACAGAACTGTATTACATTCCAAGCTATGTGGGCCTAGAAATAACATTTGTTTAAATACAGTGGTTTGATAATAATAATATTAAATCAGAGATAATACATAAAGAAAATTAGGCCAACAGATCTGAACTTAAAACTAACATGATTTAAAACAGTAGATAAATAAGATTTAAACATAGAACATTATAACACAACAGATAAGTACATAAAAATTGCGAAACAACTAACTGTTAAAGCTAAAGTTCAAATTATATTATATTACGAACATTCGTTTTTCCGAAAAAAATCGTTCATTTGCTTCACGTCTCATAGTTTTTTCATCCAAGAACTAACCGTAAGTCATTTATTTCGGAATAAAGGCGGTAAAACACAAAATAAATGAGGTTTCTTCTTGGTAACGACTTTTTAAGTAATGTCATTACCTGAATCGGATTTTTTCAGATTCAAGGAACAGTCCAATCGGGTTTGAAGTAAAGCGGCTTTGATCAAAATTCAAATTAAAAATAAAACTGCGTACAATATGGCAACGATAGACATAATTTTTTGTGGCAAAAAACAAAACATTATGCGTATAAATTAGTTTTGTTTTAATAAACTACATTTATGTCAACCTAAAATAAAAACAAAAAAAAAAAGTTTTTTAAGGGGTTTAGTTTTTATAGTATATAATGATAAGACAAGCAGGGCAAGTCCGGGATTGTGATAGAAAACTTGGAGTCCCAGTAATGGGAACATAATTTATAGTGGGCTGTTTATGCTAATTATTAATTGAACTTAATTTAATTTAATTGACACTGCACCAGCACATAAGTTGTATCTTCTTGCTAACAACATCTATTTAAAAAATACTCGTATATTGCTAAGATTTTTTTTCTGTTGTAACATTTAATTTTTTTAACAAAAGAAAACACGACTCTAATTGCTACTATTATTAGTATGTTAAACTACTAAATGTTCCGACTGCTGAGACTCAGGGCCTTCTCTCGCCAAAAGAGAGCCAAGGCCATGATCCTGGCTCATGTGCATAATCTTATTAGTATTAAAAATGTTTGGATATTTTCATGTTTGAAAGTTTGGTGCTCTATGACGTCCTAACATGTGAACAGAGATAAATTTAATTATAGTCTAAGAACAAAATTTGTTCTTTTTTCCTGTTACAAAATTTTCTGGTATTTTTCATACTAGCATATTATATGCTGGTTTTTGTCTTAGAAAAATAACAGGAAAAGGAACTAACGCAGGTAAAACCGCGAGGTACTTACTGCTGGTTGAAATATAATTCCGAAAGCATAATATTATTACAATTAGCGTAATTTACATTCAAAAATATGTAATGGTTAGTAATTAGTAACCACGAGTAAAAGTGAACTTATTATTATTTTCTCTTATTATATATTTTTTAAATAAAGAGTGACGAGTCATGCAGGACTTGTGCCTGATGCTAAGCAACATGCCTGCCACATACCAGCACAATGACAAACAGCTATTGGACCATGAAGAGCCCTAATCATTATCTAGCACTGCACTGCGCTTGTCAACCAGAAATCTAAAATGTTATCTCTCTAAGCCCAGTAATTTCTCTGGAAACATTGCCAGATTGCCACATTACCCTTCAAACCGGAACACGGTAATATTTGCACAATGTTGCTTGGCTGTAGAATAACTGGCAAAGGTACTTCCCTAGGCGGAATCTGCCAAGAGCCCTACCACTATCAATTTCACAATTAATCTAATCCTTATTCTGTGTAAGTGAGTTATTATTTTACAAATTACTCACATGCAAAATAGTCAGCGCAGTCCAAGTTAGTTTCAAATGCGTTTGGCGGTCTTTTTATTTTATAAAATATGTTTTTTTTTCTTTGTCCACAGAGGCAAAAGCAAACATTGTGGGTCCTGTGGACCTATACGTGAAGACAGGCAGCAAACTGTCGCTAACTTGTATCCTGAGCCAGGGACCTCACGACTTGGGAACTATATTTTGGTATAAGGGTGAGTAAAAATGAACTTAAATCCAACTATCCTATTAATATTATACATGTGAAAGATATTTTTTTTAACTTTTATATTTATATCTTTCACTTGGCCACCATCTCGCCTGATGTTAAGCGACGATGCGGTCTACGATGGAGCGTGTTTACCTAGAAGAATCCGATTCACTCTCGATTTGAAGACACCAAGATTATAACTATCGGGAAAACCCCACTCAGGCAACTCATTCCACAGCCTAGACGTTCTTATCACAAACGTAGAGTCAAACCTCTTCGTCTCAAAGATTAGATGTTAGTAGCTCAATTATATCGGGCGACTGAATGAATCGCTGGATGGCTAATATTCAGAACACAGTATAGTCTAGAATAATATATAAGCTATGTTTTAACGCAGAAAAATAAAGGCATCAAAAAGTACGATGATAAAATCGCGGGGCACTGCTAGTAGTATTATGAATGTGAAAATTTGAATGCTTAGATGTTTGGATGTATGTTACTCAGTTACGTCAAAACAAGAGAGATCAGTCTTAATTTAGACATTAAATTTGCGTTGCCTGAGTGGGTTTTCCCCGATGGTTACAATCTTGGTGTCTTCAAATCGGGAGTGAATCGGTTTCTTCTAGGTAAGTACGCTCCATCGTAGATCGCATCATCGCTTAATATCAGGCGCGATGGTGGTCAAGTGCGAACCTATTCTAGTTAAAAAAATTTAGAGATATTATATTTAAAAGGTTGTAAATGATGAGAGAAATTTAGTCGAAAATACGAAACTTGAAATGGCAATGGGCAGACATATAACAAAGGATAGTAAAATGGAATGGTCAAAGATTATTGCGGAGTGGCAACCTCGAGACGGTAAAAGAAGAAGGAGAAGACAAATAAAAAGATGGATGGACGACCGTTGAAAAAACTGGTGGAGCATTTTGGCTTAGAAAGGCTAACAAGAGAACAACATGGAAACAGCTGGAAGAGGCCTATGTGTCACAAGACACGCCGATCACTAAACCCGATAATTTCGATGTGATGGATTGTAATTAGGTTAAGTTTCAAATTTGTTTAGTTTGGCAATAAAGGCATGTAAATGATGAGAACAGTGATAATAAATCAAAACTCCGTGTTTCTCTTAGACCACATCGTCAATTTGCAGCAACTGCAGCCCGTTTTGTAGGTAGTCTAAAATGAAGAAGACATGGAGCTCCAGTTACAAGAAAGTTGGACTTCACAAGCCTGCAGTCTTGAGTTCGAATTCCTTTTGAACATGTAAACATTTATCCAAGTGCTAGGTTGTCAGTTAATAAGACCTAGTAGCTTGTTGGCAAGAACGTTTAACTTCAGAAGTGTAGAGAGATTTGAACTGGCCATGACTCTACCTTGCAGGTCTGATTAGTTACCCAAGTGAAGATGTATAAGTTTATCATACCCACTGTTCTTAACGGTGAAGAAAGTATTAGGAGGCAGCCGCCGTGTACCAAGTAAAATTTCTTTTAAGGACATAAAATATATCGTCTATCAATTTTTACTATAGACATCAACTCTATCTATTTGGGAGAAAACCTTTAGTTTTAGCAGTAAAAACATGAAGTAGAGTGCTTACATGAAGTGTTTATGCTTATGTGTTAAAAACCTTTAAAATCACCTTTGTATAACTTACGGTTACTTATTACTAATAGCACTATACATTTCAGGAGCAAACATAATAGAATATAAAGAAATAGAAGAGAACGACATAACAGAAGAGCCGAGGCTGCGGTTGAAGACGGAATGGACGGAGCAGCTAACGTCACGGCTCATCATCGAGAAGGTTTTGCCTAGTGACAGCGGAAACTACAGCTGTGTGCCCACTATGGCGGAAGCTGCCTCAGTCAATGTTCACATTATTAATGGTAAGGACAACACTGACGAAATTATATCTGTTAATAATTACTAGGTCCAGATTACAGTCTTTAAAAATAGACGTCAAAACAAAGTTTGAGAAATGCCTGAAATATAGTGTTTTATGTAATTTAACGCCAAAATGCATTTTGTTTTAACACCGCGTCACATAATTAAATAAAGATACTAACTGGAAAATTACAAAAAAATGTTATCTTTTTCCAGGTTTGTATATAAAGTTTCGTTACAAGTTCCATTCTGGGGTTTCCTCAAAACAGGTCTCTTATTTTTGAAAAATTATTCAGTTTCTATAAAATAGTCCTAAAAATCAACCCCTAAGATTAGGAGCCATGATATAAATGACAATTATAAAGACACAGGCAGTTACATCAAACATTGCCGAAAGCATTTTATCGTTGGTATCAGGTTGTGGTGGTTTGGCCGTGATATGCTTGTTCTGTTATGGGATGAAAACACATAACATAATCCAAAGAGTTTTAAATATGAATGTTGTGGCAGAGGACGACCAAAAAAGTGTGGCTGGATTGTGTTCACACAATAAATAGGAAATAGGAAATGAGTAAACTCAGCTTTGACAAATGATCGAGACGAATGGAGAAAACGTACATGTTGTACCGACCCCACATAAAGTGGGATAAGGATAAGCCAGTTATGACTGTTTAGTGGCAGAATAACTAGCACAGGTATATAATCCTACCATTACAAAAGTAGCTATAGTCCGTTCCACGAAGAGGTGTAGAAAATGTAAACAAAGGTGCTACCATAACATAAAAATCGTTTAACCTTAGTATTTTTCTAAAACTGTTTTAAAATATTTTCACAAACATGATTCGAATTTACTGTGATCTTAAATACAACATACTTGGATTTATATTGATCAAATAATAATTTATTAACTTATCTTGAAAGTTATGAAAAGTAATAGTAGAATGTGGTAGTTACGGTTTTAAGCAGTGGCAATTTGATCTGTGTTTCTCAAACTGCGAATCCCATCAAAACATATATGTAAAGTGAAAGACAAGTTCAATATTATGATATTAAAACCAGCCAAGTCAGACTGCTTTTAATAATCATCATAAATTATAAAAACAAATCATATTTTAAGTGTTTAAAACTAGTCTATGTTATTATTAATAGATTTTAGAACTGACCACTTAAGACCATTTAGATCTCTATTCTTTAGTCGTGGAAGTCAACAAACAGGGCATATAATATCATAATCCTGAACTTTGATCTCACTTCACTTAAGTACACGCACATTAACATCCACGGATACGGATCTGAATGTGGATATATATACAAGTATCTAAAGCTGCGCTAGTAGGCTCATATCAGATTTGGCTGGGCAGGGAGAGAAAAATGAGTAGTGAAGGTGAGTTTTGATGTACGTCAAAAAGGGGCCCTTAAACCTACGCCCGAGTCACAAGTCTCGGGATCTACTCAGGATTTCTCTGCCACACGATGGACCCGGCACGCGTGGATTCCATGAATTCACGCGCACGGTGAATCCATGGAATGCTAAGAAAATCGTCTAATATATATATATAGCTCATTAAATTTATGTTTACTAAAAAGTCAGTCATTTCACATACATAATGAAAAAGAAATTTCAGTGCTACATAACAAAACAAAGCTGTACTTAGTAATTAATATTAATAAAAACTGTTTATATGTTACTATTGTGTTCCATGAACCAACCACCCAAGTTATTTTTGTATTAATGTTTTAAACTTATGCACCACATATTTAATAAACGTATAATTTTATTATAAAATAATAGAAATAAGACAAAAGGTTGGAAACCGACTTATTGGAATATATGTAACCTTGTTATGTGACGAAAATCTAAATAGACAAACAGAGACGCTTACAACGAACTATCTTCTAAAACAAAGGTTGAGAAATGCTGGACTGTCATATTGAGAGTGACATTGATTTGTTTACATTTTCTACACCTCTTCGTGGAACGGACTATAGACAGATAGATAAAGACACTTTATTGAACACACCAAATAAAAATAATTTATAACATAACATTTTATATTATTTAAACTAGTGCGACAATCGGCGGCCTTATCGTTAAGAGCGATCTCTTCCAGGCAACCTTAGGGAGAGAAAAAAGATAAGAGGAATGTTAAAAGACGGTGTGTGCATGTGACATGAGAGGTTATTTACAATAACATCGATGAATTACAATATATATTATACTACTAAACATACTTAGTAACAAAATAAAACAAATATATACTAATACTTACTTTTAATATAAAATAAATACCAATACTTAATTATAATTCAATTCCATTAATTTATTCAGACCATAGGATACAATTATCACTTGGTAGCGTCATATAACTCACAATTTTTTTTTTCTTTTTTCATGATTACAATTTGAATTATAAATAATATAACAATACATACTTATCTAAAATACATGAATAGGTATATCTGTATAGTGTAGGTATAAGATAGGAAATACAAAACAGTAAATTAAAAAGTAACGCTATTAAATTTTTAACGAGGCTACAATTTTGACAAATAGAACTATATGATTCACAGAGAAAATAACTAAAACAGAACCTCATTACCCTTGACTTGCCAAAACATTACCAATAACTTGACTTATTTTCCTTCAACAGGGGAACATCCAGCGGCGATGCAGCATGGAAACGCCAACACGGCGTCCCCGTGTGCTCTATCTGTCAATCTATTTATATCACTATACTGCACCATTGCGACTCTATACACAAGCACGGTAGACGGGCTTAGATGAAAATTACACAATTAGACAACAGATATGTTGTTTTAGTACAATGTGGATTTATCAAGTATGGATGTTGAAATCTTCACTTACAACTAGGATCATCAAATATGCCATAAGGTTTAATTTGCGCTGAATTATTTAAGAGAATTAAAAAACTTTTTTTTGGTCACGGGTAAAGGTACAAGTTCGCGCTGAGACCGCGACACGAGACCGCGACAGGAGACCGCGACCGGAGACCGCGATAGGCACTTGACTCTATAGAATTGTATGGGCGCCAGTTCGCACCGAGACCGCGACACATGTCTCGCGACACGTCTCTCGGTCTCCTGTGGCGGTCTCGGCGCGAACTGGCGCCCATACCATTCCATAATGTTAAGTGCCTGTCGCGGTCTGCAGTCGCGGTCTTGAGAGGCGGTCTGAGGCGGAGGGCGAACTTGTACCTATGATTCGGTTTTGGATTTGGTCGCGTTTACTCTCTTAGAAATGGATACTCTTATTGATACACCAACAAAGGAGAAACTGTAAAAAATTCACCATATGTACAATAAATGTATTAATTGTTTAATAATTAAAGTAATTATTCTGTGTGTTTGTAAGTAACGAGTGTAATCGAGCTGAAATAAACGAAAATATTTTTTTAATAAAACATGTCTGTTGTGCTTAGTTTTGGAATAGATGATTTAAAAAATATAGATAGACAAATACTTATTTACTAAGTGATTTATCATTGGATAGCTTATTGACACCAAAATTTGCATGATTGAAGTTTTGCAATACGAAAACTTTAAAAGTTAAAAAGCACACAAAGCTTATGATAAACAATATTTTTTAAGATAAACATTATTATTTTTAGCTTATGATAAACAGGATTGATCCTAAAATTGTGTAAAACATTTCTGATTTTCCGTTCTGAAAAAATCGTTTAGTAAAGTTATTTATTTATCAAACAAAAAAAGTACTCAAATGCCGTATTTATAATAATCATATTTTATTCTCCTTTTTTTAACCCCCGACCAAAACAAGGGGTGTTATAAGTTTGACGTCGATGTCTGTCTGTCTGTCGGTCTGTCTGTCTGTCTGTCTGTCTGTCTGTGTGTGTGTCTGTCTGTGGCACCGTAGAGCTCAAACGGATGGGCCGATTTCAATGCGGTTTTTTTATTTGAAAGTTAATATCCGTGCGGATGTTCTTAGGTATGTTTGGTTAATATCGATCCAAGATGGCCGCCTCCACAAAATGGCGGACAAAATATTTCTTCACATCCTACCTCAATATGGGTATCAAATGAAAGGGCTTGACTAGTAGAATACTATACGCTATAACAGATATCAAATCCAAGATGGCCGCCATCACAAAATGGCGAATTATATAATTTTTTTCACTACTACCGCAATATGGGTATCAAACGAAAGGGCTTGACTAGTAGAATACTTTGCACTATAAAAAAATTCAAATCCAAGATGGCCGCTACCACAAAATGGCTAATTACATTTCTTTTTTCACAACTCCCTTACTATGGGTATCAAATGAAAGGGCTTGACTAGTAGAATGTTGTACAGATAATAAATCCAAGGTAGTCGGGGGTTAATCAAAATTTTTAATTTTGTTCTTGTTTAACAATAGTAGATGTTCTCTTGCCCGCCATCTCGTCTGATGTAAGTTTACCATTTAGTCTACGAAAGAGCGTGCTCACCTAGACGAAACAGATTCTCTCTGAACTTGGCGACAGAAATACAGCAACAATCGCTATCTTGTTACCAATTCTTGTTCAAGTTCGAACAATTGTATTTGATTGTAACCAATTCTTGTTGTATTATTGAAATTTCTGAATACAATTCAGACTTGATATTACCACTTAACATAATTTGAACAGTGTATAGATATGTAAGTTTAATATTAGTAGATAATAGATTTTGTATGATATAATTACTTTGGTATAATTTAATTTATTTACGCAATCAAAATTATACTTTGTATGTATACTTACAGTGACTGTTTTAGTTCAACTAATAAATTACAAACTTAAATTGTTAGAAGTCTGACACATGTAAATTTTTCATTTTATCATGGCCCTGTTTAGACCGTAAGTATCAACACCTATGTAGCGAAAATGTTTACTTGGTAATTTCTTTTGGTAGAATATTTTAAATGGTTTCATGGCTTCTCCATTGTTTCCATGTTAGTTATCTTAGTAAGGCGGCCCCTAGACCTACAATAACTTTGTGCAATGCATTTTATTGTACAAAAAAAAGATTGAAAGGAACTTAGCATCCAAACGATCAATGATATTGCACAAAAATGCGAACTACTCAATGTTTTGGTGTTTAGTCGGAGAACGATGTTGATTCCGTAAGGACCGACCGCACGAACAAAATGTCTCTAAACAAAATTTAGCTGCAGCTATATATGTAGGTACATATATAGATAGTGTTATTGTTCATTGAAATCTTTGCTTGCCTTTGTTTGTAATGTATTACTGTGTTCGGGTTTGAAGGGCATTGTTTTCAGTGAAATTACCGGGCATGGAGATATTTTTTTTTTTGTATCTCTGGGTAACGAGCGCAATGCTTTGTTAGATAATGATTTGTATTATTAATGTTTCAATAGCTACGTGTCATTGGGCTGTTATGGTAGCCATGTTCCTTGCCATCACATGCACTGCTCGTCTCGTCACTTTATAGGTACTATAAAAAAGGAAACATCTCTTTGCATTTAGACAACAATGTCTAATACTAAACATTTATTGATCGCATTTCTTTCATTTCGTATTCTTTGCTCTTGATATTCCACTAAGACGGCAATTCTCTGTACAATTAGATACTCATATTCGTAGATAACCTCTGTTTATTTAACTCCTGCATTCGCGCCATACGTGTACTCCTCGCCAAGACGAGTAACAGACTGATAAATATTGTACAATGCTGACCCTACACGACGCAATAAAAAAATATGGAGCAATAAAAATTACACTAGCTCAAACTTTCATTCAATCATTGTGCAATCTTCAATTTTAACCGTTAACGGCCAATTATATTGAACAATTCGCAATATTGCGCAAAATGATTGATCATCTAGAGGCCGCCTAGTAAAAAAAAATGTATAAACTTAGGACTTACTTTTTATAATTATATTTTGTGCGGTTGTAATTTTTTTTATTGTGTTTTTATTTGTTTTGCCGTATTTGATGACCTAAAAGTAAATTTAATTAAAATTTCCATTCTAAAATGCTTCATTTTAGGATGCAAATTTACCTGTCAAAATAAGTATTAATTTCGGCAAAAGTAGCGCCATTTTGTTACAGACATTTGATTAAAAAATACAATGTCAATTTCAATAGTTGGTCATAATACATTTCCATACATTGAACTCTCATTTATTATTTAATTTTCAATACGTCTCATTATTTTTATTTCATTTGAAATTATAGAAAATAAGACAGAATAGAATATTTTCCTCAAGAAAAAAAGGCTTTACTTTCAATTTAATTTACAAAAATCATAATTGTAAATATGTATTTACCTAGATAAATTATTCAATAGGTAGAATATAAATTTATTAAAACTAAATAGAGAAAAATATTATTTAACGTTTAGGCACACACATTTTATATAACACAGCGTTTATTCCAAAAACAAAATATGTTTTTTACTCTAACAATATATTGAGTAATACATTGAAATTATGAAAAAATATCAGCTTATTAGAGTCGATAATTTTTCATTGTAGCCTATCCTAGTCCACTGAAGACCTTTCCTATGGTTCGTCACTCAGCTCAATCCTCAGCCTACTGTCTACTGTCAATTCTCCAATAGTATATTATTTTAACTACAGATATTAGAAGCCATTTGGGGCCAATTTAATTAGCCCACTTACTTTTGACCTAGACATCATTTCAATTATGTTTTAAATAGTCCGTCAAGTTAGATTATAGAAAATTATAGTACACGTAATTTTAGTTTTATAAAATTATTTGTAATCGGCATAAATCATCAAACTTTCAGAGTGTAAAGTTGTGACGTCGCGTGTCGTAAAAATTGTACTAACATAAAGTGACGTCACACAAAATTAAATGCTTTCACCTAATATTCTCATGGGTTGTTAAAGCTATTTAATGTCATATTAATTTAGTTTTTCAGTAAACTTTTTCTTAATGTAAAAATAGCTTAGTTACTTTTTTACAGCTTCAGTTATCTGTCGATGCAGGTCATGTGAAAATTATTCCAACTATTTTATTATAGTTATTAGCAAACAGACAAACCGATGGACTATAATCTTATTTTCTTCTTTAAGTAACATAATTATTATGCATGTGGTAAAAAAGTTTTGCTATTTTGTTTATTTGTAGAGATGTCTTCTTTTAAATGATCTTACGATTGCATTGATATACGACGCCATTAAGTATTAACAACGAGTCACGAAGGAGTTGAGCCACATCCTGATTGTTTAAATATTAATAAAAGTAGCCAGTTGTGGTTTCCTACGTGTGAACGTATAACCCAAGGGTTACCAAAGAAAAATTGTACTGGACCCTTGTACTGCACCTTTACATCGTAAAGGGTTAAATACAAATCAGGGAGAAAAGATTATTAAAACCACTAGAAGTGCCCCGCTATTTTCACCACGTAATTCTCGAGTCTGTTATTTTCTTGGGATAAAATATTGAATTTGTGTTATTCCGAACCAATCTATCTATGTACCAAATTTTATCCAAATCCCTTTAGCAGTTTTGCGTGAAATAGTAACAAACATACAACCCGTACATTTTACAAACTTTTGCGCTTGTAATATTAAAATTATTGTAAAAGTAAATAATAGAAAAATTACACCATCTTATAATGAAAAAAAATGTTGGATTATTTATTTATTTTGTGGCAAAAAATCTATTTCCCATATTTTTAAAACATGTACCAATCTTAAAGTGATATTTGATGCATAATTACAAAACTACTTGCATGCAAAAGTTAAACCTGACGAATTAAGCAGATATTTTTTCTTGTGTTCGATTTTAACTTAAAGCAATTAAATCCTTGAAAACCTCGTTTGGTACAGTCAAATAATTTCAGATTAACAAGAAAAATAAAAAAAGTCAAAAAATTTTTGGTGACATCTGACTATATATTTGAAATAGTCCAGTAAAAGCGGTTGAAACTAGTTTGATTGAAAACGCGCACGGAATCGCGTCAGTGTGGTACTGACCATAATAATTTGTCACTACCTGGACTTTTCGTAGTAAAATACAAATTGACTAAATAATTGTTTTTGATTGATAATATCAAGTGTTTTTACACCAGTTGGTACTGTCTCTAAGTAAGACCAGAGAAAATAGTTTTAATACGCATCTTTGTTGTCTTTTAGTAAATTTTTCCAAATATTGATACCACAACTGCCATAACCAATTTTGTTCCGGAAATAAAAATACTGAACTGGCATTATCTAATACTGTTTTCAACTTTTTTTTATTTGTTTAAGGTTTTGGTTTTTTATTATTCACATTTAAGGCGTAGCAAACTAGTGATGAGAATATTCAATTTAATAATTGTGAGGCCGTTGATTGTTCAACAACTATTAAAAGACATAGAGACGAAATTCGGTTGCATGTTTTTTATGTATGTTACGCGATAGCTCCGGCAATAGAGTCAAAATAGAATTGTGAATCTATTTTGATGCTTATTTTTTTGTACGGTAGAGTACTGTTTGTATTGCACTTCTTTCGTACGGAGTTCAGAGGTGATAGATACTATATAAATTTAAACAAATTCAATTTGATGGTTTTTCTAATATGAACAAATATTAAGACTTACTTTCATTTATTTGGAAGACGTGACGTAATAATTGATAGCTTGTAATGAAATTTGGTCAACTGCCTGAATTTTTAATTGAAGGCAGTCTTGTTTATCGCAGAAAAAAAATTATTATAGAAAAAAAATCATCAATTTCTTTAATTATGAGCCAATCTTAAAGTGATATTTGATTTACACTTACACTACTCACAATTATGGTACATTTTGGTTTTGTAGATGAGTTTATCTTCTTGCTAGAGAAGACGCCTAGTCCAAACAATGGAAACATTTGGTGGGCTACTAATGCTTATTTACATAAAGTTTAAATTTCCATGAAAACCAAAACTATTTGAGACGTCTGGTTATTCTTTTTAGTATAATTGTAAAGTGTATATTGAGACATATTTTAGGCAAAAAACAAATAGTTCTAATTTGTTAAGAATAGAGAAAAACGGCACTCACTTTAATTTAGGCAATTTTTATTCAAACCAATTTAAATTTAAGAATGTTGTAAATTTCGTTGTACATAAAAATAGATAATAATTGTAAATATATAAAACTAATTTTCACAGGACTGTTTTTATGTTACAATATAAAAATATATTTAAATATTTTATGCAATAATGTAACTGTTTCTTTAATATTGTTAAAATTTTGTAAGGAAATTTTATTTCAGAACAATTACCTACCAATATAATTGTAGAAACAGGTAAAAAATTATACATATTGTAACTAAAGGTATAATTTTAAGAAACTTTGACAAATAAAGATAGTAACATTAATTTTTGTTTTATTTATTACTAAGAAAAGAATCAAGGTCTTAATCCACCACGCTGGACCAGTGCGAGTTAGCCAATGTCGTTTTTGTAGTAGAGGAAAGTACCACATCTTTGCCAGTTATTCTACCACCAAGCAGTAATGTGAAAACGTTACTGTGTTCCGGGATGAAAGGCAATGTTTCCAGAGAAATTACAGTACCTAGAGATATAACAGCTTAGATATCGTGCAGTGCTAGGTAATGATTTGGACTCTTCATGTTCCAATAGCTGCATGTCACTATGCTGTTATGTGGCAGGAATGTTGATTACCATCAGGTACATGTCTTGCTCGTCTCGTGACTCTATTATCAAAATATTCTTGAAAGATGCCGGTTTCCTCACGATGTTATCCTTCACCGTTAAAGCAAATGATGATGACAAGCTTGTATGTCTGCACTTGGTAAAAGCCTCAGTCTCATGGGTATCGAAAGTAGACTAGTGCTTAACCGCCACACGACTTTTGTTTGTTTGAGATGTGACGCAGTAGAGATGGTAAGAAGCTGCAATTTTTAATTTAATAGAAATTGCAAGAAATTTTTACACTTGACCAGCATTTCGCCCGATGTTATGTGATGATGCAGTCCATAACGTAGCACAAAAATTTATAAAATAACAATTCACTGTAAGATTCAAGGCACCCAAAGTATATCAGTCTATTGGACAATATAGTTATCTGGCCTAGTGGCTTAGTTGGTAGTAGCTCTGCCTGCGAAGCCGAGGGTCGTGGGTTCGATCCCCACCCAGTGTAAATATTTGTGACGGAGTATTGTTCAATAATGTGTATACAGTACATACGTGGCTTAATCACGAATAATTCATTGTTTAAATTCCTCGACGTTTCGGCAGCGTTACAACCGCCGTGGTCACGAGAAGACCACGGCGGAGAAGAAAGACTTCTCGTGACCACCGCGGCTGTAACGCTGCCGAAACGTCAAGGTATTTAAACTCAAACCTTTTCATTTGTGGCTTTGGAATATCAATCAGGACACGTCACCGTTTCTCGCTTTCATCGCTCAGTCCGATGGAAAAAATGGCAAGATGGTATTAGATCAAGCAGATCAGCTAAACTCTCTACAAAATGTAGGTATTTGATAAAAAACTGATAAACTTGTAATTTTGCTGCAATTTTGAAGAGTTAGTGGTATGTTCTAACTACTATAGTTGACGAAATGGAGGCACACACAAGCACATTAAATATACTAGTGAAATCAAGTACTCTAGTTTTCTTTTTCTGATTTATCAAGTAAAACATCATATTTAGTGTACGGCGTCAAAAAGGACTCGTATAGTCAGGTTTGAAGTATCGTGTTGAGAGGAGAGATAAATGTAACAAGTTTTCAGCCTCCGTCTCCTAAACCAAGATTCATATAAAAAGAAAACAAATGACAAAATGAAACAATTATTTTGTTTGAGTTGCTAAATTCAAACAAAAATAAAAAGTCAAGTGCGAGTCGGACTCGCCCATGAAGGTTTCCGTAGCAGCAAGTAACATAATATAAAAGTTCTTGTAGTTTTTTTTTTTGTTTTCTATTTATTGGATTTAAACAGGGTTTTAATTAAATGTCACCCTTGTAACAAATCATACTAAGTACTTAAGTCTAAAACAATTCATTTCTCGATTTGAGGGCTGTGTGATAGATATCATACAACCTTCTAGCGTCTTGAGAGTCAGGATCGCTCAGTACAATATTGCATCCTCCTAATTGGCAGAAGATGTGATCGCTAACAAAGAGTTGTCGACGCACGCATACGTTCCGAGTACATTCCATCAAAATATGATACGCGTCTTCACTTACGCCGCATCTATCACATAAAGGGGACTCGACCTTTTGCATCATGAAGGCAAACTTGTTTAATGGAACATGCCCAGAATGAAGCCGACAAGCTGTTCTTGTAGTTCGTTGTTACTTTAATCAGTGTTTTAACAATAATCAATTTACGACGTATTAAAATAAAACTACTTACTAGATTTCATTCAAACCAATTTTCGTTGACAGTTTACATGGTAACGTCCATCATACTTTTTTTATATTAGTTTCAGGAGGGGGACACACTTTTTACCACTTCGGAAAAGTCCCTCGCGCAAACTATTCAGTTTAGAAACGTTTATACGTTTGGAACCTCAATATCATTTTTGATGACCTATCCATAGATACCCCACACGAATGGTGTTGAACAAAAATTTTTTTTTTTTAGTTTCAGTTCTATGTATGGGGACACTCCTAAAAATGTTTGTTTTTTCCTATTTTTGTATCAAAATCTTAATGCGGTTCACAGATTCCATCTACTTACCAAGTTTCAATTGTATAGCTCTTTTAGTTTCGGAGAAGAGAAGTGGCTGTAACATACGGACGGACAGACAGACAGACATGACGAATCTATAAGTGTCCCGTATTTTGCCATTTGGCGACGGAACCCAAAAAAAAAAAGTTTTCAGGCTCAATTGTCTATTGCCCTAAAATTGGTGCCAGCTCTCGGATATAGGTTGTGCAAATGCTATTGCCACACAAAACAAATATTTGTTTATTGAATACAGATGTTTCTTATGTGTTTGCGTATTTTTTTATAAATCAAAGGTATTATTATGTTAGCTCTTCGGGTCCCTTTTCTTAGCTTGAGGCAAGATAGATTTTGTGAAGAATGTTCACAAATCTTGATTTACTTAGTACCTACATTCAAATTTGGTTATAAAAGTGGATGTAAGACTACTTATTTTTAGTATAGTTGTTCTCAACAGGGTCATCTTGATTAGTTTTCTAAGCATGGTCATCTAGAGTAGCGTTATAAGCATGGCCATTTAGATTAGTCTTCTAAGCATGGCTATCTAGAAATGCGTTTGGTCCCTGAACAATTTTTTCATTTACGAGCGTGACATGACGATGAACAGCCTACGAAAAATATGTGTGTGATGTGCCAATTGAAGTGTTCACTTCAAAATTATGAAAACAATTTTTTTTCACTAAACACAGTTAAGAGTATGCTTAAAAATACAACATGGTAGAGAGACATTTATTTCATATTTTTTCAAATATTGTACTTTTTATCTGCTTTAGTAACATGAAATATCACCACTTGAGGTTTGTTTCCGTTTATTATTTAATAAAATCAAGTCACGACTGTAGAGTCATGCCGTCAGGTCTTTGCCATCGTCACGCGCAAGGCTACTCGGTTCGCCTTGCGCGTGACGATGGCAAAAGACCTGACGGCATGACTGTTGTGCCTGGAAGTTGGGTCGGCCCCTAGAGTGGGACGCAACTTGCGTCGATACTCTGGCACCATCACATCTTCCAGAGACACATAGTAGGGCCGGTGCAACGGCTAATTCAGCTGAGCGACTCAAACGGCGCAAATATGCAACCCTCGGTAGTGTAGTTCTCATTGTATTTTAGTTTTGTTAATAAAAGCTCTGCCCAGATAAAAAAAACAAATAAAAAATAATATAAATATCAATGTTTGGATAGTTGGTGCTCAAACCCGTCATGGCTTATGAACGGATTGGATTAAAATTTGGAACACAGACTGTAGTCTGGAAAAACACATAGACTTTTGTTATTCCAGCAAAATAACGGGAACGGGAACTACGCGGGTAACGCCGCGGGTGCTGCTAGTTGTATAAAAGTTCACAGGAAAAAAAATTCATGGCAAAATAATATTAGTTTTTTTGCATTTTTCTCTATACAAACAATCATCATCATCATCATCAGCCTATCTTAGTCCACTGCTGGACATAGGCCTCTCCCATGGCTCGCCACTCAGCCCTATCCTCAGCTATACGTCTCCATCCACTGCCTGCTGTCTTCCGTATATCGTCACCCATCTAGTCTCAGGGTGTCCTACACTACGATTTGTGGTCTCCACTCAAGAACACGTCTACTCCAACGGTTATCGGTTCTGCGACATACAAACAATAAGTCGACGAAATTTCGCACTTTTCCGTCCGCACAATTTTCTTAAAAGAGGGTACAACATTTTTGCTTAACGTATTAGGCTAAGAATTTATGGAGCAATTTTCATTCGCGACCGCAGCGGTTGCGGGCCCGCCGCTGCTGTAGAATGCAGATATACATGTAAAAAAATGAAAGCACAACTCACGACGCGATTTACGCCCGCGACGCGAACGGTTGCTTGTGGTTCGCGTGTTAGAACGCCCGCAGACTTAGCGAGTAGCGCTCGAGCGCTTTGCGGTCGCGTCTTGCGATCGTCACCGCGTTCGTGGGCGATAATCTCAACCGTGGCGACTGCAAAAAATCGCCAAATTCAGCGGTCTCGTGAGTTTTGAAATAAAATTGCAGTTACAAAATCGCAGCGTGTGCGGGTGAAAATCGTTCCATGAGTGATTAGACTTAATACATAGATTAGTGCAAAGGCTATTAATTTAATTAATTAAATGGCTATTAAAGGCTAGTAGGACATTAATTCAACATGAGATAGTTTACGCCTGCCCAAACATTTCAACTCAGAATTCACTCATAAGACTTCATTTAAATTGAAAGTTATAAATCAATGCGGTAGAGATCATTACATCGCGATAGGGCTTTCAAAACAACATCACTGTTACCTCTCTGAACCGTTAGACTAAACTTTTGGGCAATTTTGTTTGTATCGGACGACCATGGGCTCATAGTCTTCACAGCCAGCGGAGAACATTCAAACTTTAGTATGCGCTAAACTGGGAGTATTTTATAAATTTATTTTACTACTTGGACTGATAATTTTTTTATAAGATATATAGAATACAAAGTTTGTAAATTTATTTGTAAATCTTACTAATATTATTAATGTTAAAGTTTGTATGTTTGAATGTGTTTTGCTCAATTATGTCAAAACTACTAATCAAATTCAAATTTGAAAAACAATTAGATAATTGTCTGGAAAACTACATGGCATCATTTCATCCTGAAAATAACGGAAATTACGTAAGTAAACTTGCTGAGCGTTTCTAGTAATTATTGTGAATCAAATTTCAAAATCAAAATCAATACCACTGTTGCCACATGACAACATAGACTTACATCATTTTAAAATGCGCGTCAAAATGTACGACCAACAATTAGTGGCGCCACTGTCGCCTGTCGCCTAAACTGTTTAACATAGAACTTGGTTATTTATAAAATTTCGGGATAAGCTTTACTCAATACTATATTTGACAATTTATGCCTCGAAACAATTGGACAAAAACGTTCCTTTTCAAACCACAATAATCTCTAACTCTATCTCTAAGTTAAACTAATAAATATCAAAATCAAAATTGGTACACATTTTATTCTATTTAAATACTGTTATTATATAAAATAATTTAATACAATTACAGGACCTGTCGTCACGCCTATTGTGGTATTTGTTGAGTTAGGTCTTTACACGAATAATTCATTGTGGAACCAATCCCTCAAATTTGGAGTGACGGTCATGACACAATACGGAAATTTTAATTTGTTCCAATACGAGTTTATTTAAACTTAGACTTAGATCGGCTATCATTTTGAACTGCGGTGGGTTTTCAGATAAATGCGAGAGTGTATCCATGCTCCCGCCTCCGGGCTCCAATAGCCGTAACCTGCCTATATATATTCCTAAAGTATACATAAATATGTTATGTTCAATGCAAAAAATACAATACAAAATTCGAGATGCTATAAACAAATATTTATTTATTTCTTTGTATTTTATATATTTATTTATTCTGAGGTTTTCTAAGAATAGTTCAATATTTCTGTCAAACCATTTCAATGATGGCACGAATTCTGTGTAAAGTTATTCTCAAGGGTCGAAGGACATCCAAACCGGGGTGGATACTTTGTTAAAATATTCCGTACCGAATTGTTTTATTATCAAACAATTCCGAAAATACAAATATTTGTTATTTGTTTCGTAATTAAACTTGGTAATGGTTTCGTTGAACCGGTGATTTTACAACCTGCTGTGTTTTATTTTTGTAAATTTTTAGGAAATTATTTTAGAATATTTGTAGAAAAAACTTTAATTAAATTACCTAAATTCACAAAAAAATATTAGAATCTGGTCAAGTGTGTGTCAGAATAAATGTAAATTTTTATAGTGTCTATAAACAAAACAGAAAATTTTGGAAGGAAAAAATATTTTATGTTTCCACATACGGATTTTGCTTGCCCTATGAATAGAGCTCAAGCACCACTCTTGTAAATGAAATAAATGTTTGGGTAAACTCCGGACCATGGCCAAGGCGTGTTACCATGGTGAACAATGCACATTTACACATCTAACTATGATCATCTACATAGTCTAGATGGACATGTTTAGAAGACTTATTTAGACGACAACGCTTTGTAGATTTATTTCAGACTAATAGCGTCCTCCGGTTTTATTCGCGTAGTTTCCAAAGTGTCCCATTAAATTCTGAGTTATGAGTTTTCATTTTTATCGACAGTCCCTGAACCAAATTTTTTTTTAAATTGTTTTTAGGATTTGCTGCAGGCAATTTTCCTTATACCTATTTGCTTTTATAATGCAAATGGTTGAACCTCCTTTATTTGATAGCACTCACTCACTGCCTAAAGACGAAAGCAACCAGTGCATGTTGCCAGTGATGTCTTATGGAACTGAGACGTGGTCCTTCACTGTGGGCCTCATAACGAAGCTCAAAGTCACACAGCGTGCTATGGAGAGAGCTATGCTCGAGTCTCTTTGCGCGACAGAATTCGTAATGAGGATATTCGCAAAAGAACGAAAGTGGCCGACATAGCTCAAAGAGTAAGCAAGTTGAAGTGGCAATGGGCAGGCCACATCGCTCGCAGAACTGACAACCGATGGGGAAGAAAGGTTCTCGAGTGGCGACCACAAACCGGAAGACGCAGTGCTGGACGGCCTCCCACTAGATGGACAGATGACCTCACAAAGGTCGCTGGAAACCGCTGGTTACGGGTTGCGCAGAACCGTTCGTTGTGGAAATCTAGGGGGGAGGTCTATGTTCAGCAGTGGACGTCTTGCCGCTGATGATGATGATGATGACTGACTCACTTCATCGGCTCACTTAATGTTGCCACGGCTGAGACTTTCAGCTTTTTGCTTGAAGGAGAGAGTCGAGAGTGTCATTGCCACACATTTATTGATTTGCCAAGTGTGCATCATCCGTCAAACCATGACGGATGATATAAATCCTCTGAAACTTATTTTTTACCTACACCGAGTCTTACTTATTTCACCTTTAAGAAGCCAGTATCTAACTATAACAAACTCACACAGTCATAAAAATACTCTAAAGGGAAGTTGGGATCCGAACCTACAATCACACGATTATGAAATTGGCCCTTCTGGCCACTAAGCCACCATCTCTTACTTTCACTGTATCATCATGCTGAATGGCAATATTCATGCGACGACCCAAATAAATCTTTCCCATCATTTTGATCACGGGTCCCGTCGACCAAGCCTCGAAAGGTTTTGAACATAGAATTAGGTCGCGGCCCCTAAGGGCCCAATATCTCAATATTGAGGTACCTACTCATTATTTCCAATTCTAGGGCAAAAATAAGGCAAATGAAATATTTGAAACACATTTTTTATATTTCACAAAATTGTATCCGTTGAAATTTCTTTTTTTTGTCAAAAAACTAAATACGAACAAATTAGTATATGACCGTAACTATAACAATTGTTTTAGATGCATAAAACAAATAACTAATTATAATATCCCAATTTTAAAAACCAACGACATTTTGTGATAGCCATCTTGAGTTAAAACTTTGTCATAGTGTACATACGAGTACTGGTCAAGTCCTTTCATTTGATTCCCATTGGAGAGAATTATGAAAAAAATATACAAATTCATTTCTTAAATCCGCTATAAAACAGCAGATAATCAGAATTATTGTTCACAAAATGAAATAATTTATTAATTTACAAAAAAGTCTTAAGTCCGCTCAAAGGCCTTCTTTACGCTTAACTTTGATTTTAAAATTTACTAGGGATTAAAATAAATTGGAAGTGATTTTACTTGAAGAAAATATTTTTATGGAACTCATATTTATTATTGGAGAATTTCTTAACTTGACACTAAGAAAAAAGTCCATTTAAAATGAGATTGTAGAAACATAATTGCGATGTCTGAAATTTAGGAATCTATTGGTCGAACAGATATATTGTCGTGCATTATTTTCTTTCTCCTTATTATAATTTTAATACGCTTTTTAAATAGAATGCTTTGTTACTTCACTTCACAATCACTGAGAACATGCAGTGGGTTGTTTATTGTAATATTTTTATATCCTAAGAGGGAATCGAACCCACAACCTTTGGATCTGCAGGCAAACTTAAAACCAACTAAGTTGCTATTCTAATAATAACACAGGGTAAAATAAGTCCAGTCTAAAAGTAATGACAAATGAATAAAGCTCCACAACTGAACGTATACCATAGTAACATTTTATGATAGCACAACCAATTTCGCTTATTGCAGAAGTCTCATGCATTTTACATAAGGTTGACGAAATGCAATTATTTCCGCGTTGGTTATGTTCCGCATACCGCCCATGCTCGTATAGTATTTACTTTGTCGTGCTTACTTGATAAATATTGTAAAATCTGATGAAAATAGCGTACGTTTTAAATGTGTTTGTTTGAAGGCTTTTTCATGCGCCTTTTACCTTCAAATATGGTTGAAGAGAGCAATGGCTTACATGCATCAAACTCATAAACGAATGCAGCTTGCAACAAATGGATTGCTCATGGTACATTTGCTACACAGAAATTAGAACCTAGTTAGGAGTCGATGCTCTTTCACACATGGACTTAAGTAGTGGTAGGACTCTTAGCAGAGTCCGCCTGGGAAAGTACCACACTTTTGCCAGTTATTTTACCGCCAATGAGTTATGTGAAAACATCACTGTGTTCTGGTTTGAAAGGCAATGTTTCCAGTGAAGTTACAGGGTATAGAGACAAAACATCATATATCTCTGATTGACGGGGGCAGTGCAGTTATAGGTAATGATTTAGACTCTTCGCATTCCAGTAGATACGTGTCATTTGCTGCTATGGACTGACATGTTGCTTACTATCTGATACATATCTCGTTAATTTAAATCATAAAAAAGGAGAATGTTTTATCTTAAACTACCACGCAAGCCAGGTTCAGGGAAGCGTATGATGCATTTGTTCGATAGGATACATATCTTCATTTGATCATACTGGTTTCATCACAATGTTTACGGCACGGCACTACGCCATCATAGCTTATTGTAAAACATAAATAGAATAACTTATTAAATTTAAATAAGTAATCCATACTAATATTATAAATGCGAAAGTAACTCTGTCTGTCTGTCTGTCTGTCTGTCTGTCTGTCTGTCTGTCTGTCCGTCTTTACCGCCTAAACCAACCAACAGATTTTGATGAAATTTGATACATAGATAAAATAGATCCCGAGAAAGGACATAGGCTACTTTTTGTTCCGAAAAAAGGGTTGAAAGGGTTAAAATAAGGGATGCAAATTTATATGGAAAACTTCGTCATTGTTGAAGAACTATGAAACTTTACGTCTAGATATTTAACACGAAACCATAAAATGTATGTTTTAGCAGTTTTGTAGTTTCGAATTGTACCTACGGGGGTGGAATTGGGGTTTTCTTTTTTATTATTTATGATTATTTATTCTTGGGTCAAATTTAGTAATTCAAATTTCACCCTCTTCCTGTCAACTGATTAATCTGAAATTTTGTATACACTTTGGATTTTGGTGACAATACAATTATGTTTATTCATTATCATTATAAATTCAAGATGGCTGCCGCTACAAAATGGCGGATAATTTATGTTTTATTAATCCCATCAATATGGGTATCAAATGAAAGGGCTCAACAAGCAGAATACAATATACTATAAAAAATTGAAATCCAAGATGGCAGCCGCTACACAATGGCGGATAACGTAGGTTTTATCAATCCCATCAATATAGGTATCAAATGAAAGTGCTCAACCAGTAGAATGTAATGTATTATATAAAATTAAAATCCAAGATGGCGGCCTCTACACAATGACGGATAACTTAGGTTTTATGAACCCCATCAACATGGGTATCAAATAAAAGGCTTGACAAGAAGAATACAGTGCACTATACAACCTCAATACTTAAGTTGGGCGCAGCCACTAAATGGCGTATCAGACTATCAGACAGAATTTTGATAGTCGACGAGATTTCCATGGTGTCTTATCAAATGTTATGCATGATGGATGCTCGATTAAGGCAAATAAAGAACTGTAAAATGAGTTTTTGGAGGAGTAAACTTATTACTTTTCGGTAACCTTTACAACTGCCTCCTATAAAATGATCAGGAACACCTGTTTTCAATTCTCATATGAAATTATATATATGAAAGTAACTCTCTGTCCGTTACCGTCTAACGCCTAAGCCACTTAAAGAGTTTGTTACAATTTGGTGCACAGATAGACTACCTAGACTTAGGAAAGGACAACGGCGACTTTTATCACAGAAAAGAGTTGAAAAGAGTGGAAATGAGGAGTAAAAGTGTGCATGGAAGGATCTTGGCACTCTTTGTATGCTATTTTAACCGACTTCAAAAAGGAGGAGGTTATCAATCCAGTTGTATTTCAATTGTGAATCAATTTAGATGGTTATTTTTTTGGTTGGTAGATTATAGTTCAGAGGTGGTCATAAAAATTTTATCGAAATCAGTGCGGCGGTTTTTGAAATATGAACAACAAACTAAAATTTGCGTTCATGTAATCAGTCGATATATCTACTAATATCTACTAATAGACTCTTTGGTTGACCGTCCCAATATGATTTTAGTCTGTTTTTGATTAATTTTTTGAGAACATAGTTTCTTTGTAATTTGTCGTGTAAATTGTACATATATTAATAAATATAAAACTTTGACTTAGACCGATATTGATTAGGAAACGTGAATTTGTATGGTAGTAGACATACGAGTAGGTACTGCCTCAATTACTTTAATAAATATGTGGCGCGGACGAAGTCGCGGGTAAAAGCTAGTATTTTATAATTATAAATGTGAACATTTGGATGTTTGTTGCTCAATCATGTCTTAACGCTTAAACGGATCAGGTTCAAATTTAGAACGCAGTAAGATTATAATCTTACTACGTCTGGAGTAACACATAGGCTAGATACTTTTTATCGCAAGAAAGTCTGTCAAAATAAACTTTTTATTATTACATTAATAAATATTTATAGCAATAAATATAGCAGTAAACTGCCAACACAAATGGCGACCTTATTTGAAATAATTACAGTGTTTTTGTGTGTATTCGTATTATTTTTCTTCAACATTAATTTAATATTACATTTTTAAAGATTCTTCCTTTGAACCATTCTATAAATATTTTCCAAAATAAAACACATAATTCCAATTAAGTTTTTTTGTGTCTAATCAATTATTAAAATACCTCTACAAGTAAAGTTTAAGACAAGGGCTCTGAGTGGACTTCAAAGTTTTTAAAAGCTTAATTAATGTTTAATTGTGAAAAAAAATTACTTTCTTTCGTTGCCAAAAATTTAAATATTTACCAGAACAACAATCAACAAATGGGTGTGTAAATTATTTTATTAAAATGAAATAACAGCACGCGACCACCTTAAAAATTAATTTGAATTCCTTGCAAAGGAACATTTAACGACATAATTAAATAGAATGGGAGACCGCTCCCATGGCGCTCATGGTATTTTTGGAGGGGGTACTAAATTATTTATTTTGTACAAGCATTTGTACATAAGCATTTATGTAACAATAAAGGCTTTCAAAAACAAATCATGAGAGCTACCAAGAGAAGTGAGAACTTATAACTTATAATTTAAATATTAAACAGTACTAACGACGATATATGGGATACAAGACACAATATATGTATAGTAAAATTTACAAGTAAACAAAAATAGAAGTGGTCAAGTGCGAGTCGGGCTCGTCCATGAAGGACGATGAAGATGAAGTGAAGATGAAGGAGGATGAAGTTTATTTGAACGCTAGGACCTCGGCAACTACTGGTCCGATATGATAGATTATTTTTCTATTGGATAGTCAATTTACAGAGAAAGGTTATAGGTTATATAATATATAATATAATGCTACTATCAATAGAAGCGGAGAATGAAAAATGTAACATAAACGGGAAAAATGTTCCATTTTGAGATCTTTCAGTACGCACGCTGACATTCGCCTATATCCGAGAGAGCATGTGTCTATCTTTTAAGGTTTTGTCATTATAACCTAATGTGAGCAAAATTGTTCTGTCTGAGTTAGTACAACCAATTTTCGATAGATGGCGTAGCAACACACGCACGGTTCAACTAGTCTATACTAATATTATAAAGCTGAAGAGTTTGTTTGAACGCTAGGATCTCGGGAAGTACTGATCCGAATTGAATGATAATTTTTCTATTGGATAGTCCATTTATTGAAGAAGGCTATAAGCTATAGAACATAAAGCTACTATCAATAGAAGCGAAGCATGAATCAAGAATGTAACAAAAACGGAAAAAAATATTCCCTTTTCAGAGTTTTCGTACTGTGCTTTGACATAACAGCATGCGTCTAAGATGTCACCATTGAATTTAAACCTTTGTTTGTCAAAATCAAATTTGTTTCTAAATCGTAAATAGAGTTGGTAAGTCCAATTTCCAACATTACAGGTGGCGTAGCAGGTAGCTGAAGAGATTTTTTGTTTGAAAGCGATATTCTCAGGAATGACTGAACCGATTTCAGTCATTCTTTCACGTTGGATATGGTCCTACGGGATCCCGCTGAGTGCTATATATGTACCACGGGCGAAGCTGGGGCGGGCATCTAGTCTCCTATAAAACCGAACCTTGTAGAAAATATGAGCTACAAACTAAGAATATAGCTAACAGCTTTGTTAGAAAAAGGCACGAAGAAGACATAAAAAAACAACAAATTGTGACGCTATATACCAATATAAAAGTTTCTGTTAACGGGGCTAAACAGACAGTATTTCTTCTGTAGTCGTTACAAAGATTTCTTTAGGAAAAAATTATACCGAGAACATTTTGATAAAGTAACCGTTTGGTACAAAATATATGTTGTTTTACTGAAATCTTTTTAGGCGCGTATAAAACGTATGTACGTATGTTTGGTCTAATGAGCCTGTTCGATATAAAATATTGAACAGGCTCATTAGACCAAAGCCACAAAGTAGACACAAAAACAACAGAACTGCGATGCAATACACCAATGTAAAATATTCATTAAAGTACTTGGCTAAATTTAATGTCTGAATATGTTATGACTTTTTTTTCAGTTTCTAGTCATTGGAAAACCTTTTGTAGGCAAAAGTAAATTGTTCTACAATATAATCGTGATGTAAGTAAATTACAGACTGACAGACAAACAGATAAGAACAATAGAACAATAATATAAGAAACATATGAACAGTAATATAAGAAAATATAAGACACAATAAAAAATACGAACACTTACTTTTAGTTAGTACCATAAATGATCTACCATAGAAAGTTCTTAATGGTTTTGATCCCATAAAATGTTTAGCTAACACAAATGACAAAAAAAAATGTAAAAAAAACCTTCTAAAATATTCAATCAAGGGCCCAAAGTCGTACTGAAAAAATCAAGTTAATAAAATGTAAATGAGGGAAACGCGCTGCGAAGTTTTCCTCGAAGATTTATTGGGCAAAGTTAAAGGTGCACTGCCTTAGATTTTGTAATAAAATTCGGCAGATAAGGTTGAAAATTCAATGTTTTAGGACCAGACGTTTTGAGACAGAATAAAATCTGGACTAATCACAGTAATATTATAAGGATGAAAGTATGTGGGTTGGTAAAGCGTAAGTTTTGTAGGTCACATAAAATGTTTGTAATAAACGAAAATAGCCTTGAAATTAAATCTATGGAGCTAGACAAAGAACTTTTGAACTTATTCAATCATTTCAAATCATCACCTGTACAACACTAGAACTATTAAAAAAATTGTCGCTTAACGGTGACGATCGTAAAGAACCACCATTTTGTAGGCATATGAACATTGCTGTGTACAGGCCGATAGACTAGAATTTAAAATTTCACATAGACTATTATAGAGGTAGTATTATACAGGTCAAATTCATATATTTGATACCTAAGTATATTGAGGGATTTAATAAACGACCCACGGACTGGAAAAGCCGTTCATAGCCGTTTTTTGTTAATTCGTTTAGGAGGTCGTAATACTTATTTTGTTTCATCGCGTGGTCTTTAGGTAAATTAGTTTCCCACGGTACATACTTACTTACTACTTCCGTAATGATAAAATCTAGTGTGGAAGACGTTAACTGATTGGGATTCCCTGCCAGATATAATTTGGATACCTTCAAACTTAAAGATTATTGTTGTCTTCGGTAAGCATACGAGTAGACCGCATTTCGCTTAAAAACATCAGGCGATGCGATGGTTAAGTACAAAGCCAATTTTTTTAAGCGTAGAGTGACGAGACGAGTAGGACGTGTGCCTGATGGTAAGCAACATACCTGCCAAATAAGTCAAATAACAGCATAGTAACACACAGCTATTGGAACATGAAAAGTCCAAGTCATTACCTAGCATTGCACTGCGCTCGTCACCCAGAGATCTAAGATGTTATATCCTTAGCCCAGTAATTTCTCTGGAAACATTGCCCTTCAAACCGGAACACAGTCATGTTTGCATTACTGCTTGGCGGTAGTATAACTGGCAAAGGTAAGATACTTCCCCAGGCGGACTCTGCTCGGAATCCTACCACCACATTATTTAGTATCATGTAAATACAACTTATCCGCTAAATTAATAAAATAAGCTGAGGTAAATTAAACGAGCAAGCAATGCAATATTTAGACACACGGCAGTGTGGCCAGCCAAGTTCATTCAAGTAAACTGGCGAGCCGCACCATGTGTAATATTACACGAACCATTTGGAGCTACTTTTACCCTCCTCATAACTTAAAAACTATTGCACATTTACTTGTGAAATTGCTCACACATTGAAACTTGTAGAATATCAATATGTGCTCCAAATTTCATAAACATAACTCAAAGGGTTATTTAGATTTTAACGTCCAAAAATCATCATTTTGTTTACTGATTAATATACTCGTATATACATAAAGGAATTTTTCAAATTTCAGATGATATAGAACGTTCCAATTTGGTATCCAGATTGGTATTTGGGTGAACACAAAAAAAAGTCATAAACTAGTAATTTTATATTTTCATTTGGATGTGGCCTTATAGTGCCTTTCAAAATAAAATAGGAATTATAATTGATATCTGACGGTGTTTGTAGTAGATTTTAAAGTATAAGCTCGTTTAAATCTCTATTTATAAGATAGGTAGATAAATATAAACTCTTTATCGTCGTACAACAAACTAAAAAAATCCTTTTCATCATTTTGAATCTGAAATTATTATGAATTTTA
Source organism: Ectropis grisescens (assembly GCA_017562165.1). Classification (NCBI taxonomy): domain Eukaryota; kingdom Metazoa; phylum Arthropoda; class Insecta; order Lepidoptera; family Geometridae; genus Ectropis; species Ectropis grisescens. The sequence goes on along the minus strand of CM029794.1, from coordinate 11,603,949 downwards.
GGATTTATAATTGTGAAGTTCTTAAATGCGATTAATTTTTATTATTTAATTTTTATTAATCGTACAGCAATAGTGTAAGTAAGCATAGAAAAAGAATCCCGCTAAATGGTCCTACAGTTGGGAATAGGGCCCTTCTCTCGAGAGTCAAGATCATAATCCTCGACGTTGGCTCAAGGCGGGTTTGTGGATTAAAAACGAATTCGAAAAATTATAGGTATATGTAGGTTTCCTCACAATGTTTTCTTTCACTGTTTTTAAGTTAGTGCCATTACGCAAATAATGACTTCGAAAAGATAGTGGTGCGTGTAGAATCTGAACCCAGGGCTTCGAATCGGCAGTCGCCATTCGCTTGGTTAGACCAGTCGTAACTATCTATACCGGCCGTAAAGTCGAAAGTGTAAGTTCATATTACTTACTACAGTGCTTCGTAATTTTACCCGCATAGTTCCTGTTTCCGTTATTTTCCCGCCATAAAAGGAGCCTCTGCGCTATTATAAGCTAACCCAAACTTAACTTAAAAAAGCTAAAGCAACAGCTGTTCTAGTCGGGAGAATGGTGACTGCCAATCCGGAGCCCCTGGTTCGAACTAGTATCCCAGTATACGAAATCCCATACATGAACCACTGTCTTTTCGGAGTCATGTGCGTAATGCCGTTAACTTAAAATAAGGTAAAACAGTGAGAAAACCGGCATGTACCCATAATCTTTGAAAGTCTTGTGTCATCTACCAACCCATACTGGACCAGAGTTGCGCCAATGTGCTGGATGATGGCCTTAATTCTATCTTTGTGAGAAAAAACCTCGAGCCCCAGCAGTGGGAACATTTAGTGAGCTGCTTATGTATGAACTATTTCTGACAGTAATATAACCGAAACTTTATAACTAATATAATTAATAATTTCAATACAAAATATAATAATTTATGTAATAAAAAAATATGTGGAATGAGAGCCAAGTAAAATCTGAAGCTTTAATATGTTATGTTAAGTTATAAGAAAACAATAAATTTTAAGTTCTTACAAAATATTCTGTGTTGTATTTAATCAATTGCAGGACTGATCATTGAACTTGGCACCCATTTACATCTCACTTCTTTTGTTGTGGAAGTCAACAATCAAGCCATATAGCATAGTATTGAACTTGGCTCTCATTTCACATGGATGTTTTTGATGGGATTTATATCTTTTCTCTACTCCTGTTCTATTTTGGTTTAGTCCTCCTTTGTACGAGTTTTTTCATATCTAAAGTGTTTCTGCAAATCCGTTTCATGAAATAAATACTATTACTATGAACACTAAAACGAAAGCTTTGTTTTATTTTTATACATATTTTATATTTGTGAACACTAAAAGTGAGTAACAAATCCGTTGTAAAATAAAAATATAAAAAGGTACAAACATTTTTATTTCCAAGAAAAAATGTAAGCACTAAGCTCGCTATCATGCCTTGGTTATTTTGTTTGTGAAAGGACCGAATAACGGTTTTATATTGGTTCTAAAGATTTATCACAAGTATTCTTTGTGGCCGTTAGTATTGCTAGTTTTAATACTTCGTTTTATGAACTGAAAAAAGGAATTGCTGTTTTAAGGGATTTGAGTTGAATTGTTTTGTTGCAGTCATATTTTTATTTATTTGTGGTTTAATTTTTTAGAGACACCCCGCGGTTTTGTTCGTGTTCTATCCGTTCCTATTATCTTGCAATGGAAAGTAGTCTTATGTGTTGTTGACCAATATAATTATGTAACAAATTTCAAGACAATCTGTTCAAGCGTTTCAACGTGATTGAATAACAAACATTAAAACATTAAGATAATAGCATTTATAATAATTAGGATGCCTATATCAGTATATTTAGCCAAGTATCAGCTGAAGGCCCTGGAATCGATCGAGAGACGTGCCAAAAGGCTCATAGGCAATGACACTCTTGTGCGAAAAAGACTTCAAAGTCTTGAACATCGCCGAAAAATCGCTAGCCTATCGGTTTTTTATCGGATACACTTCGGAGAGTGTGCGACTAATGTGCATGATCTAATACCACCTTGCCCTTTTTTCTATCGGAATCGAAAAAGCGACATCGTTTCGTGGTTGATGTTCCAAAGACACGAACGAAGAGATTTGACTCTACGTTTGTGATAAGAACGTCTAGCCTGTGGAATACGTTGCCTGAGTGGGTTTTCCCCGATGGTTACAATCTTTGTGTCTCCAAATCGAGAGTGAATCGGTTTCTACTAGGTAAACACGCTCCATCGTGGACCGCATCGTCGCTTAACATCAGGCGAGATGGCGGTCAAGTGTGAGCCTATAAAAGGTAAAAAAAATTTTTTTTCAATAACAAGATATAAATATTGTGTTCACTAAATGCGCTGACTGACTACATAATGTTATAATGAAGAGCTGTACTTAGTGTCGCATTTTACTCACTAAAGTTTTATAACCTTGCTTAGGAAATATTTTTCTTCTAAATTTTTGCTCATTATTACTGTCGGATATAGCTCGTGAAAATAGCATACTCAGCATTGACTACTTTTCCACCAGAGATGTGCTATGCTACGATGCTATGAATGAGTTCGATATATACCAATCACTTTTATTGGTCCACATAACATAGCACTGTAAAAAGATCCCTTTGTCTATGACATGTATGTTGCCCAATGCCAATGAAATAATAAAACAAATTTAACTAAATACCGACAAAAAACAAAACAGTTTATTTTTCGGTATACCAACCCTTTTGAAATTAATATCGTTTTCTCCGTGCATTTTGCAGTAATAGAGAAGCTTCATAGTGTAGTATTCATATTGACGTACATTATTAAAACGTCTGAGGAGAGGTCATTAACTCTCCACGTAACGTACATCTAGCGTGTATAAAAATGAAAAATGGTTAGTTAATTTTTCTAGATAATTTAGAAAAGCGGTATGCAACGTTACTTTTTGAATGGTTTTTGGTCTCTTGCCTGATGAAAACTAACTAAAAATGTGATAACTAAGAAAGTGTGGACTGTTGAATTAGTTTAGAGAAACCAATTCAGTGTCAATTTATGGATCGTGGATCTATTGTTTATACAGTATTACTAGCCACAAACTAAGCAAAGCTTGTGCCACGAAAACCAGATAGCTGATATAACACTATCGTCACTTTTAAGCAAGCTTTCCCAAAGTGGGCGATAACGCCCCCTTGTGAGCGCTGCAGCCCTAAAGACGGGCGGTAAGAGACCCAGAAAAAAATGGGTGCGTTGTGTAGAGGCTTAGAGTCCATTGTGTGCTACCTGCTGGGCTCAGGTCTTTAGTTAACTCTTGCAGGCAAAAGTCTCGTTTACAATAAATGTTTAGCCTCCGCCTACAATTATTAATTAATTTAATTTGAAGTTATAGTGGTTTTTAAGTATGTGAAAAGTTGGTAGCGTTAATAAATAATTTATTCTCAAAGTGGGCATCAGATGAAATAAGTTTGGGAACCCCTGATTTAAAGTACCTATAAGCATCACCACATCTATGATCTTTTTCTGAAACTGTGTAGATTTCTGTCCTTATGAATCTTGAGAATTCTCTCGCAAGGAGACAATCAGGGTCTTAGCCCATTACGCTGGCCAAATGTGAGTTGGCGGATGACCCATGCCTATAAATAAAACATTATGGTTTTCTCATGATGTTTTTCTTTGCCTAACAGTCAATGGTGACAACCCTAACGTACAAATAATATGAACCAAGAAATACTCAGAAGTGCAACGAAGATTACATTATATATTCGAAACTATGGCTTTATGATTACGAAGTCGAACGTTTTTTATACCTACTAGATCACCACGATTTACCCGCTAACCCACTACGGCTTCTTGTTAGCGTTATGAAGTTATGATAGGTAGACTACATTTATGACTACAAAAAACTTCTGAAATACATTCTTCTAATAATTATATATAGAGAGACACTTTATTAAACATCTATACTTCTATACTAATATTATAAATGCGAAAGTAACTCTGTCTGTCTGTCTGTCTGTCTGTCTTTCTGTCTGTCCGTCTTTACCGCCTAAACCAACCAACAGATTTTGATGAAATTTTATACATAGATAGAATAGATCCCGAGAAAGGACATAGGCTACTTTTTGTTCCGAAAAAAGGGTTGAAAGGGTTAAAATAAGGGATGAAAGTTTATATGGAAAACTTCGTCATTGTTGAAGGACTATGAAACTTTACGTCTAGATATTTAATACGAAACCATAAAATGTATGTTTTAGCAGTTTTGTAGTTTCGCACTGTACCTACGGGGATGGAATTGGGGGTGAAAGTCTGCAAGTTCAATATTATTGAAGATAAAACCATGAAACTTTGTAACTAGACACTTGAAATGGAGTCGATAAACGTTTGTTCCAGCAATTTTATAATTTCTAACTATACGGGGATACTTATATAACCGCTTGATACACTGGCCGCTTTTCGCGTTTTACAAATTTGGCGGGAAAACGGGTGTCAGGTTACATAAGTGCGGTGTTTATGTTTCGGCATATGAAGTGCCACCTTACTTTTACCCGTTTGAGCCATTTACTCTCAAGAGCGTTTCAAGACGCTTCTAGCGGTATCATTTATTTATAAATTCAAGATGGCCGCCGCTACAAAATGGCGGATAACGTAGGTTTTATCAATCCCATCAACATGGGTATCAAATGAAAGGGCTCAACAAGCAGAATACAAAAAAAAAATATCCAAGATGGCGGCCGCTACAAAATGGCGGATAACGTAGGTTTTATCAATCCCATCAATGTGGGTTTCAAATGAAAGTGCTCAACCAGTAGAACACAACGTACTATATAAAATTAAAATCCAAGATGGGGGCCTCTACACAATGGCGGATAACTTAGGTTTTATCAATCCCATCAACATGGGTTTCAAATGAAAGGGCTCAACAAGCAGAATACAATATACTATAAAAATTGAAATCCAAGATGGCGGCCGCTACAAAATGGCGGATAACGTAGGTTTTATCAATCCCATCAACATGGGTATCAAATGAAAGGGCTCAACAAGCAGAATACAGCATACTATAAAAAATTGCAATCCAAGATGGCGGCCGCGACAAAATGGCGGATAACGTAGGTTTTATCAATCCCATCAATATGGGTATCAAATAAAAGTGCTTAACCAGTAGAATACAACGTACTATATAAAATTAAAATCCAAGATGGCGGCCTCTACACAATGGCGGATAACTTAGGTTTTATCAACCCCATCAACATGGGTATCAAATAAAAGGGCTTGACAAGAAGAATACAGTGCACTATACAACCTCAATATTTAAGATGGGCGCAGCCACTAAATGGCGTATCAGACAGAATTTTTGATAGTCGACGAGATTTCCATGGTGTCTTATCAAATATTATGCATGATGGACGCTCGATTAAGGCAAATTAAGAACTGCGAAAATGAGTTTTTTGGAGGAGTAAACGTATTACTTTTCGGTAATCTTTACAACTGCCTCCTATAAAATTATCAGGAACACCTGTTTTCAATTCTAATACGAAATTATATATATGAAAGTAACTCTCTCTGTCCGTTACCGCCTAACGCCTAAGCCACTTAAAGAGTTTGTTACAATTTGGTGCACAGATAGACTAGACTTAAGAAAGGACAACGGCGACAACGGATTTTTTATCACAGAAAAAGAGTTGAAAAGAGTGGTAATGAGGAGTAAATGTGTGCATGGAAGGATCTTTGCACTCTTTGTATGCTATTTTTAACCGACTTCAAAAAAGGAGGAGGTTATCAATCCAGTTGTATTTCCAATTGTGAATCAATTTAGATGGTTATTTTTTTGGTTGGTAGATTATAGTTCAGAGGTGGTCATATAAATTTTATCGAAATCAGTGGGGCGGTTTTTGAAATATGAGCAACAAACTAAAATTTGCGTTCATGTAATCAGACGATATATCTACTAATAGACTCTAATAAAATTTGGTGGACCGTCCCAATATGATTTTAAATTAAAGTCTGTTTTTGATTAATTTTTTGAGAACATAGTTTTTTTTGTAATTTGCCGTGTAGATTGTACATTTATTAATAAATATAAAACTTTGACTTAGACCGATTTTGATTAGGAAACGTGAATTTGTATGGTAGTAGACATACGAGTAGGTACTGCCTCAATTACTTTAATAAATTTGTGGCGCGGACGAAGTCGCGGGTAAAAGCTAGTACCAAATAAATATAATTTACAAGAACATAACATTTTGCACTATTAAAACTAGTGCGACAATCGGCGGCATTATTGCTAAGAGCGATCTCTTCCAGGCAACCTTAGGGTGGAAAAAAGATAAGAAGAATGTTATAATCACAGATTTCTAAATCTGTGATTATAACAGATTTCTAAATCTGTGATTATAACATTCTACTTATCTTTTGTTTTAGAAATCTGTGGTTATAATTACCTATTCGGTACTAAAATCAGAACCTGAAAGTTGATAAATATGAGTCAGCTCCATTATCAGACCCTGGTTACTCTTGAAAAATAAACTTCCCGTCATAACAATTCAAATAATCCTGAATTCGATGAGATTGTGTCATTTAATTCCTCATGCCATTTTCCAGCTTCATCATCAGATCTGCACCATTTTATCGTAATATTTAATAATAATAATAATAGTTTAATAGTTTATTAATAGTAAACTTACATTCCTATCTAATTACACCAGGACGTGAATTACATTTGATTGTATTGTCACATAATTTAAGTAAACATGTATTAAAAATGTCAACGCAATCGGTAACCAGGAAGTGGATTATATTTAATTTGCATTATCCTATGACAAACATTGAGACAAATGAAACTAAATAATAAAAGTGGTCAAGTGCGAGTCGGACTCGCCCATGAAGGCTTCCGTAGCAGCAAGTAACATAAAATAAAAGTTCTTGTAGTTCGGTATTACTTTAATCAGTGTTTTAACAATAGTGAATTTATGATGTATTAAAATAAAACTACTCACTAGATCTCATTCAAACCAATTTTCGTTGATAGTTGACATGGTAACGTACATCATACACTTTTTTTTGTTTTTCTCTTATTTTAGAAGTTATAGGGGGCGGGGACACACTTTTTACTACTTTGGAAGAGTCCCTCGCGCAAACTATTCAGTTTAGAAAAAAAATGTGTTAGAAACCTCAATATCATTTATAATGATCTATCCATAGATAATCCACACATATGGTTTCGATAAAAAAAAAATTTTGAGTTTCAGTTCTAAGAAGTATGGGACACCCTTAAAAAAATGTTTTTTTCTATTATCAAAATCTTAATGCGGTTTACAGATTACATGTACATACTTACCAAGTTTCAATAGTATAGCTCTTATGGTTTTGGAGAAAAGTGGCTGTGACATACGGACGGACAGACAAACAGACAGACATGACGAACCTATTTATAAGGGTCCCGTATTTTGCCATTTGGCTACGGGACCCTAAAAACCTGCAAAAACAAATGCTATTGCATCAACTTAGTTGAATAAAAATAATATTCCAAACAAAATATTGTATTTGATTATCCTCAATGCGTAATTCTACGAGTATTTTTTCAAATCTTTCCAAGTAATTAAGCTTTGACATCGAAGTTTACGTATATGGGTACATATTGTGAGCAAAACTTATTTAAACTTCTTTAAAACAAATAAAAACCATTAATTTTTGATTTCATAAAACGGTAAACAAGTACCTTTCTAAAATTGATACCCAAAACTCGCATTTTATCGCTATCAAAAAATATTTTCTCCAATGTTCCCTCGAGATCGTAAGTATTAGCAACGCCTCGGTCTAGACGATTCTAGACTTTCTATAATGGACTGTATTAAATAAATATTATTCGCGGTTGGCGTCGCTAATAGTTTGGGGGATCTATCGTGATTAGTTCTTCAGGAGAGCGGAATTATTTCACAAACGATGGATGTTTAAAGCAAACTGTATTTTACAAATGGACTAAGACTACGATTACAAATGAACTTATTCTACTTTACAATTACTGGTGCGGACCGTTTCCACGTCCGTCTTCCACGGAATTCTCGAGCGAATGCCCGAACATCACCCATCTGGCCTGCACTGTAGTTCCTGGTCCCATGTTACAATGACCAGCGTCCACGGTTATTTCCATTAACGTTCATTCAACCGTGGACTTTAACAGTGAGGCAAGAGGGATGATATTCCGTCTTACAATATATTTATGCTGCCTACGGATTTTCCCATGGTTCGGCCAAATGCGCACATGTGGCCGGACCTTCTAATAATGAAACAATAGGTTGTCGCCGGGTTCGTTCTATCTTGTCGGTCGGACGGACCAAAGAGAAAGCGACTCCATACAATTCAATATTGTTTCATTATTAGACAAAGCCATATATATCCGTAGGCGCATCCTGATCATAAAATAACTTAAACTAAAAGCCTTGTTTAACAACTAACATTATTTTGTCTGCACTTACAATTACCTTTTACAATTCACAATTGTATTAACCTACGAACACGTGTTGAATATACTCTAAATACTAACACTATTTCATTATAACTATGTATGGGTAACAAATCAACACTGTAAGTATAAAACTAGAAAGTCTTTTTCATGGACTACTACTTGAACATGGGCTTGGGCTTAACACTGAACGCTCGCGGAACGTCTCGCTGTCGCTAACAGTCTCCCCCCGGCGAAGCCTCGGCGGAGCCATCTACGCGTAGCACGGCGAGTCTCGAAGTCGGTGTCTTGAATTGTCGGTAATACTCCGCTTCTGGTGTTTGCGTTCATGCTGCACACATTGCCATCAGGTTCAGGGAAGATTAGTAAGAAGAAGTTACTGCAATATCTCTCAGTGTTCATGTTTCTCGGCAAGTTGGGGTCAACAAGTCTGACTAGGTCACCTTCCCGTAGTTGTATGTTCTGCTCGCTCCTTGTCGCGCGCAATACCGAAGTAGTCAGTTGTGCAACGCCGCTTTATTCGTCAGCAGGCGCTTGCAGCAGGCGCGCCACGTGCGCCGGTCGCCTGGTCCACGAAGCTTTGTGGTCGGGTGGTTCGCTGACGTGCCCAATAAACTCATTCGACGTCAGGGTCTCCAGGTCTTGCAGGTCCACGGTAACGTGAGTCAGAGTTCTTGCACAATACTTCGCCTTGATGAGCAATGTTTGGGTACTTCGTAGTCCCGCAGAGGTACACTCACTCTACGTATGCTGCCGCGAATCGTAGTATAAGGCTCATTATCGTCGCCGGAGGTCATTCTCCACGCGTTCGTGGTTTGCGTGTTTTTCATCGACGGAGACGTTCGCTGCGCCAGTTACCCACTAACTAGCTGATTCATTCAGATCTGGATCTGGATTCTGTTTCGAGATGGAACTGACTTCTTCCTTTTTATTAACAGCTGTGGTTCTTCACTGAAGCAGAAGTGCTGACATTTTTCCGCCATAGTCCCTCAGCCCGTTGTAGGTGATCTTATCTAAGTTTTTTACATCTGTCAACATAAAGAAAAACAAGTGTAGTTGTTCTATTTAAGTATTTGTAGTTTGAGAACCTTTTATGTCTAGTAGGTCTTGATTATTCTTACACAACGCAGTGTGATTAAAAACCTTCTCAAACTACTAATACTTTAAACTTAGATCTTAAGAACCGGACTAAGCATGTCATTAGTCTGAGAAGAACCCCGATCTGTGAGCCACCCATCATCGTTATCTGATACATACCGATATACATCGAACCCATTGTCGCGGTACCATTCGGTAGCTACACAAAAAATGTGAAGCCATCGACTAACGGCCTCCTCTACCGGACCGTAGCACCTGGGCAAATGCAGCTCTGAAATCAATCGCACATTATAAGACATTTTATAATGCAGTTTTTCCCCATGTGGCTATGCGACGAATTACATCTCACAATGTTGCTCGCCGTCTTCCATTGTTGTTCCAATATTTTGTTCGGAACTTTGCAACCAAATGATGGTTGTAATCTCGTTCTTACTGGGAGTTCGTTTGAGCTCTCGTTCAAAACCTGGTAGTTGGTATTAGTGAACTTTCCCATTTCGGTGATCGCTTTTGGTTGGTTTACTAATACCTGTGCTTCAAGCTCGACCTTATTCATCGGCGATCGGTTCGTTTCGCCCTTATTCCAAGGTTGACTCGTTTCATTGCTGTCTCCGACGCTCTCAAACGTCCCATGAGAGGTGACCATAGTGCGTGCTTTAGATCTACTTACCTTTGCTTTCGAGGAAAATAGAAAATCATTTTTCTCGACATTCTCGAGACGGTCCTCATTCTCGCTGAAAATATGGAGTACTTGCTCCGACTCTTGTCTCAGCGCCGCCCGTGGCCATAATCCGTGAATAACCCAGCCGATAGTAGTTCTTGAGGCCGCCGGCTGGTTTTTCTTACCCAAGCGTAATTCCCGGGACACGATCAAGTCCCAGTTATCTGAACCTATAAGTAGCTTTGGTCTAACATGCTCATAGCAAATACTTGCCTGGTCTAAGTCTTTCAGATGATGATTCAGGCGCAGCAGTTGTTCGGGGATCGACTGAGACCGAAGCTGTAAGTTCTCCATAGTTCTCGCTCGTACGCTATGCGTCTTTTCATCGGCACCCTGTAAATTAAAGTTAACGAGTCGACTCGACGCGTCTCGTGTTTCCATGTTCACGCCGTTGATGCTGAGTGGCTTGTTCGGCCCCTCTGCTCCGATTTGTCGAGCCACTTCGTCATCCAACAGGGATATGGTCGATCCCTCGTCAAGGAGTGCAAAGATCTTCATATGACCCCGTGGTCCGCTTACTGTGACGGGACAAATCTTAAGTATTACCTCTCTCTCCTTAGTGTTACTTGAGGTAGCGGTAACCAGCTCGACATCGTCTGCTCGATCAGCGGGCTCCGTCGTTTCAATGTTCAACGGTTGCACTCGTTCGGAGTGCAGCATGGCGTGGTGTGCGTGCCGGCATCCGTCGACCCCACATCTTCGCCTTGCAGTTCACACGGCGATGGCGACTAGATATGCATTTGAAGCATAACCCGTCTTTTTTAACTCGTTCCCATCGCTCGTTCACGTTCATACCCTGGAACTTAGAACATTTCGTAAGAACATGATTTCCGTTACACACTATGCAACTGTATTCACCTTTTTTATTTCCGTCATCAAGTGCATAGACATTCTTGGACAGGTTTTTCTGTTTTGTTCTACTCATTGCAGGTGCTTGTTGCCTTTGAGCTACAGCCGTTGCTACTGGTGTAGTATAGCTATATCTAAGCGCACAGTCTGCTTCCTTCATCAGAAAGCGAGATAGCACGACGATCTCTGGATCTACGCTGTCGGCGTGATGTTCAGCGTAGTCACACCATCTCGATCTCAGGTGTGGACTTAGTTTTTCGAGTATGTCTCGAGATAGCATCGGGTTATACAGATAGCCCTTATTATCAATAACTCGAAGCACACTCACCGAGTTTTGCACCTTTACCGCAAAGAGGTTAAGCTCGCTCGCGGATGTACCGGGTCGTGGCAACTGGCGTAGCTCGCTGAGAGTCCTGTCTATGATGACCTCTGGCCGCCCGAAGCACTGCTCCAGCGTCTTCATTACGATGTTTGGATCGTTCACCGTATGAAGCAAGGCCGCAACGGTGTCCTTGGCTTCTCCACGCAGGCAGTTCCGAAGCCGCGCCATGTTCTCCGCGGGGGAAAAGCCGTAGAGCCGAGTTGTCTCTCGCATAGCTGCTTTGAACGAAAACCATTCGTTTGTAGAACCTGAAAATATTGGTAAATCATAAATTTGACGCGGTGGCGGTCGATTTATTACCAATTTTTCTAGAGCCTCTACCATCTGATCGGTGCCTCGCGTTCTCGAGGCGCTCCCCGATGGCGTCGGTGATCTTGAACGCCGTCGGTTTTTACCACACTGATTGCGTGTCTGCTCCCGTGACTCGCAGGAGTGTCCCTGCTTTCTAGAGCTCCACGCCGTTCATTCAAGTTTAGAATATTACAACCAGACTGGTTGCGTGTCTGGTCTCCCGAGGTTCGTAGGGGAGCGTCCCACGTTCAAGGGCCGTACGCTGTTCACCAAGTTCTGGTTGTTCACGTTCATACCGGTAGCGTGTTCGCTCTTCCCTTTGTTCCTGGAAGGTAGCCCCGCGTTCTAGGGCCGTACGCTTATCACCGGGTGGTAAGTCACCGTATTCGTACCGGTTGGGTGTCAGCTCCCCCTCGTAGTTCAGAGGGAAGGGCCCGTCGTTCCAGGGCCGCACGCCGTTCGCCGGTGTCCATCCGTTCGTCACAGAGCCGGCTGCGTGTCAACTCCCCCCGTCGTTCGTAGAGGGGGACGTCGCTCTATAGCTGCACGCTGTTCACCGGGCACCGATCGCTCATCTACAGCTGCTGTATTTCCTATCCAACTTTCCATCTGGTTCGCGTTTATTACAGGCTCATTCTCCTCGGACTCTATCAGTTCAATGTCCAAGGCAAGCTTTCTTCGTATCCGCTCTGCCTCCAATTCTAACTTTTGTTCCTGTAGTATGAATAATTTTTCTTCCGCTTCAAAACGTACCTGCCTCATTCTCGCGGCGGCGCTGCTCGTCGATCGGACGGACGCCACCGAGCGCGCCGGCGACGGCTCGCGGCTCCGCTCCGCGCTCGCTCGCGGGCCGGTCGCACGTGGTATTATTACCTGAGAGCACCGTTCGCTCTCCTCCGCTGAAGGTCCTGCTAGCCTTCCGTTCACGGAGTCTTCTCCCTCCTGCTGGTGAGAAATGGTGGTAATACCTCGTGCTGCCCTCTCGATGGTGAATTCGGAGCAGGTTCGAAGAGGATGGTTCGCCGCGCTTCCTCCGGGTCGTCTCGTAGCCCGGTGACTGGTGTGTTCATCGTGCTCTCCTGACCGGCCTGGCTACGCGTTAGAACCATTGCTTAACAAAAGAAAAATTAGTAACACAACAATAACATAGATTTTACAAAATATCCGAAGGATTAATCACTGTGATCCGGCTCGAAGGACCAAACACTATTAGCAACGCCTCGGTCTAGACGATTCTAGACTTTCTATAATGGACTGTATTAAATAAATATTATTCGCGGTTGGCGTCGCTAATAGTTTGGGGGATCTATCGTGATTAGTTCTTCAGGAGAGCGGAATTATTTCACAAACGATGGATGTTTAAAGCAAACTGTATTTTACAAATGGACTAAGACTACGATTACAAATGAACTTATTCTACTTTACAATTACTGGTGCGGACCGTTTCCACGTCCGTCTTCCACGGGAATTCTCGAGCGAATGCCCGGAACATCACCCATCTGGCCTGCACTGTAGTTCCTGGTCCCATGTTACAATGACCAGCGTCCACGGTTATTTCCATTAACGTTCATTCAACCGTGGACTTTAACAGTGAGGCAAGAGGGATGATATTCCGTCTTACAATATATTTATGCTGCCTACGGATTTTCCCATGGTTCGGCCAAATGCGCACATGTGGCGGACCTTCTAATAATGAAACAATAGGTTGTCGCCGGGTTCGTTCTATCTTGTCGGTCGGACGGACCAAAGAGAAAGCGACTCCATACAATTCAATATTGTTTCATTATTAGACAAAGCCATATATATCCGTAGGCGCATCCTGATCATAAAATAACTTAAACTAAAAGCCTTGTTTAACAACTAACATTATTTTGTCTGCACTTACAATTACCTTTTACAATTCACAATTGTATTAACCTACGAACACGTGTTGAATATACTCTAAATACTAACACTATTTCATTATAACTATGTATGGGTAACAAATCAACACTGTAAGTATAAAACTAGAAAGTCTTTTTCATGGACTACTACTTGAACATGGGCTTGGGCTTAACACTGAACGCTCGCGGAACGTCTCGCTGTCGCTAACAGTAAGAATGGCATGCAAATTCCTTTTGCCCCATTGTTTTTTCCCTAAAATTAGGCAAATAAAAAAAACAAAGGAAGATAATAAAACAAGAGCTTCATTTGTTTTTTTTGTTAATTAAATTTGATATTCCTTTGTTTTGATAGCGACCGATATAAACAGGCATATTTGGGATGTTGTAATAAGCGTGATGGATGTTTGTTTTGCAGATTATACATGTTAATAATGGAGTAGAATAAAGCTGTAACATCAAAGATTTTACATAATTATTCTACGTATATAGAGTTGGCACAAACTCTTTACATCTAAAGCATGGGTAGCGTCTTTCTTGCCTTGTTGCTCTTGTGGAAGTGTCGTTCTTTTGTCGCGGGACATCACTCTCTTGCCATATAAAGTATGCACGTCACACAAAGGAACCATGCGAAAAACTAACTCTATACGTATACTTAATCACGAAATTCATTGTTTAAATACTTCGACGTTTAGGCAGCGTTACAACCGCCGTGGTCACGAGAAGACTGCAGTTGTAGCGTTGCCGAAACGTCAAGGTATTTAAACAATGAATTATTCGTGATTGAGCCCCGTAGGTACTATATACACATTAAGTTCTAATTGTGTTACCTTTACAAAACACAGTGGTTAGTTTTAATACAACTTACTTTTTATTTACTATGTCTTATTATTATTCACTTTATCTAAATTATTTATAATATTTCAACGTTTATTCATCATTTAGTTAACATATCGTAACGTAATATGCGTAATTACGTGCAGGAATCATTGACTTAAACGCAGATATAGATTCTCTATGACCTAAATATGGCATATCCTTAGATAATAAATAAATAAAAATAAAAAAGCCTTTTATTTCTTACAGCTTATAAAACAAGAAGTTTGATTAGATTAAGTTAGTTTAGTTTATATACATGTAAATGTTAGTTTTGTTAGTAATTAATTTTGTTTCCTAATTTTATTTGTTAGTTTTTCCTTAATCCTATACTATTATTTTTCATTCTGTAAGAATTCCTCTGAAGGTGAAGGCCTCCTCCAAAGATAGCCATTCTTCTCTAGATTGGGCCACTTGAATCCAGCTGGGGCCAGCTCGTTTTTGATGTCGTCTTCCCAACTAGCCACAGGTCTCCTCTCTTCTTCTTCCGTGTGGACCCGCCCATGTGGTCATCGTTTTCGTCCATCTCTTGTCACGTAGACGCGCCACATGTCCGGCCCACCTCCATTTAGCGACTGAGCGTGTTCTAGTGCATCCTTAGCCTTGGTTATATTTCTAATTTTGGTGTGCTTTATTTTTGGATCTTTCTAATATTCAGCATACTGCGTTCTATACCCCTCTGACATGTAATTATTTTATTCTTCGTTTTTTGTTGAATTTCCATGTTTGGCAAGCATACGTGAGGCACGGTATTAGGCACGAATTTAGTACTCTAGTTTTAATTTTGATCGGCATGCTGCTTTTGAATATGTCTTTCAGTGCCCAGTATTTGTTCCAGGTAAGCTGTATCCTGCGTTCTAATTCTTGATCGTTATTATTGTGGTGTAAGCTAATTTGTTTACCCAGATATATGTAATTTTCTGTATATTTTAAAGGCTCGCTACCGACGTATACTGTTCCCTTTTCGCTATTGGTCATCAACATTGTTTTTGACAGGTTCATTTCTAAACCTACTAGTTTGCTGGCATCATTAAGTGATTCTATCATATATTGGATTTCTTGTCGTGTTTCAGATAAAAGGACCAAGTCGTCTGCAAACCTTAGGTGGCTTAAGTAGGCATCTTTAATCTTAATACCCCTAGATAAAGAATTAAAAAACAGATCATTTTTTTTTTAATAGATCAGGGTTCGCACGGTTCCTTTGTACCAATTGGAAGCGGATGAGGTGTTTGTTAGCAATGGCGACATAGTGATGTGCTGCGACAAAAGTATGACTACAAGAGCGATCAGACCCGAGCTTTCGGTGTAAAGCGTTTGTTCTAACTCTATACGTTTTCCACACTTGTCACTGTTTTCCAAATATTTATTGGTCGTACTATTTAGTAAAATAGAATTGGTAAATAAAATAATCTTGGGACAAATCCTACCTAACTAAATGCCTACATAAAGACAGATGCGCTTTTATTACTTTTACAGGTTTGCGCTTGACCGCCTTGCCTGATGCTAAGCGATGATGCTGTCTACGATATAACGTACCTACCTAGCCAAAAGGTACAAAAGGTAGGTTACCTAGCAAAAATCAATTCACTCTCGATTTGAATACACTAAGATTGTAACTATCGAAAAGTTCCTCATTCCACATATCCTAAATGTTCATTTCACAAAAGTTGAGCCAAATACCAAAAGATCAAGTAAAGTCATTTTTCGAGTCTTTGGAGTATCAACCATGAAACGGTACTTATTTTTCTAGATACGAGCTGTTTGATAGAAAAAAGTCAAGGTATTAGACCATGCAGATCAGTCAGATCAGTCGTGTACTCTCTGAAACGAATTCGACAAAAAAAACTAGCTTTTTTCGCTGAGTGGGCGTTTTTATTTGGCCTCGTAAATTGAATTATCTCAAACATAAGTACACAGCATCTTTCGAGATAAAGTTTCCTGTAGTCTTTCCTTAGAAGTATGATAGGGGTTGACCTTTAAACTTTGGCTTGTCCTTTACCTACCAGATCTGATCAGTTTTACTCCAAAAGATGAGGCTTTGTATGA
Organism: Ectropis grisescens; assembly: GCA_017562165.1. Taxonomy (NCBI): domain Eukaryota; kingdom Metazoa; phylum Arthropoda; class Insecta; order Lepidoptera; family Geometridae; genus Ectropis; species Ectropis grisescens. The sequence continues at coordinate 11,587,364 of CM029794.1, read as the reverse complement.
ACATCAAATATTTGTTCCTACTCTCAACGTTTGAGGGCATGATGTACAGAATAGAAAACGGCAGAAGGTTATCTTTTCCATTTTCACAAAACATGAAACTACTCGTAGTGAAATGAATCTTTGCTAGGTACGCCTAGGAAAGTACCACACCGTTAGCAGTTACTACCGCCAAGCAGTAATAAAAGCTTATGTGTTTATAGGAAGCAAATAGTTGGTTTGAACTCCGTTGGAGTTTCTGTAGCCTCTCACTGGTCAGAAATTGTGTAGTCTTTTAAAATAATAAAAACAAAAACAATTAAAAAATAACATAAAACCCAAAATTAAATGTATATAAAATAAAAAGTTGTGTTATATGTAGTCCTAAATTGAATCGCTGACACGACAAGAGTTGGTTTATAATTTAAGTAAAAACAAGTATAGTGTGGTGTTATACAATAATAACATATTGTCATTATTTATTAATATTATCTTATAAGAAAGCGGACGAGTACAATTGAACGCATTAATCTCAGAAACTACAAAACCGATTTCAAAAGTGTTTTATCCCATTAGATATGTCGTATTTAATCTGTGTTCCGGTTTGAAGGGCAATGTTTCCAGAGAAATAACAGGGCTTAGAGATATAAGATCTTAGATCTCTGGGTGACGAGCGCAGTGCAGTGCTAGGTAATGATTGGGACTTTTCATGTTCCAATAGCTGCGTGTCACTGTGGTGTTATGTGTCAGGCATGTTGCTTACCATCAGGCACATAACTTGACCGTCTCATCACTATATACTAAAAAAACTTGGGTGCTATAGGCTATATTGAATATACCACGGACGTAGCAAACCGTTATTAACTATATGACGCAACAATACAAATTTTATTATTAAAAAATCCTGTTAGCTTCTTTTCTTTTCTAATCTTCAGATTTCTAATCTCAGATACGCAATATGAAATCGGGGATTTGGGTCAAGATATGTGATATTGACTTACAACGTATGCTTCAATTTGATACCTAGTGTTTCGATAAGAGCTGTTATTAACTCTAAATGTTGATACGCGTGTATTTGACACTACAGAGCCAAATATATTATTTAGAACTATGAAAAAAAACTTCCAAGTTATTGACTGCCTGGAAGATATTTTTTAAGCGATAAAGTCGCCTTTCTTTACCCATTTGGTACTTGGTATAAAACTTTATCTATTGTAATAAATGTATTTTTTGGCGTACTTCATAAAGCAACTCTAAGAAATTATGGAAATTGTATCATTTATGGCGCAGAAAATGACAACTATGCGACTGTGAAAAAAATCTAAATTTACGGGGTATTATCAGTTAGTTTACTCTGAAACTATAAAATTTGGATGCTAATTAATACAAATACATATATTATCGTTTTTTACGTTTAATACAAACAAAAAAATAATTGAAAACTACACAATTGAAATTAAATTAAAACCAATTTTTATTTGGTATTTTTATCGATATTTGCCGCTCGCTATACTGGCTGCTATTCGCGTTTACAAATTTGGCGGGAAAACGGATATCCAGTAAACGGCGTCGTTTACACTTCAGTATGAAGTGTCGCCTTACTTGTACTCGTCTAAACCCATTATTCTCAAGAATATTTCAAGACGCTTCTAGCTGTATTGTTTGTTTATAATTAATATAGTTAAAATGTAAATTAAAATTTTTGACACTTACATAAGTCGAAGTTTTTTCGAGTTATCAAATAGAAGCATAATACGTAATAAATTATCAGTAAGCATGGTGATTTTATAAGTTAAATTTATTGTATTTTTTTTTTAAATAATAAGTGACGAGACGAGCAGGACATGTGCCTGATGGTAAGCAACATGCCTGCCACATAACAGCACAGTGACACGCAGCTATTGGAACAAAAAGAGTCCAAATCATTACCTAGCACTGCACTGCGCTCGTCACCCAGAGATCTAAGATGTTATATAAGCCCTGGATAATTTCTCTGGAAACATTGCCCTTCAAACCGGAACACAGTAATGTTTGCACATTGCTGCTTGGCGGTAGAATAACTGGCAAAGGTGTGGTACTTCCCCAGGCGAGATTCTTTGTATACGATGTAACAAATATTAAAAACTAAAAAAACTACGTTTGTTTGCATAATTATTTTTCTAATACTTCGGAGCCATTTTCCCGTCAAAAATGTTTCTTGTTTTTTTAAAATTTTGTAATTTTACTTTCATTGTAATTTCATTTATGTCAATATAAAGACCGGTTAAGTAGACGCCATTAAATACAAATTTATTAGTATACCTTTATGAATAAAAATGTGTTTTTTTTTGCTAAAACCGACCGCAAAGTTAAGTTTGTTACTTTAAAATGCTAAATGCTGCTACTGAATAAAAGTTTCTCATGTATCGTTACATTTCTAGTCTTCTAGTCGCCGACAAAGGCCAATATATTTTTTGTTTGTCAGATTAGTGCTATCAAAACTCCTCCTAGCAAGGCGAGAGTCCAATTGACGTGATTTTTTTCTGATTTCAATGATGTACATATCTCAATATCATTCAATAAGTCGCTTACTAATATTTCTCTTACTCATTTTTTTGACCTTTCAAGCGTCGAAATACTTTCTCACGATGATTGATTTTGAAAAATAAGTTTAATAAAAAACACCGGCCCTATCAAAACCCGTTATCAAACTACCATTGGTCTTTATTTAAAAAATGGTGGTAATATTGCAGTCTCTTCTAGATATTTCCATACCTCTATGAGAGCATAATTCCAAATCTCCCATGCACTAATGAGATGGTTAACCGAACAGTAATGTATGTCGGCTACGTCCCAATTGTCCCGACTAACTACAACAGCTGATGAATTGTGGAAGCTCTTCTAATTGTCGGCGTAATACGATGCGGGCATCTTGTTTGGAACTAGGGAAATTAATATTGAGACTCGGCATTAATGTTACCAAATAGTTTTAGCCAACCATGAACGTATAAAAACATCGGACGTAGTCTCGTTAAAACAAAACCGTGTCACTAGAGTCGGCCACATTTGCATGTGTGCGTTGTCAGATTGTCACTGAAAGACTGACACGCACACAAATACACAAGTAGCGCGTGTAATAACCCACTGACGTGACAGCCTGTATGTGACAGCGCACACGCGCATATTATGTGGCCGACTCGATGGACACAGTTGTTGTTTTAGCAACTTTTTTTATTCAAATTTTTATACGTTCATGTAACCAACATAGTTTTTTTACTATTCTTATTATTTACATATAAAAGACACTACTAGATGTTCCCTCTTCCCCGACTCGTAGCCTTCTCTCGCAAGGATAGAGTCAAGGCTATAATCCACCACGCCCAGTGACGTTTTGTAAATGACGCACGACCCCGAAAGATTTGAAACATGTTTATTGTCATCGTTTTTAAACTAACGGCATTACGCACTTGAATTTAGAATAGTGCGCGTGGAACTCAAATCAGTGGAACGCAGTTAGATTATAGTCTAGAATAAGCACATAACCTCTTTTTTATCACGTTATATAACGGGAATGGAGACTGCACGGGTAAAACCACAAAAAGCTGCTAGTTGGATTAGGTTAGTCTGTAATCTGACGTCGTTAGAATATAATCTGACGCTTATATAATTTTAATGAAAAAATGTATTTATAAAAACAAAAATGCCTTTTGACCGAGAAGCCTTATTGTACAGTTAATGAGTATCTGACTCAAATATTAATTTCAGATTTGTAAATTTTCTTTTATTCGTGGATATTGGTAGCATAGCTATATGCTCCTTTTTTTTTCATTTTTTTTTCATTAAGTTGTTGTTTTGCATCCATTATCATTGGATTGTTATAAATACCTAATCAGTTTTTGTATAATTATGTAACGTAGATAATACTAGAGTAAAATTGGTAGTTCTTGAATAAGCGGCTTATAGTGATGAATTAGAAAGTGAATTATAAAGTGTTTTGTCAAATTGTCATAGACAACCTAATATTTGCATGCCGTAATGTTGATTATGTAGTTCTCAATGTAAACATTTAAGATCTTATTGTAATTATCCATTATCGCAAATAAAAAAATTGTTTTTATTTATTTAATATGGGTTATTTATTACAGTTGCAAATTATATAGTTTCGAACAATAAACCTGAAAACATTTTTCTTCACATTGCCCCGCGTAATTTTGGGATTCTCGTAACACCTGCAAAATGCAGCAGCATTCATGTCATGATTAATGTGTGGTCATATTAATATTGTTATTTACTGCGCAATCGTAATTATTCAACATTTGTCGTAAATAATAAAACCTGACAACCAAACACGTAACATTTAAATATTATTTGATAGGATTGTTTCATATTTAACCTGTGTTTTACGTTGAACTGTTTTTGTGAGCTTTTCATTACAATTCCTTAAGATATTCAAAGTATGCATTTTCATAGTGACGTAACTTAGACGTGTTCAGACGTGAGTGCGTCTGACACTCACTAAAAGGTTTATTACACTAATTAAGTATTATATTATCGACTAAATTTAGTTGCCACTGAATTCAGTTAAATGTAATGACATTCAGTAAGTTAGGATATTAAATTAAGAAACGAATGTTGCTAGCTTCTAAACTTGTTTTTTTTCCATGACAGTAGCTTGATGATCTGTGAGACGCAATCCAAACATTTTGAACAATAAGTGTGTGTTGATCAGAATATTGTAAAATACCTATAACTTAGAACATCAAAAGCTTTCATATCAAATTTAAGTGAATATTTCCGAATACAAATAGAACATAAAATAACAAAATCAAAATTTGCCAATAAAATCCAAATTCAGGTCTATGATAATAAAATCCTCTACACACGAGCCTTAAAATCAGAGGAATTACGTAAAACTAGTGGGGAGGACCCTACATCGCACTATACATCACCAATCATACGGTGCGATGTAGGCTCCTCCCACCACATTTACGTCATTTCCTCTGATTTTAAAACTCATGTAGAGGGTTTTATTATTATAACCTGAATAATATAATATATTAAAATTTATTGTTTCACAAAAACAACGCTCTACACACGAGTCCTAAAATCAGAGGAAATTACGTAAAACTAGTGGGGAGGACCCTACATCGTACCATAATTCACCAATCATTTGGTGCGATATAGGCTCCTCCCACTACTTTTACGTCATTTCCTCTGATTTTAAGGGTCGTGTAGAGCGTTGTTGTTTTGTGAAACAATAAATTTAAAATATTTATACTTTTAAACAATGTAACAACGGACATTATAATTTATTTTGAAAGTTCTTATGCCAGTACTTGGGGCTTTAATAGCCTCTGCCGTTAACCAAAGTTTGGTTTAGTGCAGGAACTTAAACGTACTAACTAAGTAACTATACTTGACCGCCATCTCGCCTGATGTTAATTGAAAATGTCGTCTACGTTGTAGTGTGCTTATCTATAAGATACCGATTTACTTTTCGATTATGCGTTTACATATGCGTAGAGCATATTTATCATACTCGAATCATACTCGAATCATACTCGATCATACTATCATACTCGAATCATACTCGAATCATACTCGAATCATACTCGAATCATAAATCATACTCGAATCATACTCGAATCATACTCGAATCATACTCGAATCATACTCGAATCATATACTCGATCATACTCGAATCATACTCAGATCATACTCGAATCATACTCGAATCATACTCGAATCATACATCGAATCTACTCGAATCATACTCGAATCATACTCGAATCATACTCGAATCATACTCGAATCATACTCGAATCATACTCGAATCATACTCGAATCATACTCGAATCATACTCGAATCATACTCGAATCATACTCGAATCATACTCGAATCATACTCGAATCATACTCGAATCATATAATCATCATACTCGAATCATACTCGAATCATACTCGAATCATACTCGAATCATACTCGAATCATACTCGAATCATACTCGAACCATACTCGAACCATACTCGAATCATACTCGAATCATACTCGAATCATACTCGAATCATACTCGAATATCATACTCGAATCATAACTGAAAAAAAATCATTAGCACACCATACCGACTTACCGTCCATAAGTATGAACAATCTTTGTATCTATTACCTACGAGTTCATCAGAGTTTCTGTTGAGCACAAAGCCGTAAAGCCGATGTCTGTCCCTCAAAGTGATCTATTGACTACGCGAAAATATAGCCAGAAAAAGTCTAGAATATGCTTTACATATAAAATATGAGTAGGCTTCATATTTCGCACTTCATGTCTGAGTCACATAATACAATTTACTGCGCAAGGCGGGTCTGACCATCGGCTTACTGTCACAAGAAGCAAAAATTTATTCATGAAAAAATGATACGTATTTACCTAGCTTTTCCCAAGTTCTAGAACTTTTTATACGATCCCGGTTTTACTGGACTTTTTTGAAGAAAAAGTGTCTTATGGTAATCCAAGGTAGCGATTTACTTCTACAGTCTGCTTCTTCATGGGTACTAAGGTATACCTTTTTATTCCAAAACGTTACTTAAATTTTGCCCACACTTTTGTTTATTTAAATTCATTTGACGGTTTAATATAAAGCACTCAAGTTTAAAAACAAAATTCAGTCTAAAATAGCACATACACTATTTTACTAACATTCAAACGCAAAAGTTTGTATGTTAGCTCATTCACTTCGCAACTTAAGACGCTGACAAGAGCCAAATGGCCCTTTTTTCACCACAAATTTAGCAAAATCTATATGGTTTGAGATTATGAATAAAACATATGTTATTCTGGAACATATTTAACCTTAATAATTCCCCCGCCTGGGGAAGCCAGTTATTCACCTTTGCCGCCAAACGTTACTGTGTTCCGGTTTAAAGGGCAATATTTCCAGAGAAATTACAGGGCTTAGAGATATAACATCTTAGATCTCTGGGTGATGAGCGCAGTGCAGTGCTAGGTAATGATTTGGACTATTCATGTTCCAATAGCTGCGTGTCACTGTGCTGTTATGTGGCAGGCATGTTGCTTACCATCAGGCACATGCCCTGCTCGTCTCGTCACTTCTTATTCAAAAAAAAAATCTCGATAGAAAAAAAACGTTAACTAACCTCTAAAAAATCAGGTTTAGACTGGAATACCTATGTCGTATATATTAGTAGACGCTCGTTGTTATATTTTTAAAATAATAACGTATTACATTTTGACAAAGGGGATGGATGTTTAATATTTTGAGTTTAGTTGAAAAATTCACACGTATTTAATTGTTTTCGAATCTTACTTCTCTTGTTTCTCTTTTACTCTTATGAAGTGTTCAGTGCCGGCTGAGACCTCTTGCTATACGGATGTATGTTGCTTATTGCTCCGATCGTCGCTCACTGTTCCAAAAATTGATTTCGGCGAAAGGAGCATAGTTGGATTTTGGTTTTGGATGAAATTACACATAGTATTATTTTTACCTTTTTTCAATTTACCCTTATTTATTGTTTTAGAAGTCATACTTCCCGTCTCGCGCTTGGCAAAAATGATAAGAATGTTTTTTTAATGATACGTTCGCACATCAACAGCCATTAAAATGTAAGTATTATCTCCGATATCGTGTCGATGACAATATATTTATACCTATTTGATTTTAAGCCTATTTTACTTTATCTACTCGTATGTTACCAACCTATTACTATTTAATATAGATGTGTTTTTAGAGGTAAATATGTTTTTGTACTAGCAGTGCCCCGCGGCATTATTCGGTATAAAAAGAATTTAAAGAACCTGTGTTCTTCCGGACTGTTTTGTCTACATTTATCTCAAATTTCAGCACGATCCGTTCATACGCTACGACGTGGTTGAGCAACAAACATCCAAACATCGACGTTTATAAAATTAGTAAGAAGTAAGATTTAGGTTCTGATCAATTTAGGTTTCTATTTGTGTTCTAAATTTATTAATTTAAATTCAATATTTACAAAGAGATATATGTACCATTTGGTACGATGGTACTTGTACACGTTGATACAGTACAAAATACACACTGTTATATTAGACCAAATAGTTCCAAGGGACTGTGGATAAAGTCGGCTGACACTTTCTTTTCAGAGTCAATTGTAACTATGCGCGCTGGCCCAAACTCGACACACTCAAAGTTAGTTTGGCGTTTTTTAAGGAACCTATTATGGCATTTGGCTTCAAGTGGCTTCTGCCTGGCCAACTATGAACTAAGTAGCGCCAACAAGCAGTAGTTGGAGTTGCGCGTTAGTATCAATAAACTAAAATAAATAAGCCTTTTATTTTTTGCCTTCACAACTCTGTGAAGCATTGTAGAAATATGTATTTGAAAAAACAATATTAAATTAGTGTAGTAGTGGTTAGGTAGTAAACTTTTTAGAAGTTAAATAACATTATATCAATTAGATTTAGTTAGCAAGAACCCTAGAGGGCTTTAGTGTCAGATACTGCTTAAAATAAAAAAGTATACGTAACTGCTTGGGGTTTCATTTGTGCACACACTTTTTTAGGGTTCCGTAAAACGTAAAAACGGAACCCTTATAGATTCGTCAGGTCTGTCCATCCGTTCGTATGTCACAGCTACTTTTTCCGAAATTATAAGAACTATACTGTTGAAACTTGGTATGTAGATGTATTTTGTGAACCGCAATAAGATTTTTACACCAATTTATAAGAAAAGTTTTTTTTTTTTTTTTTTAACTTTTATAGGTTTACACTTGACTGCCATCTCGCCTGATGTTAAACGATGATGCGGCCTACGATGAAGCGTGTTTACCTAGAAGAAACCGATTCACTCTCGATTTGAAGACACAAAGATTGTAACTATCGGGAAAAACCCTCTCAGGCAACGTATTCCACAGCCTAGACGTTCTTATCACAAAAGTAGAGTCAAATCTCTTCGTTCGTGTCTTTGGAACATCAACCATGAAACGATGTCGCTTTTTCGAGCTACGAGCATTCCGATAGAAAAAAGGGCAAGGTGGTATTAGATCGTACAAATCAGTCGCACACTCTCCGAAGTGTATCCGATAAAAAACCGATAAGCTAGCAATTTTCCGGCGACGTTCTAGACTTTGCAGTCTTTTTCGCACGAGAATGTCATTGCCTATGAGCCTTTTGGCACGTCTCGATCGATTCCAGAGCTTCCAGCTGATACTTAGCCGATCCATCCCAAAGGTGCGAGCAGTACTCCATACAGGAGCGAATCTGTGCTTGGTATAACGTGAGCAACTGTTCAGACTTGAAGTACCTTCGCACCTTTGAGAGGACACCTAGTTTTTTGGCAGCTAATTTAGCCTTAGATTCGATATACGAGCCAAAGTTGAGAGTCGATGACAAAGTAACGCCCAACAGCTCGAGATGGTCGGATACCGGCACGGATACACCACGAAAAGTAGGAGTTTGTTGGAAAGGACTCCTTTTTGCGGAGAACAGACACGCCTGCGTCTTTCCCTCGTTAAACCTGACCATATTGGCATCGCCCCATTTAGAGACTGCCTCAAGGGTCAAGTTTAAACGCTCGATCAAACTCTCTCTCAGTACCTGAGTTTGTTGCCTATTGGCTCTCGCGCTCGATATGTAGCTCTCTACAACGGTGCTATCATCTGCGTACCCAAAGATACCAGGCTTCAACAGATCATTGATATGTAGCAGAAAGAGTGTCGCAGAGAGCACCGACCCTTGAGGGACTCCGGCATTAATAGCCATTTGATCCGACGAGCAGCCATCAATGACCACTCGTATGGATCGATCCCTCAAAAAGTCCGATATCCACGTTATAAAACCTGGAGACAAACCATAAGCTGAAAGCTTGCTTAAAAGGCCATCGTGCCAAACCCTGTCGAAAGCCTTCGAGATATCCAGGAGACTGCAAGTGCTTCCCGTGCTTCTCGATAGCTTCACTCCAGATGTGAGTGACGTACGCTAGAATATCCCCGGTGGACCGGTTTCAGCGAAACCCGTATTGCCGGTCACTGAGGAGATCGTTCGATTCTAGGTACGCCAGGAGCCTGTGGTTTAAGACACGTTCCATAGTCTTGCAGAGTATGGACGTGACCGAGATTGGCCTGTAGTTGGCAGGGTCAGCACGACTACCTTTCTTGGGTACTGGTTGCACGTTGGCAAGCTTCCAAGACTTCGGTACTTGCCCAGTTTCGAGAGAAATCTATACAGGCGCGTCAGTATTGGAGACAACTCAGGCGCACAAGCCTTCAACACTACGGCAGGAATACCATCTGGGCCACTAGCCTTATTCACGTCCAGATTGCGCAGCACTTTGCGAACCTCCATTTGGCGAATATGTATTTCTGACATAGAAATCGGACAGCCAGGTGAAGTAGGAGGTGTCGCGTTACCAGCATCTAGACGCGAAGATTCCGCAAACTGAGATGCAAACAAGTTTGCCTTCTCCATTGCGGTGTGAGCCAGTGTCCCATCAGGTTTCAGCATTGGAGGCAGTGAGGGGCGGCAGAAGTTCGATTCGACCGATTTAGCTAGGGACCAAAACGCTTTGCTGCCCGCAGGGTACGAAGCTAGTTTGTTCCCTATTCGACTAATGTGGTCAAAACGAGCCCTCTGAAGAACCTTTTTGCATGCCTTAGCAGCCTTGTTGAACGCTTTCTTCTTCTGGTGTATATCCTTTGCCCTACGCTGTCGAGCATCAACCCAAGCTAGGTAGGTCTCATGTTTAAATGCTTCAGCACTTTTACACTGAGAACCAAACCAAGGGCGAGCTTTGCTGGATAATGTGACGTCGGAGTATGGAATGAAATATTCCATAGCCGTTCGTATTAAAGTAACACATTTTTGGGATAATTCTTCGAACTGAAACTCTATTTTTTTTTCCATCAATCTCATCCGTGTTTGATGTCAATGGATTGATCTTTAACCGCTCGCTTGCCCGTCGCTGCAAACCGCGCGACGCACTATGCCCCGCCCCCTGTAGCGTTGCTAGCCAAAATGCCCGGCAAAAATACTTGCGCACCTCGCTATGCCCCGCGGATTTTACGCTTGCGGCGCGCGAGTCGAGATTCACGCAATCGTTCCTTGTGGATCAATTTGTTTTGAAAGATTATAAAGTGTTATATTTTTTATATTTAATATTAAACTAGCTATACAATGTTGTCTTTTGTTTCTCCGTTTACGATTCTGGTGAAGAGTTATGGTATGTTGAAATTGAGATAGCGCGTTTTAAAGCTCGTCTTTTAAAAGCTCATAAGTACCTCTAAAATTGAAGCGATGACATATGGGTTTTAATCTTTGATTACGTGTATTATCTGTCATTTGTTTGTTGAAACTAAATTTAATAGTAAAATCAGAAAAACTAACATACACAGCCCGCACTGAATCAACACTCAATGACAAGATTGACAAGGAACGTTTTTTTTAATTTCTTTTCTTTTTCTATGGCTTAGATACTCTACTGGAATTAATATGACAAGAACTTTAACATAGAACGAGATAAATAATACAAACTAAACCCTAGAGGAATAAAGACGAGTAAATTAAACTTTTTCGACCGCGGGAGCCATGTTAACTACAGGTTGACACGGGCATTTTGGAGTGCGGCGCCATGTCAACTACTAGTTAACACGGGCATTTTAGACTGAATCGCGATGTTAACTACTAGTTGACACGGGCATTTTAGCATTTGAGATTTGTTAACTACTAGTTGACACGGGCAAGCAAGCGGTTAAAAATGATATTGAAATTTCTAATATAATTTCTTTCTATTCTGAAAAAAAAAAACAAAAAAATACATCATAATATATTATTTTTGTTTATTCATTGTCATTCGTTACTATGCAATCTTCCACCAAAAATTGTTTTTTTTAGTACGTCATAAACACACCATTATTAAAGCAGCGATCAAATATACAACGATTACAATAATTCGCGTATTACGTTACATTGCTGCTAGGTAACCCTTCATGGGCGAGTGCGACTCACACTTGGCTGCTTTTGTTGTTTGTATCAATGACTCAGTGTTGTTGAGCTCTGAAAGAATGAATGCGGATAAAAGATAAAATATCAAAAGACTATGACTCAATGTAATTCAAACAGCAGATACTTTTATCACAAAGCTTATCAAAGCGATTATCACAGTATTACGTATTCTAATCCAAGTATTGCAGATACTTTTAGTAGTGGTAGGACTCTGCAGAGTCCGCCTGGGGAAGTACCACACTTTTGACAGTTATACTACCACCAAGCAGTAATGTGCAAACATTACTGTGTTCCGGTTTGAAGGGCAATGTTTCCAGTGAAATTACAGGGCATAGAGACAAAACATCTTATATCTCTGTGTGGCGATCGCAGTGCAGTGCTAGGTAATGATTTGGACTCTTAATATATACGTCCGCACGATACGTAATAGACGCCAAGAATGCAAAATTGTGTGATGCTTTGAGTCGGGTGCGGTCGCTACCCGCTATTAAGAAAATCAGAGAACATAATGTAAAACTACCTGATTGTACATTTCTAAACTTTATCACTTTTGATTTGTTTATTTTTGCTTCGTTTAGAAATTATCCTTGTTTACGAATGTTGTGTTTGTAACAGTAGCATTCCGACGCCTGCGAATTAATTAATTTATGTTTGTACACGTATTTTCTCGTAAGTGAATATTATATTTTTAGAGAAAATAAATATCTTAAACCATAAACCATAATATTTCAATAGCTGCTTGGCACTGTGCCATTGTGGGCAGGAATATTTACCATCACGTTTATGTCCTGTTCGTCTTGACACTCTATACTATAAGAAAAAAAAAAGATCGATTATGATTACTAAAAAATTTGGTACACGCCTGACCGCTATTTTGCACGATATTAAGCGAATATGCGATCTATGGAACAGCGTGAAATCGATTTATTTACTCGTACTGCCGGTTCGAAGACACCAACAGGTGACGCATTTCAACGCTTAGACGTTATTGTGACGAAAAGAAAGTCAACACTCTTCTTCTGAGACGTCGGAAATTCAACCATGAAATGATGTTGTTTCTTCGAGCTACGAGCAATCCGACCAAAAAAGGTTCAAAAAAGGTAAAGTGCTATCAGTTCTATCGAGCTTTTAGAATTGAAGTGGTTTTAAAAAACATCTTGTTTTGGTAAACGAAATAAATGTTTTTAAGGAAAAAATCCCAGATTAATAGTCAATACTCCAATTTTCAATACTCCAAAAATATTTTCAGGGAGCAAAATGGAAAGCTTATCTTGACCAACGCGCAAATTTACGATCACTTTAAAAGCACATACGAAGTGCCTAAACGCGGGAGCTCGTACGTAGAACCAAACATCCAAAGACCTAATGATCCTCTGACAGGCTTTCAAGGCACCCCACCTAGTGAAGAGGAAGTAAACTATCAAATTAAAAAGAAAACTACTAAATCAGCTCCTGGCCCAGATGGCATTCCTTACATAGTGTATAAAAAGTGTCCATCAGTTCGTAAACATATCTTGAATATATTCATTAAGATCTGGTCAAGAAAGCAAGTCCCAGTAGCATTTGGAAGAGCAATTTTTGTCCTCATCCCTAAAAAGCAGGAAGTAACTGATCCCAAAGACACCAGACCGATAGCCCCTAACCAATACAATTTCTAAAATCTTTTTCAGTATTTTGCAAACAAAAATGACCACATTTATGACTAGCAATAGGTATTTCAGGCCCAATCACCAGAAAGGGTTCTTGCCTGGTATTTCTGGATGCCTGGAACACAATACATTACTAGCAGAAAGTTTGAAAGATGCCAGAACACATGAGAGGCAAATTACAGTCTGCTGGATAGACCTAGAGAACGCGTTTGGTTCTGTCCAGCATGAACTTATGATATTTGCCCTAAAATGGTATAACTGTTCTGCTGAAATTATTGACATAATTAATTCTTATTATTGCCACTTAAAATTCGTCATAGCAGTAAACAAGGAATACACAAAACCATTTGAATACAATGTAGGACTATTCCAAGGCTGCTGCTTATCACCAATAGCATTTAATATAGTTATAAATATTTTAGCAAATTAATATCCCGTGAAAAGAAATGGGGCTACCGGTTTAAAATCAACAATAAGTACACTGAGTCAATCTTGGCCTTTGCGGACGACCTTGCAATACTTACACGTAATCCCAAACAGTGTCAAGAATTGTTGAACAAAGTCGATGAGTTCTGTACATGGACGGAGGGAATGAGGACAAAACCATCTAAATGTCATTGTCTTTGTACGATCCAGGACTCTCCATAAGTGGCCAAGGAGTTGCCACAATTGCAGAGGCAGTGCCTTTCAAATTTCTTGGTAGAAAGATAGATCACAAAGGACGTACACCATCATTAGAGGTGGTTGTTGAAAATTTCATGAACAACCTCAATAAGGTAGACCAGCAGCCTATCAGCAATATCAAAAAGCATGGATATATGACAACTACCTCACATCACGTCTCACTTGGCCTTTCCTAGTATATGACATCGGTAAAACTCTCCTGGCAAAGCTAGATGCCAATGTCATAAAGATATTGAAGTCATGGTTCGGATTGGCACATCCGGCTGATCCCTCTACTCTTTTTAGGGATCACAATAGTTTTGGGCTGAAACTAAAGAAACCGTCTGAACTTTACAAACACCTAAGAGTTACAAAAACGCATGTTTTGGGAAAGTCGCAAGACGAATTAATTACATCTCTCCCAAAAGACAAAACTGCTTCAGACCTGGAATCTAGACTTCAATTCCATAAACAATTTATGGCAGGTGCACAAGTAAATACTGCTGGGTTGGGTGCGAGAAAAAAGGGAAGACCGAGACATGGTAAAACCTTTCTACAACAAGACGAAAATGACGGTTACAAAGTGCACGCTGTGAGTTTAGAAATGCAAAGTGAGTGGTTAACCATAGGTAAGTTCTGTATCCCATTAGCTCTAAAACGGCGCACCTTGATCTATGACTGGTCCCCTGCCTTATTAAAATTTTATCTAAATGCATTCCAAATGACCCTCCTGACCAGAGTAACTTGGTAAGGTGGGAAAAGCCTCTGAAAAATGTTACTATACTTGTGGAGAGGCGATATGTACAGCAAGGCACATATTGGTGGGATGCAAGGTGCTCCTTAATGGGGTCATTACTCACGGCGTCATGACAGAGTACTTGAAATCATACGTGAAGCCATGAGCCTTTCAGTAGCTAGAGCCCAAAAGGGATTGACGACAAACAACAAATTAACTTTGTAAAAGAAGGTTCAACTTCAAACTCCAGGAACAAGCCTTACTCAATCCTGGGTACAGCACCTGATTGGACTATTTTAATGGACACGTATGAAAAGCACTACAAAATCCCAGAGGATGTGGGTGTTTCGTCATCCAGACCGGACATTTTCCTTTTTCTAGAGCTACGAAACGCATAGTCCTTGTAGAACTTACCGTACCGTGGGAAACTAATATACCTAAAGACCACGCGATGAAACAAAATAAGTATTACGACCTCCTAAACGAATTAACAAAAAACGGCTATGTAGTTAGTTTATACGCTGTAGAAGTGGGAGCGAGAGGTATACCAGCAAAATCTCTCTATAACCTACTGAAAGACCTTGGCTTATCCAGAAGTGCAGTAAGTTCTATACTAGAACGTGTATCTAAAGCTGCACTAGTAGGCTCATATCAGATTTGGCTGGGCAGGGAGAGAAAAACGAGTGGTGAAGGTGAGTGTTGATGTACGTCAGAAAGGGGCCCCTTAAACCTACGCCCGAGTCACAAGTCTCGGGAACTACTCGAGTTTTTCTCTCTCTGCCACACGATGGACCCGGCACCCGCACGGTGAATCCATGGAATGCTAAGAAAATCGTCTCTTAACAATTGACGTAGGCATGGCTTGCGCAAGTTGGAGTACCGGTTGTAAAAAATCGCCAGACACAGAAATCTGCGATTGCCGAGCATTTGATTGATGCGGGAACTGGTCATTGGATCGAGCTCCACGACCCGAAGATTCTCTCCACCGAACGTCATTACTACGCAAGAATAGTTCGGGAAGCCTTAGAAATTAAAAAACATCGTAATTTCAACCAGGAGGATGGTTTTCGGTTATCGGCGTCGTGGAATCCAGTCATAAATAAATGTACGCATCGCGGAGTGAGTTCGGAGAAGCCTGGTGATACGGTTAGTGTTGTGTGTCGTGGTGGTAACCCTGCGATTTTTGAAGACCAAATGAGGGTAGATCTAGATCCCCTCATTTCGCAATGAGACGACCCGCAATTTCTTGAGTCTTCTCGTGACCACGGCGGTTGTAACGCTGCCGAAACGTCGAGGTATTTAAACAATGAATTAAATCGTGATTAAGTCCTGTAGATACATTATAAACA
The DNA here is from genome assembly GCA_017562165.1 of Ectropis grisescens. Lineage (NCBI taxonomy): Eukaryota > Metazoa > Arthropoda > Insecta > Lepidoptera > Geometridae > Ectropis > Ectropis grisescens. The sequence continues at coordinate 11,571,023 of CM029794.1, read as the reverse complement.
TTAGCGGTTCTATTCGTGAACCTTGTTTTCAAAGGCCTTAGAACAAATTCCCACTAGAAAAATAAATAACAAAATTGTTAAATTCCGTTTTCGGCGTATTCTTAATCCTCTACGAAAATTATAAATATTAGTGCTACAGTTCTGGCAGTCGCGACATTTTTTATGAAATTTTGTGATCTTATTGATTCTGTTTTTAAATTGGAATATCCCGTATCGGTTTTTACGAGGTTTTTACGTATTAGGGATTATTCCAATTATTTTGTTTCTTAGTTTGAGGTCAGATAGTGTTGTGTGTGAATTGTCCACCAGTATTTATTTATTTAGTATTATATAAAAACTAAACGCTCTTTTTATTCTCATGTAATTGTTTATAACTAGGTATTGCAATTTTTACAAGCGTTATAATTAGTGTTATGAGAATTCGACAAAAACATCGAACTAAAAGCAAGTCTTGGCTAGACTACCAATATGTACGATTTGAAATTTTCTTAATTTTTACTTCAGCCGCTTCAATACTAAAAACGTGTTATGCGTAGTACTTTGAAACCAAAACTACAAAAAGTCAAAACAAAGATGACAAGAAACAGCATATTAATCATAGACACAAAGAGCAATTCTATCGCCAATAGCGATTTCTTCTCAATAACTCCACAAACTTAATTAATCACGCTGTTTTGATTCATAAGGAAAACATTTATCATTACAACAAAAAAATTTAACATCTTTGAAAATGAAATTATATGTTCATGTTTCCGAGTTAAAGTTTTGCATCGGATTAAGCTTTAACAGGCAACATCCTACTAATATTAAATATGTCAATGTGTCCAAATGTTTCTCGCATTTACAAATTTGGCGGGAAAACGGGTGTCAGGTTACATAAGTGCGGTGTTTATGCTTCGGCATATGAAGTGGCGCCTGACTTTTACCCGTTTGAGCCATTTACTCTCAAGAGCGTTTCAAGACGCTTCTAGCGGTATCATTTATTTATAATTAATGTACTTAAATTGTAAGCTAAAATTTTTGACACTTGAGTAAAAAATTTCGCGATTTCTCAAGTAGTCTAACAACTATAACTTTAATAGTTTATAAGGGAGACAGTGGGTTTTATGGGTTAAATGTGTTGTATACGAAATAACAAACTCGAAACACCAAAAAAACTGTATTCGGTTGCATAAATTATATTTTTTTTATTTTTTTCCTTACGTCGGGACCATTTTCCCGCCAAAAATTTTGATTTTTGTTTTTTTTTACTTTACGATTTTTCTATGTAAATGAACTTTAATTTGAATGTGAGTTACATCAAAATAAAGACCGGTTTAAGTAGACGCCATTAAACACAAATTTATCGTTATACCTATCCAAATAAAAACACGAAAAAAAATTTTTCCCGCCAAAACCCAAAACGCAAATATAAGTTTGTTTGTTTTCGTCATCTTGGGTACTATATTACACGCCGGTGTATCAAGCGGATATGAGTATCAAATGAGAGGGCTTGACTATTTTACACTATGATAAATGTTATTATTTGATCCTTGATTCAACCGTCTAGCGAAAGCCTTCTAAGCTATTGGTCGAGGCTATTTTCTATAACGTAAGCAATTGACGGACATCTCTATCCAAGGCATACTGTACTGAAAACTTCAATGACTATGTCAATGTGACATGTCAATATGCTTGTATATGTAGGTCTGTCTTTGGAGGTAGATCTGAGACTGATTTTTTGACATAATTGTTAGTAAATTATAGTTTATTCCCATAATTCACAAAAGGAATAATTATGGGGAATAATTTACTACTTTCTACTACTAGAGGAGAAATATATTCATCCTCTCTACAAATATAAAAACCCAACCTTCAATCCGTCAGCACAGTTCCACACATTTAATTGAATATGAAGAGCAGGTAATCGTTACTCGTAGATATTAGATGATTTTATATCTTTGCTCAGTTATTTTATCTAGACATACTAAAATTTCTAAACTGTCGCTCCAAAATATAACACCTGTCAGCCTGGTACACCTGTCATCGATAAAAACCAACGACGATCAATAAATAATCTATATTATTAATTTTGTCAATGGGTGCGGTAGACTTGATCGAAACCTTATATGAATAACAAAACATAAAAATATATTGATTTTGAGTCGACAACATATATGTCCACAAAATTCGGATTATGGAGAATTTCGTTAAATTCTGATGGATCTGACAAAGAAACCGCTGTCGCCATCTTTGGTGTGAAGCACGTTTCGTTCCATCAATCAACACATTGCGCGCGTCCGTCGCGCCAAAAAAGTATACATCACAAAAAACTGTGACTTATGTGACTACGTAAACCGAAACGTCTTGCCGCCGGAATTTTATTAGTAGGTACTTATTTTTAGTATCAGCATTGCACCCGTGCGAAGTCGGAGTGGGTCGCTAGTAATTACATAATTACTGACGAGAGTATGATAACTTTATCTATATTTATGTTCGAGATAAAACAAAAAATGATGATAAGAATTTGTTATAAAAGCTTGAAAAAAATAGATCATTCGGCAGATCACCTTCTTTCAAAAGTCTAAATATTAATAAGTAATAAGTTTTTAGAGAACTGTTAGTTGTTAAGTTTTCGATCAGTTACACAACGATATGATTCTAAATAGGTACTTAATATATTACTATTTGTTAACTTAACATCATCATCACCTCCACTGCCTTTTTTAAGTAAAAATTTATTTAACCGCGTCAAGACCTTAGTAGGGTTTTAGTAAAATCTTTTTAGTTTGGATCACTGACATGCTAATCTACCGGTGTAACGTCGGAACGGTGACGGAGCACTAGTAGGTACGTGTACGTAAGACGCTTCTTTGTTGTGTGAAATCTTGTGAACTTCACCTAGATACTCAATAGCATTATGTTTGTAGCTGTAAATGTCATATTGTACAACATTATTGCTGTTTAATTCTAAACTTCTAAATTAAAACATTTCAATTCTTTCGACAGCCCCTTTGAAATTTTTTTTGATGTGACAACGTCCAATAAATCGACAAATACCGGCTGCATACACGAAAAGTATCCCGTAATGTCCCGTTACGCTCATTGTCCCGTTACGGTCACTGGTCGCTTGCGCCGCATCTATCAATGTTTTTTTATGACGTTGTCACGTTAAACTATCATCCGTAAGCCAACCGACTTTACTGACAACCAATTTTTTTTAAGGAAAAAAGTTTTGCCGTAGACCCATATTTTGTCTGATGTTAAACTACGGTGCAGTCTACGATGAAACGTGATTATCTATAATAACTGCTGTAGGTATATAGGTCTGTTTTATAATCCGCCATTCAGCCCGAATGGCAGTCTACGTTACTTTCTGTTTCCATCCACTACTTATCTTACGTACGTATATTGTCGCCGAGTATCCTAGACCACGTTTGCCTGATTCAAGCTCTCAACTGATATCAACGAAGCATCTTTCATTACAACACATTACCAACTTACCGGTGCATTTAGAAGATATCAATTCTTACGTGACCTAATAAACTGTATTTTCATTTGTAAAGTTAAATTGATGAGGCATTCTCGAAGTTTGTGGTCTTATACGAACCCAATGAGAAATTCTATATTTGCACTCATATTATTAAATCTGAAGAGTTTTTTTTTGTGTAAACACGCTAATGTCAAGAATTACCTACTTGAACGATTACCAAAATTCTTTGTTCATTTCGATGCATAAGAGTATGTAAGTAATGGCTGAATGCTATAGGCTATATGCATATGTATCACGGGCAAAGCAGGAGCTTTTCGTACAGTATTGTATTATATTTATATCACAACTGATGTTGTTTTTTATTTATTTATTATAATAGAGTGACGGCACATTTTTTATTAGTGTAGAAAAAATTAATTTTAATAATTTAATTTGTGTATCTACTATTGTCTATAGTATATCATTTTTTATTGACAGGTATTTTTTTAACTAAAAATAGGTGGATACGCAAAGATCTTATACTTTATCTAAGTGGTTATGTCTAGGATGCATCTTCACAACAAGATAGAATAGCCATATCTGTCATTTTTGAAGTAATTATTATGCGTTGTCATCATAACCAAAATACTTATATTTCAAATTTCAGATCAATTCGTCAACGAGAAGGCCTGACAATTTGGCTAAATACATTGTAAGCTAAAACAAGTGCAAGCACTTATAAAGAAAGAAGAAAAAGGTTAATTATATTGAGAATAAACAGTCTAAAAATTACTTGAAGGAAATGCTTGATTTTATGTAAAAAAAACACATACTTAAACAAAAGAATATGTGTGGGTGTGACCGTGAAAATATTGCAAAATGTTTTGCATGTATAGCGATTTGCGTGTGCTTATCTCATCTGTGTAGCTGTGTCGAGGTCGATACCGTCGGAGACGAATAATGGGCTTTTTGATCATCACTATAAGACACAATTTGTCATATTATAAAGATTTGATCCAGACTACGAAAACCACCCTGCAATTTTTTTGAGTAAAGTTAATTCTACAGTAACTGCAATGCTCTCGACACTCAGATGTACAAAATGATTTGTTTGTTTGCCCTGTAATTTCTCTGAAAATTACCACCCAAAACGAAATACTTGCACAGTACTACTTAGTAGTATAACAACTGTCAAAGATGTGGTACTTCACCACGTGCTTAAAATCTTACTTTAACCAAAAAAAAGACAAAGTTGGATCCCAAAACATTACCCAGGAAGATATATACACGTATGTAAAAATAGTACTTAAGATACTTTTGTACTTATTTTTGAATAGATGTAATAAATAAGATAAGTATCTATGAAATTATGCAAAGAAATATATTTTGTTTTAATTTAGAATTCCTAAGTAATTTTACACAAATCCTGACCTGACGGAACATAATACACCGCAATTCCACAAAAAAAAATCAGATGGCAAATCATTCCAAAATATATATGTAGGTATGTGTACATACATATAGGTATACTAGCCAAGATGGCCCTCAAAAGCAAACTTACTCGATGTATAAAAAAGATCATTTATATTCTCTCTGAGATACATATCTCACGAAAAACTGATTAAATTGCCAAAAGCCTGTGTTAAATCCAAATTATGACTCACTATTTGTAAATACCTCTGCGTTCTCGAACGTGAAAAATCAGCAGTGTTTCGTTACGGACAAAATTGAGGCAAGAATTCCACCGGAGAAAAGGCAACACGCTCTGAATTTCCCGTTAAGGTGAGAAAAAGCGAACCACGAACGATGTTTGTAGAAAGCAGTACTCGATCTTTGTTACAGTTTGTCGAAAACAGTGTTTGTCAGTGCTAAACGAGCGATCAAAAAAAAAAAATAATACATTAAAATTTCCAGGGGCTACAAATAAAATATTTAATACTTATCTCACGAGTGCAGTGCTAGGTAATGATTTAAACTATTTATGTTCACATAGCTGCCTCTCACTGTGCTATTATAGACATGTTGCATACCATCAAGCACATGATCTGCTTGCCTTGTTTTTTACATTATGACTGTATACTGTCGCACTACTTTACAGTGTATTGTTATTTTTTCTGTGTATTCTTTTATTTGGTGTATCCATTGAACTATTAAAAACGGAAAAAGCGGCACACGCTCCTCAACGATGGCGATGTAAAATCAGGTGACGTCTCCTGATTGAGATCAGTCGCAACGTGAGCGACAAATGGAGCTCATGTGTGCTAATAATTCCACGAAATTCGATTTGAGCTGTTACAATGCCATTTTGTTTGTGTACAATGTGCACAAATAGTACCAAGACCAAGAAAAAGTTTCGTGGCATCACTTTCCATACGCAATTACACAAAATCTTTAATTTTTTCATTTAAAATAATATTTTCTGTCGTAAACAATTCGGCATTTGTAAAAAGGGACAAATTTTAATATACATGACTTGAAAGAGTGGGACCCGACCAGCGATATTTATGTTGACTGCAGTGATAACAGCCAATGTTTACGTCACAGGCAACGGCTATTCATTCTCTTTCACGCCAGTGTCTTCGTATGTCTTTCTATTCTTCTCGAAAAAATATTTCAACAAACGTGTAACTGTGCTATGTATAGCAATCTCATTTCCATCTACTGCCAATTTGCTATGATGTCTTTCATTTGTTAATTGATGTTTGTCATTCATTACAACGTATCTCACGATGGAAGTGTAGTTGTGTGCACGTTGTGTATTTGTGTGAAATTTACGCCACATTATGTTAATTTCATATATATAATATAGAACGTACCTCATCTTCTTTTCCTTAATTATATCGATGTGAGTATATATAAAGAGTATATATGTATAACTAAGCCAGCTGATTTATGGTTTGCAAGTTTTTGTACTGTTGATAAGGTATACTTTGTGCCAAAGAAAGGTAGTGAAGCCAAGTTTCGACTTGTTTGAACATGATTACGATTCGACACCATTGCGCGGTTATCCAATCAGTGGGCAAAAATAAGTGACCTACATAGAAAATACTCGGAGATCTTAGAAAAGACGTAGAACTGATGGAAAAGATTTCATAGGATGAAGCCCTCCATATTATGTTCATAAATGAAATAAACTCATCAACTTATAATAGAGTTTTTGAAGTAAAAACTTCTTTTGGCGCGCCTCGACAAATTTTTCGTGGGCTGTGAATTGAATTCTAGCGTCACGCTTGGGAATGATAAGAAATGTTCGGGTAAACTCTTCGGAACCATAGCCATTGGTCATCTAGAAATGCGTCGTCATTTCTAGAAAAGCGTCAGAATTTTTAAATGGCAATGCTCATAGCCACGTCCTCCGGTTTCACCCGTTTAATTTCCAAAGTAAACTATAAAATTCTGAGTTATAAGTTTTCACTTCTATCGACAGTTCCTATGACTGTCATTTTTTTAATTGGGAATTATGTTTTTAAAACATATTCCGAATAAGTACGGTCTATAATTAGGTAATTAGGTAGTACGGTGTACATTTAATGAAAATTAGCCTATGTGTTATTCTAGACAATTATCTATGCTCCAAATTTCAACCCGTTCAGATGTTCTGATTGAGCAACAAACATCCAAACTTTAGCATTAACAATAGTAGTAGGATTAGTAGGATATATTCTACTATTCAAGCTTGTTATTTGATACCCTTATTTAGGGAGTTGTAAAAAAAAATGTCTTCCGTTTCGTGACGGTGACCATATTTTTCCAATTTTTCATCAAATATAGCTCGACACCCTCGAATAATTCACCTTGCAAACAAAATCAACTAAATTGAATCAATCCGTGTGTTCGGAAGCTATTATAGTACAGACAGATACATACACAGAGACACCCATCAAACTTATAATTTTGTGATGGCATCTTTCCGTCGGAGGTTAAAACAACTTTTACTGTGCCCACTATATTAGATTTAGTATTAAGATACAGAAGCAATAAACGGACGTATCTGGATTAATTGCATTTTAATACTCCATATGACTCTGACCCATATATAGGCCGACCCCCATATCCAAAAGTAGAAGCTGGTCTTGTTTTTAAGCTCCCCAATGGTCAATTATCTACTCAAAGATTAACACGGTTCTGGTATCAACAAGAACAAAATCAAAAATTTTGATTAACCCCAACTACCTCGGATTTGTTATCTGTACAACATTCTACTAGTCAAGCCCTTTCATTTGATATCCATATTAAGGAAGTTATGAAAAAATTATGTATTTCGCCATTTTGTGATAGCAGCCATCTTGGATTTGAAATTTGTCTTATTGTATAGTATTCTACTAGTCAGGCTTAGCCCTTTCATTTGATACCCATATTGAGGTAGGTTGTGAAGAAATATTTTGTCCGACTTTTTGTGGAGGCGGCCATCTTGAATCGATATTAACCAAACATAGCTAAGAACATGCGCACACCACCTTCACACCTTCAAATTAAACAAACCGCATCGAAATCGGCCCATCCGTTTGAGCTCTACGGTGCCACAGACAGACAGACAGACAGACAGACAGACGTAGACGTCAAATTTACAACATCCCATTTTTTGGTCGGGGGTTAAAAAATAGCACAGTCAGTTTCGTAAACGGAAACTGTATACCTGAATAGTTCAAACAGGTTAATAGAGTCATCATGTAAGCCACATCCAGAAACTAAACACCCGAAGTGGGGTAAAAACGGGCGAATGTTGCTGCGGACAGGTGAAATAGTGCGAAAAATTGCCCTGCGGTCAAACGAGGCCATTCCCCCGTGTTTTCTCGCACAGGGCTGCACTGAGGCTATAGGGATGTTATCAATTTTTCGATATTGATTTTATTTTAAAGATTTACGCATATAAAATTGTTTTTCAAAATATTAGTATTTTCAATGAGTAAATAAACAATGTTAGACTAATTTTGAATTTTCCCGCTAATACATTAACGACTGACATAACGTCACCAGTCGCAAAACATTGGTCGCGATTCATGACTGTATGTGCAGTTTATGTGTTTTCTTATCATTACTTGAATACAAACTATCAAAATCATCATCGCTAAAATCGCCAACTATAATAAAAAAGTGGAAAAGTAAACAGTTTAGTCCGTTTTCGACAGTTTTTTTCTTTGCAACTAGTGACGTAATAAGTCATATTGGTGTTTCCAGTCACATGACAACAGATTAAAAATACAGCATTTAAAATCATTAATAATAAATTTACTACGTAATATTAAATTAAGATAATGTGATTTTCGATATTACCTATATTAATACAAGCTATTATAAAATTAGCATTAAACATTAATTTGGGACTAGTGGTAACATCCCTATTAAATTAAAAATATGTGTACCTTTGGCACACTTTTTCAGCATCAAAATTAGAATAGAAACTTTTAATTCAATCATTTAGAAACGAAAGGTCTTTTTTATGCTCTCATAACACAGTATTATATCCTGCTGCTTTGATCAATGTTTTTTTTTTTCAACCAAATCTATTATCGTTGCAGGGCTCTTTGAAGAGTCCATCTGAAGAAGTAAGAACCAGTAACCTGATATAATAAACATACAATCGTGAATACAGTCCTAGATAGAGAAAATACTTATATTATATTATTATCTGAATTCAATATGTATAAAAATAAATAAATAAATATTGGTGGAGAATTCACACACAACACCATCTGACACCAAACTAAGCAAAGCTTGTAATATGGCGGCCAGATAGCTGATATAATACTTATATAGTTTTAAATACATAATTATTATACATAGAAACACCCAGACACAGTGCAAACATTTGAATTCATCACACAAATAATTGCACTGGGTGGGGATCGAACCCACGACCCTCGGCTTTGCAGGCAGAGCTACTACCCACTATGCCACTAGGGCCACTATATATATATTGCTTCTGTGAGAATAGAACATACAGCTACAACTCCGCCACATCACTTACTAACAACTAATGACTAAATCAAATAAATAAATACTGATAGACTTCTCACAGAGTAACAGCTAGCCCCCAAACTTAGCAAAAAGAGGATTCAGACTGATAAACTTACGAGCAATAAATATGAACGGACTTGTTGTGCAAAGAAATACCCATACAACGAAATTCAATTGATTACATAGTTTTACTTAAACCGACTCTGGTCATTATAAATGTATACTTAATACAATAACGAAACTACCCGCAGAGTACGGTTTCAGAATTTAGTTATTACGCACGGTTAACTTTTCGCCATAAAGTTCTATTTCTATTTATAATAATTTATTAACGTAGGAAACGCCATCATATTACATTTTATCTTTATTTATAGTTCGTCAAAAAACACCAACCAAACGTTTCAATGTTTTATAATAAAGTGTATTTTACTAAATTACTTGAAAAATAAACAGGGTATCATAATACAATGAGTTGTTACATAAACGGAGTTTATATAACCGCTTGCTTCACTTTCGGTGGCTTGTTTTTACAATTTGGCGGGAAACCGGGTATCAGGTTTTCTAAGTGCATTTGTTTGACTTGTTTTTACAATTTTGTGGAAAACGGGTATCGGGTTATCTAAGTGCGTTTCGCTTCGGCATATGAAGTGCCGCGTTACTTGTACCTGTTTAAACCCATTATTCTCAAGAGCGCGCAAGACGCTCCTGGAAGTATCGTTTGTTTAAATTAATATGCTTGAAATGTAAACTAATAATTTTGACACTTGTGTCCGAGTTTTTTCGCGTTTTCAAGTGTTCTACAGCCTTAACATTTTAAATGATTAGGAAGACAAAGTGATTTTATATTTTAATTAGTATATGATACAACAAACAGGAAAAAACAAATAAACTGCACTTGATAGTATAAATTAGTTGATTTTTTATTTTTCAATACTTTGGAACCATTTTCCCGCAAAAAATTGGATTTTTAGTTTTTTTTTTAATTTAACGATATTTCTATGTAACCATTTGTAACGCACCGCCTTACTGCAAGGTCATAACTTTTTACAGCTTTAACCTATCCAAACTCCAACGAAACCTAGTGACGTCACAATACGTCAGAGATATACGACTTGACCTTCAATTACTCCACACAATCACAGAGCTTTACAACCTCGCTCCAATAAAAGCACAGTTTACAGCATTTCAATAGGTTCTTGGATCTTACAACCTTGAAATAAGGTTTGATTTTGCAAAATTCAAGAATTGAAAGTTGTTATAGCAATATGCAGAATGTAAACTTACCTGAAATTTTACTTTTAAACCTGATTTACAACATCGATAAATGTTTCACCGTTTAAAAGTATTGTTCTTCCAATGTACAATACATTAGCATTTCAGGGCAGATATACGCCCTTAGGATAAATTAGTGACTGAATTCAGGCGCAAATATTAAAGCAAGTTTAGTCAACGGAAGTCAAAAATAAATTACAACCAAGAAATGTTCGTTTCTGAGTTTATTATGCTAGCTTACTTCATTATAATACACTGCATTCATAGCAACTAAATTTAGCTAAGTAGTATAACCCTTATGCTCGTTTTTTATGAAAAGCTGCAGTGACACAGTGGCTGAAAAGTCTGATTCCGTGAATATATAATATAGAAAATAAATAATCGTGAGGTCAATTGTTCGAATCCTGTCTGCACCTGTGTATTTTATACTGGCTTAGATAAGGAAGAAAAACATCGTAAGGAAACCGGCGTATTCCAAGAAAGACGTCTTTATAGGACGTGACTTTGATTGTGACGTGGCCAGCGCAGTGGATTGGTATAGAATATACTCTCACTCTGTGAAAGAGAGCCCCGAGTCACAGCAGTGGGAATAGTCATTACGCTGCTTGTGCTTATATTATGTTTTTTTTTTTATATTATACTAACAGTGTCTCGCAGTTTTATCTGCGCAGTTCTCCTTCTTGTTATTTCCCGTGATTAATAATTATATTCATACTAGCGGCCCGTTCCAGCTTCGCTCGGATATGGTCACACAAAGCCTATTAATCGAAATAAAAACTATCCTATCTTTCAAGTTGGATCAAACTGCACACGGTGTCCAAATTTGATTAAAATCGGTTAAGTAGTTTAGGAGTCCATCGAAGACAAACTTCGTGACAGGAGATTTATATATATTAAGATTTAGGTGTTGCTGTCAGTAGTGAAGGAAGTAACCACGTCACTGTATAAATTGCTAATTATATTGATCTTGACTGTACAGAGAGACTGCTCGCTCTCCGCTGCAATCCGCTTATATACTAAAATCTTGCATCATAAATACGTGCGCCTACAAATATGCTACTTATATGTGTTATTCCAGACAATAAATAATCTGTGTCCCTCCGTTTTCAACGTGAAAGAGCAACAAACATCCAAACTTTTACATCTATAATGTTAGTAGGATAGTACGATGTAGTACTGTTATAGTTCTCTCTGGGTCACTTAAAAATAACTAATAAATTTTGTTAATATTACTGAAATGTCTGGAGAGACTCTAGGCCCGTGAATATAGGTCATAAGAAACACCTGGAGACCCATGTAGGATTATAAAAGGGTATAAAATAATAAGATTCAGCACTATGCTGGTACCCTTTACTGCACTGGACTACCCTTCTATCATACTACATAGGTCTCCTGGTGGTTCTTATGACCCATAACTTTTGTTCAAGGGCCTGTAGTCTAGGACTAATGTTACTTTGATACTGAGTAGCCGTTTTAAAATACTGCAGTAAATAACCAGGTCACTAATAAACTGAAGAACGTTTTTTACATAAATACACGGGTAACTCACGTTTAATATAGTCAGTCCAGTCTGACTCAAGTTTCGATCGCGTCCGGCGATCTTTTTCAAGGAGAGTGCGCGCGCGGGTTCGCAGCTCGTTTAGCACTGAAACCAGCTAAACAGTGCAAAACGAACTGCGAACCCGCGCGCGCACTCTCCTTGAAAAAGATCGCCGGACGCGATCGAAAGTTGAGTCGGACTGGACTGACTATATTAAACGTGAGTTACCCGTGTATTTATGTAAAATGTGTAATAACCACGTTAGTTTTCATACTGAAGAACGTTTTACGTCACACTTGTCTTTCTGCAATGCAAAAGACTGCACTGTACCAAAAGTCCAAGCCTATCTCTTAGAAATTATTGAGCAGATATACCGTAGTGACCGCACCAGTCGCCAGCGCTCGTAAACCAGACAAATGGCTCAATCCGAGTGACACATCGGCGTTTGCGATGCGATCAGTATACGATCGGGCGATTCTTTGGTTAATTCTACAGGGATCCTATATAGAGTGTTTTCGTATAAAACTGATAATTGTTCAGTCATAATAATTATTTTAGCCTGGCTTTTGTTAAATTAATTATTTTACAAAAGCCAAGTAAGTTTTTAAGTTAATTATTTTAGCCTTGGTTTTATTTATCTTAAGATAAGATTGCACTAGACTTCTTGTTTTATGTCTATGATAAAGCGTGCTTACCTAGTAGAAATCAATTACCTCTCAATTTGTAGGCCTAAGTGCATAGTCCGTTTGAAGAAGTTACTCATTTTAGCCAGTTAACCAAGAGCCAAGCAGTAAAGCGCTATTATTATTGTTTCAGTTTGAATGGATTTTTTTCCAATGGATTAATAAATAAACCATCTCACATCTTCAGGCGATGTAGACATCATTCATGATCATCACTCTGCGATGTAGACTTTTCTGTGTGGCTGAGGAATGGAGGTTGCGGTGAGAATCGCCGTATTACCGCCGCTTGCCTACCCGCCGCAGTTTTGAATCACCACCATGAGATGGCGTGCACGATGGGGCTGCAGAGGAACAGGAGTACCGGTATTGCGTTGCATCGTTCGCTCTGCTCTCTACAGCTGATTAGTATGCAGCGGGACCATTCCTCTGACCCGGGACCGGCGAGCTAAGTAGGTCCCGACGCGGGAACATTTGGCACCCATTATTGGTGCCAAACTATATTAGTTATATTGGTGGTGGTGGTGGTGGTATTTATTGGTCCCAAAGATAGTCAGGATGTGTTTTAGGTTCAGGGGCATAGGTAATGGAGGTGGATCGCAGGGCATGGGCCCACCCTCCTTTGGTATCCACCTGGGTAAACCGCGTTTCTGCTGTAAAGGACAAAAGTATTTTTTTTCCATGGAGGTTTTACTCGGTAGGGTATTGAGTTTGATATAGGTAACCCGATCGTCTCTCCCTGTTTGCAAAAATTCATTTACTCCTCGTAAAAAAAAAAGACCAAGACAGATGATATGGTCTAGGCTGTGCAATTATTTTATCGGTGAATAAATTTTGGTATCTTCTACTCGAAACTTAATCCATTTATTTTAGGTATATATAGCACGTCTTACATATACTATATGTATTGATCAGGCAGATTCTTCGGTAAAAGTTGTAAATAATTATTATATCGCCCTGTATCTGACACCTTTGCTAAGTTGGGAATCTTATCCCTAATCGACGAACTATTCCCAACAGCAAAGGTGTCAATCAGAGATATTATATTACAACTTTTACCGAAGAATCTGCCTGATCAATACATATACTATATGAATTTTCCTGATCAATACATATACTATATGAATCTTCCTGATCAATACATATACTATATGTATTGATCAGGCAGATTCTTCGGTAAAAGTTGTAAATAATTATTATATCGCCCTGTATCTGACACCTTTGCTAAGTTGGGAATAGTTCGTCGATTAGGGAGTTGTATGGAAAAATCCGGTGTGGTAAACTACGAGCAAAGTCACATTTGAGTCAAGGTTGTGGTGAGGAAGTGGTGTTGTTTTTCTCAGTGAATCTAATTAAGATGGTATCAGCGTTGATTGATTGAGATTTCTTTTTGGACTTTGTTTTTCGTACACAAAAATTTAGTAATAATATAATTATAACTTATCGTGCATATTTTTTTATGACTCTGAGCATCTTAATGACCATTGGAATCTATTTTTATAACTTTAACTTTGAATTTTACTTGAGTAACTTGAGCTCATGACAAAAATGAACTCACAAAAAGAGCCGTCTCCAGCCGTTGTGCTGAAATCTATTATATTTAGAGATATTTCTAAAACATTATTTAGATTGTAATTAAGTGGGGAGATGGTGGTTCTGGAACCTTGTTGATCTAGTGACGACAACGACACATCGAAATGTGTCTATTCCTTAGGTAATTAGTAAGGTGGTTCGAACTTTAACTGGACCTCCGAGTATTTGTCCAAGTTCAGATGCTACTTTATCACTACTGCTGGCTTTAGTGGTGAAAGAAAATGTCATTAACAATAAAATTGGCAGTCATAGGGACTGCCGATAGAAGTGAAAACTTATAACTCTGAATTTGATAGCTCACTGTGGCGCGGGTGAAACCAGAAGACGCCACTAGTCCGGAATAAATCTTTAAAGCATTTGTCTAAAATAAGTCTTATTAGCAAGGCCATCTAAACAAGACGGCCATGGTAAGATGTGTAAATCTGTAATCGTAACCATCGTAACACGCCATGGTCATCTGGAAATGCTAACGTATTTCGAGATGGCTATGGTACCCAGTTCACCAGAAGATTTCTTTCATTGACTGGCCTCGTGGCATTGTGGGTAGTAACTCTGCCTGCGAAGCCAAAGGTCGCCGGTTCGATTCTCACCCAGTGCAAATATTTATGTGATGAATACAAATATTTATGTCTGGGTGTGTTATAATGTATAATAAGTATGTTTTTACGAGTATTAATGAATAGTTTTTGTGATGTTCCTGACTATATTATGTGTTTCAAATTTAATAATCTGTTCAGCCGTTCCGATGTGATTGAGCAACAAATGTCCAAACTTACGTATTTATTATTAATACTAGTGAGAGTTCGCAAAATAGCATGTTTAAAAAATATAGACTAAAAGAAGAAAGAATCGCAAAAGTTTAAAAAATATAGACTCAATGTCGTCAATATTTACCTCATGGTGCATGTACTCATAGCGATAAAATTTATCTCTAAGAAGTTGCAAGTCTTCCAACCTCATACCACGGATGCAGTAGAAAGGTAACCTCCATTATTTATAGACGACATCGTGATTGTTTTCTTATACTTTACGGCGCCATAATTCTGCAACTTTTTAGTTGAAACACTTTTTAACTGAATTCAAAATAGGTGAAGTTTCCCAATTACTTGGGAATTTTCAGAATAGGTATGATAACTAAAACAAAACTAATTGGTCCTTCAGTATATCACTAAGTATTTTTCTTTTGGTTCACAAACAAAAAATGGCGAAGTTACAGAACTTAGAGTTTTCGAGTGACGTCACTACATGGTACGATTTTTACAAACAATGTGCTGTTATGGGCAGTGTGTTTAATATCAGGCACATGTCCTGGTTATCTCGTCACTTTTGACTGTAAACAACTGTAAAGAACAGCGGTAAATTATCACCCCGCGTTATCATCGCATTTCTGTAAATGATAAAGATCTGCTAGTGGACCTCTCATACATTTTTCTTCAGTGAAATTAATGATTTTCGTTTT
Source organism: Ectropis grisescens (assembly GCA_017562165.1). NCBI lineage: Eukaryota > Metazoa > Arthropoda > Insecta > Lepidoptera > Geometridae > Ectropis > Ectropis grisescens. The sequence continues at coordinate 11,555,070 of CM029794.1, read as the reverse complement.
AAGTAGTTCTTAAATTAGACGTTGAACATTCACCAGCATGATGGGTCAAAGTCACTATCTAGATCTTTATCGGTATGTATCCATGTTTTTTCTTGAAAAAGCTCTTGGCTACTATAAAAACATATATATATAACTTTAAATATAAACCGTTTTAAGTGCAAATATTTGTGTGATGAATACAAGTATTTGTTTTATGTCTGGGTGTTTCTATGTACTTATAAACATTGTGTATTTAGTGTATGTATAGTCTGCTATCTGACTTCCACCATAGTGCAAGTTTTGCTTAGTGTAGGGTGTTGTGTGGTAATGTTTTACTGGTACACTTTTCGAGTCTACCAATATTAATATAATCTCAAACCTGCTTGAATATTCACAAAAACTGTCATCAAACTCGGTATCTAGGAAGACCCTTTTAAAAAGAGTTTAATAATTACAAACACACGCTTAGAAGATAATATTGATCCATTTATTTGTATGTATTATACCAGTTTTTTTTTTTGTTCTGTTGATCTTTATTTTGGTCCACCATTCAAGGGTCTGGTTCCCTGGTAATTTAATCGCGTTATATTTTTTGAGAATAAAAATAACTGCCGGAGGTACGTTGTTTAACCATAAAATTACGTTAACTGGCCCAGTTACCCAAAACCTGTTTGCAATCAAAACATAAGTGTCCCATCTCAATGTAAAACCATAAAAATTAATTTAGAGACCCTAACCTTAACAAGAATAATGCGTGAACATTATTACTTAAGCCCATACGTTTGTACGTTACCCAAGTTAAACGTTTCTCGATCTAATATAAGTTTTAGTGTGAAGGAAATTCGGTTGGTTTTTGAGTGAGGTGATACTGCGTACGGCGTATATTACGGAGTAATATCTACTTATATTTATGAGTGCCCTGGCACGGGGTAGTCCCAGGTCTCGTATTCGGGGGCTTCCTTCGAAATTACTTATCTTACCTGTTTATACAGTTCGGATATTGTGGATTTTCTTTTGTTTATGAAGGTGTTTTTAAATCTTTGGTTAGACTACATTTCATACACATTTATTTCATCTTAAAAAAATGGATTACTGATTTTCCGTCAATGTAGAGCTTTTAACTTGACTCACGGATAATTCACGTGTGTTATGGTGCGTACAGTTTGACTGAAGTTTCAACCGCATTCAACGATTTTATTTAAGGACAGTGCTCGCGCGTGACCTCAGATGACCGCCGGGTGCGGCTAAAACTTAAATCAAATCAAATTATTTATTTGTCAGAACATGGTTGTGTAATCACATACATTAACAGCAGTGTACAAATGTCATTCAAATATAGTGCCTCATGTTCTTGCCTGTTTCGGCGTACAAATTTTATTACAGGAACTAATAATACTTAATCATGCTTATAAATAAAAAAATAAAAGTAACAATGATCATTTAAAATCTACTCCTAACAAATTACACTTTTATGTCATATTATGTCACCATTGTGATAACACATAATTTAAATTAAATAATGGATAGCAACAATGTCAAATTATTATATAGAATGTCAATAGGAATGAACAAATCTTAGTAATTATATATTGTTAAATGTCATGAATTATACAAGGTCAATATTGTAACTACATAGTCACTAATGTGCTTTTGTTTTAATCATTGTGGGCTATAAGTTGAATTTTTAGTAATATTATGGATTTTATCGCTATGAAAGTCAGTTATCTCATAATAACATCTTTTCTTTAACATTTTTTTGAGCTTACATTTAAATAGATCAACATTTAAGTCTCTGACATTCCTGGGTATTTTGCTGAATATGATGGGAGCCATACAAAATATACTCTTACGCATCAATGCTGATTTTGATGTTGGTAAGCGAAGTCAAGTGTTCAAGTCAAGCGAAGTTAAGTGTCAGGTCTGTTTAAAATAAGTTAAACGGACCGAACACTTCAGTGACTATAGACCGACCATAATACATGTCAGTTTTCCGTAAACCTCCTATTTAAAAAGCTCTGTGTTGTGTGTATTGTGTACAAAATCCACACACATTCCATCCCATTTTTTTAAGTGGAAACAGACGTGTATGACATGTTTGTCCAGAGATTTAAAAATATCTTCATCAAACCTTAATATAAGACCACATCCGACATGATTTTACGGTAAATTATGTAAAACTGCGTCAGTCTTCACAAATCTTACAGAGTTCTGAACTCTGCCCTGTAATTTCACTTAAAACTGGCTACTCAATGGATTATTGATTCTTAAAGCAAACAGTCTTATTAGGCAAGTTTTGCATTGTTAGTTTTGTTTTAGGAAACAAATCAAACATAGTTTAATTAATTATAATATTCCTTAACTTTATTTGTGTCATGGATCTTAAACAGCTAAAAAAAATGTGTAACTTATAACCAATCGATACGCCCGCCCCTTTTCACGTTTAAAATTTTGGCGAGAAAACGGGTGTCGTTGTCCGAACAAAATGTAGACATACAGAGTTGCTTAGAAAATATTTCATTTTTCGGTATGAAAAGAGACGATGTGCTATTGCAGTCTGTAAGCTATTTGAGTTTCAAATTTCCGGCTGATCCATCAGGTTTGTATAAAATGATTTGGAAAGAAACATCTATTTATCCACACTTTTACATTTTGTCCTAAAGCAACGACCTGTTTTTTAAATACCACACAGTAATTTTAAGGACATCTTTCGGTCCTGACATATCTTATGCTCAAAATCGTAACCGCATCCAAAACAGTCTTTCATAATGGCTATATATCCTGCGTTTTACTTTCCAATGAATAATGCAAGCTGCCAATAACTAGTCACTTTAAAAGTAAAATGTAAAATTTACTCTCAAAGCATGTTCGCGTCACATTTGCTTAAAGACGACAGGCCTTACGCGAAGCGTTGACGTTTTTGCTACGTAGTAAGTTATGAGCCTAAGCGGATAATAATAAGCATAACTTCATTACTTTATGGTCCCACGTAAGTTACAGCTGGTGTAGTCGGGAGATCATCGACTGCCCAGCAGTATATTCTAATATATATGAATATGTGTACAAAGTTTCATGATGAAAAAATTACAAAAAAACTTACTTTTATGTTTTTGATTTAGACTTCGGCATTTTAGTTGCCGTATAACGGCCGCAGTTACAAAAAGTTATGTTTAAGTCATGTGTAACATTTTTTGTATAATGCCCATGTTTCAATGTTACAAGTTTTCGAAGTGTTTTTGGTACATGGAAATTTTCCCGCAACCTTTACCTGCGTTAGAAGCCTAAGCTTTTGGAAGTTTGTGTCTACAGATCTTAAATGCTGTGAAGTTACATCGCACTAAGCCGCTCCAGCTAGAAATTTCAGGTGGTTATTAGAAGGGCTTCATTGCGAAGTCCGTCTGTGTCTGATGAGTTATTTTGAGGAGCTCCGTTGGTTTGGGCAGGCTAGACCGAGAAAGTCCACAATACACTGACAGCGAGACGTTTGTCCCAACCATAAAATTAAATGTCTCATGAAGATGACGACGTTTGATGTCCTACGACTACACCCACGACATTTATTGAGGCACCAAATACTGTTATCAAAGTGTTATAGTTTGCCCCAACAAACTATTACAATTTAATTGATTGTTTGCAAGAAATAACGTTAATTTAGAACTGCAAATACAAGCGACAGATGGATTAAAATGTTTTGTGTCTTCAAATCGAGAGTGAATCGGTTTCTTCTAGGTAAACACGCTCCATCGTAGTCCGCATCGTCGCTTAACATCAAGCAAGATGGCGGTGATGACCTATAAAAGTAAAAAAAAAAGATATGCTCTTTTCTCTTCTTCTCTCTTAACACCACATTTTATGACTCATTGAAGAACTACTTTTGGCAGGATTTTCCATTATGGAAACCATCCATTGCTGGGTAAAGGCACAATCCCTTTTATGTCAACAAGAGATGACAGCAATGCCTTCGTTTTTAATTTTTTTTTAGTAAAGATGAGTTTGTATTTTTATACAGATTTTTATGGTATGTGAGTGAAAGAGGAGATGTGTACAGAAAATAAGCTTAGATTTAACGCATGAGTAAAATAAATGGAGGAGACCCCACGTACTCGTATAGTGGGATAAGGGTAGGCGAATGATGATTTTCGTAAAGATGAATCAACGATGACCTTAAAATTTGTATGCTCTTTGGTTCGCATATACCTAACCTACTTAAACTTAATGATATAGTAAGAGAGCTCAAACGACGATTTGACCCCTTCGCGTAACGAACATTCGTAATAGCCCAATTTCTGTGGTAATAAATAGCCAATACCTATATCTAGAACTGCACTGTACAGGTGACGTATTCTGCAACATGAGTGCTGTTCCATACTAAAATTCAAAGTTAAATGTTTTCACTCCATTCGGCACTTCTTTTCCAGTGAGGGCCAATTTTTTTAACCCCGACCAAAAAAGGGGTGTTATAAGTTTGACGTCGATGTCTCTGTCTGTCTGTCTGTCTGTCTGTCTGTCTGTCTGTCTGTCTGTCTGTCTGTCTGTCTGTCTGTCTGTCTCTGTCTGTCTGTCTGTCTGTCTGTCTGTCTCTGTCTCTGTCTGTGTCTGTGTGTGTGTCTGTCTGTGGCACCGTAGAGCTCAAACGGTTGGGCCGATTTCGATGCGGTTTTTTTATTTGAAAGTCAATATCCGTGCGGGTGTTCTTAGCTATGTTTGGTTAATATCAATTCAAAATGGCCGCCTCCACAAAATGGCGGACAAAATATTTCTTCACAACCTACCTCAATATGGGTATCAAATGAAAGGGCTTGACTAGCAGAGTACTATACATCATCATCAGCCTGTACTTGTCCACTGCTGGACATAGGCCTCTCCCAAGATACGCCACTCAGCCCGATCCTCGGTCTTCCGTCTCCAACCGCCACCAGCTGCCTTTCGAATATCGTCACTCATCTAGTCTCAGGGCGTCCTACACTACGTTTACCGATTCGCGGTCTCCACTCCAGAACCCGTTTACCCCAACGGTTATCAGGTCTGCGACAGATGTGTCCGGCCCACTGCCACTTCAGCTTACTAATACGGTGAGCTATGTCGGTCACTTTAGTTCTCTGACGAATTACTTCATTGCGAATGCAATCCCTCAGAGAAACTCCAAGCATAGCTCTTTCCATAGCTCGCTGGGCGACTTTGAGCTTACGGACCATTTTGACTGTAAGTGTCCACCTTTCAGCACCGTAGGTCATAACGGGTAGGACGCACTGATTGTACATTTTAGTCTTGAGACTTTGTGGGATGGATGGATGGGAGAGTACTATACGCTATAACAAATTTCAAATCCAAGATGGCCGCCACCACAAAATGGCGAATTATATAATTTTTTCACTACTACCGCAATATGGGTATCAAACGAAAGGGCTTGACTAGTGGAATACTTTGCACTATGACAAATTTCAAATCCAAGATGGCCGCTACCACAAAATGGCGAATTACATTTCTTTTTTCACAACTTCCTTATATGGGTATCAAATGAAAGGGCTTGACTAGTAGAATGTTGTACAGATAACAAATCTAAGGTAGTCGGGGGTCAATCAAAATTTTTAATTTTGTTCTTGTTAATTGCTATATGTTTGCCTGTCTCACTTGCGTCAAGCGACAAAATGTCGGGGTATTCCAGCGCGAACATCTTATTTAAGCTCAAGCGAGCACGATCTTTCCAGAATTCCGGTCTCCTCTATGCGATATCAAAACTTTAACCTTTTCAAAATATCCAGATTTGCATTAGGATTACTTCGCGTTGGAAAATCTGTTGAATTTGCCAAGACAGTAGTTTCAAAGTTAGTCTTCGAATTTGTGAATTTGAGATAATTAGGGTCCAGGTAAGAACAAATACAAACAACCGTTGTGGTTTTAATGCATATCAAATATTTATTCGTGTGAAGTATCTTATTTTACATAAACATAACGATGGCGCGAGTTAATTTTACCGGTGGCGCCATCTGTTGGTAGATTTTACAACTAGTTCTATTTGCATTGGACATACCGCCCACCAAGAACATCATCAGACGTTCTTCGATATAAATACAAACATAGGTACCGCCCACCATAAAGTAACGGCGGGTTCTAAAGTTTAACTATTACTAAAATACACTATTTTGAACATGACTTGCACTAGTATGTACATATAAATGTATATCAACATTACATGAATAACATCAGGTCATTAAAATGCTCATTCGGTAATTGGCAATAAGCATAGCTTTGATGTGGGTCTCTTAAGGAGAGCGCCGTTACATCTCAAGGTCACCACTCGGGTAATTTGGTCCAAACCAGGGTGTTTTGTAACCACCCTACCTAATAGCCAACGCGCTGGAGGGAGGTTATCCTCCTTAACAAGAACCACGTCCCCGATACTTGGTTCAGGGTGAAGCCTTGACCATTTGTATCTCTGCAAGCAATTCACAAGATACTCATCCGACCACCTACGCCAGAAATCTTGTAACATTCGCTGCGTCAGTTGCCAACGTTTAAGTGCGCCGATATTGCTCACTTCATAATTGCGTTCTGGAACTAGAATCAATGGTTCTCCAATGAGAAAGTGTCCAGGTGTGAGAGGACATGGATCATCGTGTTGGTTGGGAAGCATCGATAGCGGTCTGGAATTTAAACACGATTCTATTTGCGATAAAACTGTAGTCATTTCTTCAAAGGTTAAAGTCGAGTTCCCGATAACGCGTTTGAGGTGATACTTTGTGGATTTTACGCCAGCCTCCCATAGACCCCAAAATTTGGTGCGTGTGGTGGGATGAAATGCCACGTGGTGCCTCTATTGCTCAACCAATCCCGAATATCCGTGGCTACGGATGATTTTTCTGCAGCGACAAGAACACAAAGTTCCTTGGCCGCACCCACGAAGTTCGTACCGTTGTCACTCCAGATATTGGCGACATGACCCCTTCTTGCCACAAATCGCTTGAACCCTGCGATGAAGCTCTGAGAAGTAAGGTCGCTTATGACTTCCAAATGGATGGCCTTGGTCACCATGCAAACGAAAAGACTGATGTAGCCTTTGTAGCTCTTATTACCGCGTCCTTTGGACACACGGATATTAATTGGGCCGGCAAAATCTACTCCACTGTTAAAAAATGGTCTTGATTGATTAACTCTAGCTGGCGGTAATTGACCCATTAATTGAGTTTTGATGGCGGCTGCATGTCGCACGCAAATGACACACTTGTGAACGTGTTTTCTTACGAGTCCTTTGGCTGATATTATCCAGTATTTTGTGCGTAGGTAATTGAGCATAAGCAAGGGACCACCATGTAGAGTTTGTTTGTGGGCATCGTCGATTATTAAGTTGGTTAGGTGACTTTTGTATGGCATGATTATAGGATGCTTAGTATCTTCGGAGAGGTTAGCGTGTTGGATTCGGCCTTGCGCTCTTAAGATTCCCTTTTCGTCTTTATAGGGGTTGAGAGATTTCAACTTGCTTTTGTCTTGTTCCAAATCAGTGGCCTGACATTGCCTTATGCAAGTGTCTAGGGCATCTTTGAGTTCTGAACTTTCAAGGTAGGGCAGAAATTTATGACCCTTCGTCTTAACATCTTTGATTTTCAGGTATCGACGACAGTACGCTATAACGCGGGTGAGCCTCTGCAAAGAAGAAAATCTTGTCCATATGGGATTGAGTGTCGCTTCAACTGCTATGTGAGCTTTAATGTGACGTTTTTCTAAGTCCGTTGAAATAGTTTTCGGTCTACTATATTCCACAGTTATATTTTTCAGCCAATCTGGACCCTGAAGCCATATATTGTTTTGAGCTAGTTCTGAAGGAGTACAACCTCTAGATGCAAGATCTGCTGGATTTTGAAGAGATTGCACATGAGACCATTGCGAGTTGTCTAATCTAGTTAAGATTTCAGATGTCCTGTTGGCGATAAATGTTTTCCATCGACTTGGATGACTGCTGAGCCACGCTAGCACCACGGTCGAATCAGTCCATCCATGAATGTTTGCCTTGTCGATGTTTAACACCTTAGCGATTTCAGTGCTTAATTTGGCCACCAAGACAGCGCCCATTAATTCAAGACGCGGTATAGATACTTGCATTGTTGGAGCAACCTTGGTTTTCGCTGCAACGAGGTTAACATGTACAATACCGGAGGCGTCTATTGTTCTTAAATAAACCACACCTGCATATGCAATATTGGAGGCGTCGCAGAAACCGTGTATCTCCCGGCATATATCATCTTTTTTCGTCTGCATCCATCGTGGTATCGAAAAATTTGCAATGTTTGTAATTTCAGCGCGGTAACTTAACCATTCTTTGACCAAGTTGTCAGGTAGTTCCTCGTCCCAATCTATACCTGCCAACCACAATTTCTGTATCATTGTTTTAGCAACAATCACACAGGGTGCAACCCAGCCTAAAGGATCAAACAATCGAGATATGTCTGAAATTACCTTTCTTTTAGTTACAGGTTGTTGCAGAATAGGAAACTGTATAGTGTAATGAAAGGAATCGGATTCTTTTTCCCATGATAGACCCAATATCTTGACCACTTCGTCCATTTTAATATCTACCTTTCCATCATGATTGCATTCCTTTTCCATTACAACCTTTGCCAGTTCCTTGTTATTCGTTACCCATTTCTGCAATTCAAATCCTCCTGTTCTTAAAATTCTTGACATTTTTTCGTAAATATTTACACCTTCTTCAATTGTTTGACAGCCTGTTAACAAATCATCTACATAAAAATCTGTTATTATTTTTTCAGCTATTCCAGATCCTTTAGCTTCATCGATGGCCAGTTGCTGGAGCGTTTTCACAGCCAGGTAAGGAGCCGATGCCGTACCGAACGTGACTCTCACTAATCTATACTCTTCAATTTCAGATTCTGAATTCAAAGCAGTCGCTGGAAGTCTGAATCTTTATGGGTTACAAGCACCTGGCGATACATTTTAACAATATCTGCGCTCAGACAAATAGGGTGAGTTCGCCATCTCATTATGATTTGGCGTAGATCCTGTTGCAAAGTAGGTCCTACCATCAACGTATCGTTGAGAGATATTCCGTTGGTTCCCTTGCATGATGCGTCGAACACAACACGAATCTTGCTCGTCGTTTTAGAGTCGCGAATAACGGCGTGGTGTGGCAGATATACACAGTCAGTTTTATTATTTGTGTTCATTATGCGCTCCATATGGCCAAGATCCAGGTATTCATGCATCACCTCGGTATACCTTTTCTTGATATCGGGATCCTTCTTGAATCTATGTTCAAGTTGGTGAAATCGCTTTAAGGCAATATCTCTCGAATTCCCATACTTGCACTGAGGATCTTCTTCTTTAAAGGGAAGTTGTACTATGTATCTTCCTGAAGAATCTCTTCGCGTAGTCTGCCTGTAAAAATCTTCACAAAGTTGCTCTTCAAGTGTGAGGAGTTTTTTTTCGAAAACATCAGATTCAATTTCCCAAAATTTCTTCAAAATCTCATTTTCATTTATGTGAGCATGCATACTCATTATCACATTATGGTAAGATTGTGTAGAGGGTGACTGATCATCATCATTGTAATGTGTGGGGCCAGATATAACCCATCCCAAGGTTGTCTGCTGAGCAATTAATCTACCGTTGGGACCCTTCAGTAGTCCTTCTTTCAACACCTTACCATATGCATCAGACCCAAGCAAAATATCTATTTTGTTTGGTGTTTTAAATTCAGGATCGGCTAACTTGATCTCTGCTAGTTGCGGCCAGTCTATGTGTTCTATCCTCTGAGAAGGAAGTAATCGTGTAATGGATCTTAGCACGTGGGCTTTCACTTCCATCTTAAACGAGGGATCAAGGTGTGATTGTACCGTAATCACCACCATGTAACTTGAGGCTAAAGTGCCATTGTCACTACCCAAACCCGAAATCACGCTTTTACATGGAAACTTCTTGAGACGAAGCAGTTGAACGACAGCTTCTGTCACGAACGAAGCTTGCGAACCCTGATCCAATAACGTCCGAAGCAGCTGCATGTCGCCGTTCACAGCCGTGACAATAGCTGTAGCCAAAAGAATTTGGCTGGGTGTGATTGCCATCGAAAAGTGCGTGGTGACATTAGATGCTATTACTGCGTCTTTCGAAACTGTTTGAACCTTTTGTGAAACGGGCTTTACTTCCAATGCCACCTCTCTATTAAAAGAATCGGAAGACTGTGACTCTGACGTTGGTTTAGGATGAAGTAGTGAGTGATGGTTGTTCTTGCAGATTCGGCATTTGGTAGTCGTGCGGCAACCATTGGCAGAATGGTTTCTGCCTAAGCAGTTAAAGCATAATCCATTCGTTTGGACAAAACTACGTCGAGTGTCGTAACCGAGCTTCCCGAATTCCTTACATTGCCATATTCTGTGATCACCACTTTTACAAAATGAACAAATATGTGTGGCATTGGAACCGCTAGCAATTGCATGCAGTGCTTTAGTCCTTTGGGTTGAGAAACTTGTTTTAGATGTTGCTTTAGGAGCAAGAAATTCGAGAGATCGAAATCGTGATTCTAAAAATTCCCGCATTTGAGGTAAAGTAGGCAGTTCATTAAACGTGCCTATCTTCGCTTCCCACTGCTTCCGAGTTTCAGAATCTAATTTCATGCAAATAATATAAGTAATTATAATGTCCCACGAATTTACCTCAACCCCTAAGTTTCTCAATCCATTAAGAGTGTCGTTGGTTGTGTCTAACATCTCTTTGATAGCACTGCAAGATTCGATTCCAATGCTGGGTTGATTCATAAAACGCCTCAACAGACCGTTGGCAAGATATTTTTTATTGTTGTATCTTTCGTTCAAAATTCTCCAGGATTCTTGATAATTATCTCCCGTAATGGGCACATGTCTCAGAAGTTGCTCTGCTTCGCCTGAGAGAAGTCCCTTTAAGTAATGCATCTTTTGCACGTTGTCTATTGAGGCATTGTTATGAATCAATGACACATACAAGTCTCTAAAACTGGACCACTCAGTATATTGACCCGAAAAACTAGAATATTGATTTTAGGCAAGCGAACATTGCTTTTATTTTTATAAACAGTTTGAACATTACTGCTAAAGGACGCTTTTGGTAAACAATCATACAATGCTTCTTTAATATCAGACTTATAGTTTATATACATTTCTTCAATGTCCGAGAATACATCTTCAGTAAAGTATTCATGTTGTAACATGACGTCTGTTATACAATTAGTTAACTCCGCATGGTTTTCTGATATTAATTTCCATTGACTTTCTAAAGCCTCCAACCTAGTTTGTAAATAAGACTCTTTAGCAAGACGATCCTTAGGAGATTTTTATAATTTTCGTAAGCCTTTTCTAAATTAATTTTAAACGCATCAAACCTTTAATAATTGCTGCCATATTTTAATTTTTAATGATAATTTTAAAGTTAAAAGTTACTTGATGATGAAAATGAATTGTTATAAAAATTAAGTTTCTAGAAATTTTACAAGTTGATGACAAAAACATAAAAAATTTCTAAGTGTTTGGAATGTAATTAACTTCTGACTGAAAACCGGCGTGGATTCCCCGTCGTTACACTTTTTGAGAATTTATTCTAAGTTAATAAAATAACATGCAAAACTTAAAGTCCAAAATGTTACGGAAAATATTCTAAGTCGATGGAACTTTGTCAAACTGAATTTTGAAGAACTTTGTAACAATCACCAAATGTACTCACAATTTATCACTGCCAAACCTCACTGAATGATACTGCTGTTTACGTCACAGCTGTGACGTCACTGACGGCTGCTGCTAAGTCACCGATGCTGACTTCCCAGTTGTATTAATTCGTCTGGCTCCTTCCTTCCGGTTCCTTTTCACCTCCTCGGTTGGGTAGTGCGGGCGCACTTCGGTCCAACCAGTCGTATCAACCCTCTTCAGTGGGCCAAATACGATGAGCACAATGTTCAGTGGCAAGCCGCCGCTGGTTTCTAGTGCTTTAGGCAAAAAGCCGGCAAGTATGTTCGCTGGCACACTTGAAAATCACTTTACCATTAAGGCACTGTATCCGGCTCGAAGGACCATGGAAACAATTCCAAAGATAATTAGGGTCCAGGTAAGAACAAATACAAACAACCGTTGTGGTTTTAATGCATATCAAATATTTATTCGTGTGAAGTATCTTATTTTACATAAACATAACGATGGCGCGAGTTAATTTTACCGGTGGCGCCATCTGTTGGTAGATTTTACAACTAGTTCTATTTGCATTGGACACTAACGAAAGCATATTTAGAATATCTAAAATACTAGTAATATTATAAATGAGAACTTTTAAGTATGTCCATATATATGTTTAATACTCTTCCACTCAAAACCTAATCAAGGCATCTGAATGAAAGTTTGTGCCCAGATAGGTAGTCTTAATAACACTGTTTTTCTTAAAAAAATAACAGATTCTGGAATTACGCTGGGGAAATCGTAGAGCGCTGTTAATAGTGTAAGAATCTAAATAAGTAAAGTAATTTTAACGACACATCCACTTCGTGAAAAACTACTTACTTTAAAATCTGTACTTATCTCTAAAAAATGAAGAAGTTATTTGTTTGAACGCCCTTAACTCAAGAACTGCTGGACCGATTACAAAAACTCTTTTACCGTTGGATATTAAGGCCAGGTAATTCTGTCAAAGTAGGCATTTAACGCTGTCTTGTTCTCGCGACCGTCACCGACCGCGGAATCGGTGCCACAGTGCAGAAATAACATTAAAATATTGGACTATGTAATTTAAACTCATTTTTTGTTCAAGATTTGTTTACGTTTGTTTGTTTATGATAAGAGTTTTGTTGCTATATAAACGAATAAATATTAAATTTATCTATACTCGTAGGTATACAAAACTCAACCTTTTCTTTTTTGGTCACACTATAAGTTGAGAACGGCTTTTAAAATTTCATGCATCTTTTAAAATGTTTCCTAATAATTCACAAGTTCATCAAAAATTTAAAAAATGTGGTGAAACGTAATGAAAGACCAGTACAAATAGACGGTTTTTTAACCAAGTTTGCACTAAATTTCTAATCCAATTTTTTCTATGAGGTAAAGATCACTTACTGAGCATAAAATTACAAAATGCTCACAGATTCAGGTAGAGTTTCAAACGCCAATTGAAAAAACTGTTTTAGCCGATATTTTGAAACTATATATTTTGACAACAATTGTAGAAAATAAAATTTTGCATCTTTTGTTGCTTGTAAACTTTTTTGTAAAACTTACCGTTTACGATTTATAGGCCATATAATGATACGGTTGTGATGATGCCAAAATAGTGGATGAAAATGATGTGGTCTACGATGGAACTTGCTTCTCTAATAGAAACAAACACAGTGTACCTCGTAACCCCAAGGATCGAACCTTCGACAAAAACCCACTCTGGCAATGCGTTTCACAGCTTAGTTGTTCTTATTACAAAAGTGGAGACCAAACTCTTCGTTCAACTCTTCAATCATGATGATGAACGGTGCTGTTCATTCGAGCAACGAGCAATATGATAGAATTACTTTAATTTAAAAACCGACTACAAAAAAATCTACACGTAAAAAAATATTACCTACTATCTAAGGAGTCTAAGGACACTTTGGTGAATGAGACCAGTCTTAGAATATCTTAGTTACCAAAATCCATCCAGCCGTTTGGAAGATATGTGGAAATAAAAGTTTTACAAACATAAAGATTTTACAAGAAAGGTTTTACAAGAAAAACATAACCCTTCTTTCATTCCGGTAAAAAGAGACATGTTTATGCTACTGGGAACGGAATTCACATCTTATTTTTTTACATTGTTATCATTAAATTGGACATAATAAATCGTAATCGGTAAGTTCGAAAAAAAGTTTACTGGCAACAAAAGATGGGAAATTTTATTTTCTACAATAATAATAGGCTTTATAATTTTTTCGGAATATCGGCCAAAAACGTTTTTTCGAGCTGGCGCTTGAAGCTCCACCTGGATGTGTTATTATTTTGTAATTTTATGCTCAGGAAATGTTTCTAAACCGAAAAAATACGAATCGGAAATATAGTACAGAGTTAAATTCTACGAGTAATTTTACTGCCTTCTTATCTAATTTGGTCGAGTGTCTAAATTTCATTTTAAATAAGTTTTAAATGAACGAAGTTGGGTTTTTAGGGATTCGTAGACAAATTTTAAAATGTACGTTATGTCTGTTCATCCGTATGTGACAGTCATTTTCTCCGAAACTATAAGAAGTATACTATTAAAACTTGGTAAGTACATGTATTCTATGAACAATATTAACAGTTTCATACAAAAAACGAAAAAACAACAAATTTTGGTGGTGTCACAAACTTGGAAAAGAAATTTAAAAAAAATCTATCAAAACCATACGTGTATCTATGGATAGGTGTTCAAAAATTGTATTGAAGTTCCTAACATTTTTTTCTAAACTGAATAGTTTGCGCAAGAATCTCTTCCAAAGTGGTAAAATCCGTATGTGAGGACTTTTCTTCCAAGTACTAAGTACCTTACTACCAAAGAATTTACCTAAATGGCATATAAATGCAAGTTAGGTATCGTTTATGATACCTAACTTGCATTTATATTAGAGATTTACGCAGGGATTTCTCCTCTCATTATTTCCTTATCCCGATCTCTGATTTGACGGACGAATATTTTACCGATACTAATCTATTTTCCATTGCATCTGCATTGAATTTTTTACTGATGTGTTATCGACGTCAGTTTTTGAGACTCCCTATTGGTCTACAACATAAAGTAAACAGCGTACTAATTAGTATCAGCGTCTATTTGCAATTCAATGAAAACGGTATCAAAAATCAAGATCATAGCGTGCTTCACTAGTAATACCTACTGATATTGTTATACTGTGGCACTATGATCGTAATATTTAAAATTTATTGGTTGTCAAAATTGCAAAATCAAGCACAGGCCCGTCGTCCGTGAGCGCCGAAACGCGACTGATCAGGCCTGCCGAACGGCGCGCTATATATATGGTAGATATTAAAACATAGTGAATAACTGATACTTTTATCAAGTCAAACTCTGCGAAAGCATCTATCTATAACTTTTAGTGGCTTTCGTTGAGTACAAAATTTAGTAAAAAAAGATCATTAGTTTAGTCATAAACTTGAAAAACTTTTTGAAAAGGGGTAACTTTGGGATTTTTTCTATCAAGTAAAATTCATTAAATCGTGTTATTGACTGCGAATTGCACTAGATTAGATCCTTAACTAATACATATATTTTTTTCAGAGTTTAATACACTATTTTAAAGGTCTTAAAGTTGTTTTAAAATTCAAAATTACGGCCTACACGCCCTTAACGCAAATTCTGACATAGACGTTTATAATTTTTGTAGGATTAATTTTCGTTTAACTATCTCAGGGTCTAAGCAAAAAAATATCTTAAGCTCTGAGCGAGACCAGCAGAATAAGTTGTCCCAAGACAGTCTCCTTAGTAATAAATATCAACTAAGTTGTTCACCGTGGTCTCGAGTAGCGATAACATCGGTATCATTAAGGTTTATACTCTTGTTTACCGAGTTTTCGAGCGTGCCGCAGAGGTAGTGATTTTTTAGAGTCCCGTACGTTTTTTGTTCATAGCCGTAACTATAGCGGACGTAGGAAAAACAGGGACTTCGCGATAGCTATAACTGATTTACTTACCGGTATAAGCTGACCTCTAGATTTATGTTAATTCTGTGCAAACATAGATCAAGTAATAGTAGATTTTGCGTTGTACATATCGAAAATCACAAGGCAGCCTTGGACCAGATCTCGTATGAAAATTAATCTCAAATTCTGGTGTACCTAACTCAGGTACTGGAGTCTTGTTGATACTACGCAACAGACATAACCACCAATACGAGTAGGTATATATATTAATAATTTCGTCAATGGGTACAGTAGACTTGATCGAAACCTTATGTGAATAACAAAACGCAAAAAAAATATTGGTTTTGAGTCGACAACATATGTCAACAAAATTCGGATTATGGAGAATTTCGTTAAATTCTGATGTCATTGACAAACAAACCGTTGTGATCTTTGGTGTGAAGCAGGTTTCGTTCCATCAATTGCATGCGTCCGTCGCGCCAAAAAAGTATCTATCACAAAAAAACTGTGACTTATGTGACTACGTAAAACGAAACGTCTTGCCGCTGGACTGGAATTTTATTAGTAGGTACTTATATTCAGTATCAGCATTGCACCCGTGCGAAGCCGGGCGGGTCGCTAGTATTATTATACTCTCGGACAGATGCAAGTAATGCAAGTAAAGATGTAAGTAATTTATGAACGTAGAAAAATATGCTGTGCATGTTTTAAGGTGTTTCATTGGTGTAATGTATTGGAACTTTTTTGTATTCTGGATACGATTTCTGAATAATGTGTTCTTCTGTTTTGTACCAGGGAATACGACCAATCTGAAATATGCAAACAACATGATTAGTCTGTATACATTTTATAATCATTAAATAATCGTCTTCGTCACATATATCACCGACTTCAAAACACGAGGTTTGACAACTTCGGTTGTATGTTTTTTTCTGTATGTATGTTACGCGATAGCTTTACGGCGTCTTGTCGTTAAATAATCCGACGAAGGTGTGCGCTGATTGGTTCAAAGACCCACGTGCTTTACACCACTTTACTCCCCACCAGCCGCGTGAACAGTGAGAAGTTTTTTTTACAACAGCTCACCTGTCAGATCCTTGGGAAATATGTTCGTCCGCGTTGTTAAATTACCAAATCGGACCGTTTAGGATACATAGAACCCAGATCTGACTCAGAGCACCCCGACTCCACCTAGTCTGGTAGCTACTACTTCTAAATGTTTATAAAAAACGCGGGAGAGAGCTTCTGGCAGTAGTCCACCCGGTGTCAAAACGTGTACCAATACCAAGTAAGGGCCTTTTTAGATTTATCTGACAGGTGAGCCGATGCAAAAAAAACTTCTCACAGTTCGCCCAGGTGGTCTTAGGAGGTAGACGGTAGGTAAGAACTCTAAATAAACACTTGCCAAATGCTTAAAATTAATTCAGAGAACAGTGTATCAATTGAGGAGTAGTACTGTACCGTTAAATAGTACGCTGAGCAATAATTGACCCATTTGTGGATGATTTTACTTGCGGCAAAATCGTAATTTATCAAACGGCCAGGCACCGTTAGTTGATCAATTAACGTTAATTTATTGCGTTAAACAACACATTTCAACCACCGTTTGTTATTTTCCGAAAGTTGATCAACTACCTAGTGAATTGCTCAACTAAAGATTCTTGTTATTTTCCGGTGACATGTATAAGTAGCCCACTAAATGTTTCCCAGTAAAATAATAAAATAAATAGTAACGAATATACAGAAATTAAGATAAGACTATCGTTTACCTGTCCTGTTCTCGTGTTAGTGCCGAGAGATGTCTCATTGCATGTTTTATAATCAATGATATCACCAATCTGAAACAATAATTTACTTATTAATTTAAATGAAATTTGATTTTAAGCTAAGAATTAACACAAAGTAAATTTCATTACTTTTTTTATAATTTTGAATGACGTGACTAGACTGTTTTTTTATTATTATCAGAGAATTTGTGATTGGTATTAATACTCTACTACATTCTTCAAAATGTTTCCTTTAAAAAGTTGAATGAAAAACTATTGAATCAAGCTCAAAATCACTTTTCACAAGGTCAATGCCTGCGACGCTAGAATCAATCGAATTTTTAAGATATTATCTTGATAATATGAACAAACAAGTACAAATAACAATAATTGTATATTAACATGTGAACAAAATTAAGGATTAAGACTAAGAATAATGCCACCTAATTTGACCACTTACTTCTAGCGATATATTATTTTTGTGTCGCATCGCCGCTATGCGATAGCGTTGTTCATCCGCCGTAAAGTAGTAAAAATGGTCCAGTGAAGTAACTCTAGTGATTGCGTCCAAGCGTTCGGTTTGCATCAGTTCGTAAGTCATTCGTCCAACCTGTGAATAGAACTTAACCTACATAATATGTATACCACACCTTTGCCAGGTATCCTACCGCCAAGCAGTTACTGTGCAAACATTACTGTGTTTTGTTTGAAGGGCAATGTTTTCAGAAAAATTACAAGGCTTAGAGATATAACATCTTAGATCACTGGGTGACGAGCGCAGTGCAGTGCTAGGTTATGATTTGAACTCTTCATGTTCCAATAACTGTGTGTCACGTGGCAGGCATATTGCTTACCACCAGGCACATGTACTGCTCGTCTCGCCACTCTATAATAATAAAAAAATGAAAATTAATATTCGTCTGTGTGTACTTTGTAAAATCGTATACTATGCATTTGATCACGTGATGTTTTTTTTTGGGAAATTTGTTTTTCATTAGTTAAAGAAGGTTTCTGAGTTAGTATGGCCAATTTTCGACAGATGGCGTAGCAAAGCAGCTAGTAATCTTAATATATTATATAAATCTCGTGTCACAATTTGTCCTCAATGGACTCCTAAACCACTTAACCGATTATGATAAAATTCGCACACCATGTGCAGTTCAATCCAACTTGAGAGATAGGATAGTTTTTATTTCGATTAATGGGCTTTATGTGACAATATCCGAGCGAAGCCGGAACGGGCCGCTAGTAAATATTATAAATTTTTCCGTCACGCTGTTTGTCCGCGACAGACACCGTGTGCAGTTTTATCCAACTTGAAAGATAGGACAGTTTTTATTTCAGTTAATAGTATTTATATGACAACTAGCGGCTCATTCCGGCTTCGCTCGGATATTGTCACATAGAGCCCATTAATCGAAATAAAACTATCCTATCTCTCTCAAGTTGATCGAACTGCACATGGTGTGCGAATTTTATTATAATCGGTTAAGGTTTAGGAGTCCATTGAGGACAAACATTGTGACACGAGATTTATATATATTAAGATATCTGAGAGGAACGGGAACATGCCGATAGTAAAATAAAAATATTAACCATTGCATCGTTAACATTCCAAAGACTCGAGGTAATTTGAGGTTTGACTTCATTTTTGCAATTAGAACATCTAGACTGTGGAGCACTCCACTCTGTCTTGTCTGAGTGCTTTTATTAGTTAGACTTTTTAGGCTTTTAAGTCCAAAGTGAATACATTTTTTGTAGAGCATGCTCAATTGAAGACCGCGTCGTCACTTAACATCAAGCGAGATGGCGGTGAAGTGCAACCACATAATCTTTAAAATTAATGTAGGTACACTCAAATAAGATGTTTTGTTACTGTACCATATCACAATAAAATATTTTACCAGTATTTATTAAATATACTATTAAAAGCATTGTTGGTACAGACGATAACTTACGTTACTGCTAAATGTAGGGACGACACGGTTACACTGAGATATATGTCGAGATCAAAGAGTTTACATTTACTACGTGTAGAGTTTGCACAAACACTTTACACCGAAAGCACGGATAGAATCTTTCTTGCCTTGTCACTCTTGTGTAAGTGTCATACTTTTGTCGCGACACATTACTCTGTTGCCATAGAAAGTATGAACGTCATCTGCTTACGATCGACACAAAGTAAGTAGGACTCTTGGTAGAGTCCGCCTAGGGAAGTGCCACACCTTTGCCAGTTATTCTACCGCCAAGCAGTAATGTGCAAACATTACTGTGTTCTGGTTTGAAGGGCAATGTTTCCAGAGAAATTACAGTTCTTAGAGATATAAGATCTTAGATCTCTGGGTGACGAGCGCAGTGCAGTGCTAGGTAATGATTTGGACTCTTCATGTTCCAATAGCTGCGTGACACTGTGTTGTTATGTGTCAGGCATGTTGGTTACCATCAGGCACATATCCTGATCGTCTCGTCACTTTTGATATAAAAAAAATTAAGGAACGGTGCGGAAAATCTAACTCTACATATGTAAACTCTTTGGTAAAGATCCATTTGAAAATCAGATAAACCTTCTGAAGAAAAACGATAACTCATTTTTGCGCTCTGCAATTTCTTTGGAAACATTCCCTTCAAATCGGATTACACCAATGTTTGAACACTTATGCTTGGCGGTAGAATAACTGGCAAGGTGTGGTACTTCCACAAGCGGACAGCAAAGAGTCCTACTACTTCTAATTCTTACTAATCAAGTGATTGTTAGAACAGATGACTTACGTTACTACTAAACGTACAGACAACATGGTCACACTGAGATAATATGAAGAGGTCCACAAGGAAACCGGTTAAAGCTTCTGTGGTGTATCGTGACGATAACTTTGCCATCTCCGCTTTGAAGTAATCCCCGTAAAATGTATATTGAGGGTACTTTTCAATAGCTTCTTTCATCACCTAAAATAAAATAAAAAATGAAAGGAAAAATTATAAGTCATAGGAACTGCCGATAGAAGTGAAAACTCAGAGTTTTATAGATTACCTTGGAAACTACTCGTGTGAAATCGGAGGGCGCGGCTATCAGTATGTCCATCTAAAAATGCTGACGCATTTCTAGGTGGCTAATGGCCATGGTCCCGAGTTTACCCGAAATTTCTTAGCATTCCCGAGCTTGACACAAGAATTCAATTCACAGCCCACTAAAAATATATCTCTGGCGCGCCAAAACAAGATTTCACTTCAAAAAGCGAAATTTCAGTAAATACTTGTTGCAGTGAAAACTTCTCTAGCTAGCTTTTTAGCACGAGAAAAACTTATGGGCTCGCGTCACCAACGTGATAATAATTATAGCGGCGTAGAGACACAGCCGAAGTGACAGCGTGTCAAAGGATTGGGATGTGTGTAGATGATTTTTGGATGAGTTAAATCTATCGAGTTCGACAAAGTAGTAAAAAACTGTGAGAGGTTACAGTACGTTTTGGACTTTTATTTATTTTAGAAATAAGGTAAAGTTACTTAAGGAAGGGTCCTTCCTAAATATTACACTATGAGTACTTAAAAGTTAACCTTTTGATGATAAAATTTACGTTACGGACGTATGTGCAATATATAGATTTCATTTGATTTATTTTTCTTTATATCAACTCAACGGACACTAAGGTCTTTGCTTTATTACGTTCTGCTATATTGTTTTGTATAGTACTTATTACAATTGCAGGCAGAAATAATTACCAACTCCGGTATTTAACTATAATACACAATTGAGACGACGACTGGGTGGAAAATATACAAATAAAAATACCATTCTAAGTAGTCTGCCAGGCAGATTATGAAAAATTATGGGAGGCGTCTAATTTCTTTTATCAAATGATTAGTAATCGACAAAGATATAGAGCATCAAATCACCGGAGGTTGGAACAGTGACGCTACGTCTTCGTAAAAAAAAATACAATAAACTGACGTCACTCGAAGCTTCTAAGCATTGTAGCTTAGTAATTTTCTGTTTGTTTGTGAAACAAAAGAAAAACTATTTGAGCAATATTTTTTAATTTCTTACCTGCTCACCATATCTTTTTGAAGTGGAAACTTCTTTTGGCGTCCCTTGACAGACGTCAGGCTTTAAATTGAATTCTAGCGTCACGCTCGGCTATGATAAGAGATCTTCGGATATACTCGGGGCCATGGCAATTGACCATCTAGAAACGCGTCAGCCAATGGTAAATGCTGAAAGTGTGTGGCCTGCCGGTCATGAAATGGCCATCTAAAAATGCGTCAGACAATGGGAAACTCTGACGCAGTTCTAAATGGCCATGCCATAATGGCCAGTCTACGCCCTCCGGTTACACCCGTATAGTTTCAAAAGTAAGCTATTGACGGTATTCGTAGTTTTTTTTATGGCATTCATGTCTTTTTTAGATTTTAGAGTCTTCATCATCACCGCGTCGAAATATTTCAATTGAGTTATGTCCTTTTGCACTACATAGTTTGGTAGTAGTTACAGTAGAAGCTACTTGAGACCAACTGTAAGAAGTAAGAAAAACTTACGTTGGCGTCATCAGTGGCAAGATAGACTCGACGTTGGTCGACAAAGCTTGTCAATTCAAGTTTCTTATAATAATCTTCCACGTGAGACATGTACTCTTCAATATCGTAAGCCTTCGCTTCTACCTTAATTTTGTCCGTACGACGGATATGTACACTGAAATAAATCTTTTAATCTAATCAACGTATTTAAGCCATTTGTTCAATACTCTGAATGAATATTGGTGGATAATTCACATACAACACCATCTGACCCCAAACTAAGCACAGCTTGTACTATGACGGCCAGATAGCTGATACAATTCGTAAATAGTTTTAAATGCATACTTATTACGAGTATAAATAGAAACACACAGACAGAGTACAAACATTTGAATTCATCACACAAATATTTGCACTGGGTGGGAATCGAACCCACGACCCTCGGCTTCGCAGGCAGAGCTACTACCAACTAAGCCACGAGGCCAGTCAAATATGACTAAGAATAATAAGAATATGCAAAAGCAGCCAACTAAATGTTCCTAACGTAAGGAACACAGTTCGTCGAAATCTTCGTCATATTTTTTGTTTAAATAATGACATGTTCCGTTCAAACTTGATAAGTATATTAAATTCCAGGGTAGTAGGTATCGTTTAGGTAAATGCGCTCTATTATTATTCTAGACTATAAAGTTGATTACCATCAGGCGAGAAAGCAGAGAGTCCAGCTTAGCAATCAATGATGAAAAAATTATAACTCATGAATTGATAGCTTACTTTGAAAACTACTCGGGTGAAACCGGAGGACGTGACCATGAGCATGGCTATCTCGAAATGCTTACCCATTTCTAGATGGCCTATGGCCATGGGCTCGAGTTTACCCGTAGATTTCTTACCATTCTCGAGCGTGACGCTAGAATTCAATTCACAGCTCACGAGAAATCACTGTGGTGCGCCAAAAAAGATTTCATTTCATAAATCACATAGAATTATGTTATATGTGCCAGACAAGGAGAATAAAAATGCTGAAGTAATTTTGACCTTACTAATTTTTGACGTTTGATTTTTTTACTTGATTGTGACTGATGTTAAGCGAAGATGCGGTCCATAATGGAGCGCGCTTACCTTTAAGCAGTGGGAACATAAGCTGCTTAAGTACCCTTATATTCCAAAGGCTGGTAGAAAGTTTTGGGTAGGCCATTTCATTAGTTTAGCACTAGTTTTCAGCTTGCCTCAAACAACAAATATTTTTGTAGTGGTAGGTCAATCTGCAGAGTCCGCCTGGGGAAGTACCACACCTTTTCCAGTTATTCTACCGCCAGAGCAGTAATGTGAAGACACTGTGTTCCGGTTTGAAGGGCAATGTTTCAGTGAACTTACAGAGCATAGGTATAAAACATATTTTATCTCTGGGTGACGAATGCAGTACAGTGCTAGGTTACGAATAATGCAGGCTTATTGTCTCGTCACTCTGTATTACATAAAAAATCTACCCATAATTTGCTACTAGTTCTTGGAATATTAAATAAAATTTGCAAATATGTCTGTGTGTGAGTCTAAGTAATTTACCCGACAATAGGTGATTTAAACTGCGTCTTTTTAATGGTTTCCTTTATCACATCCAGTCGTTGTAATCTAATGATATACTTCAGCATCTGGCCCATCCACCAGGAATAAGGATCACCATTCAATCTAATTATCCTGTAAAATAATTTAGCATTCATGTTTTCACTCGTATTTATTGCTGTTTGCTGGTAAGATAAGATATTCATCATCATCATCAGCCCGTGTTCGTCCATTGCTCGACATAGGCCTCTCGTATAATACGCTATTCATCCCGATCCTCGGTCTTACGCTTCCAACCGCCACCAGCCGTCTTTCGTATATCGTCACTCCATCTAGTCCTAAGGCGTCCTACACTACGTTTACCGATTCGCGGTCTTCACTCTAGAACCCGTCCTTAGTGGGTATTGGGTCTGCGACAGATGAGACCGGCCCATTGCCACTTCAGTTTGCTAATACGCTGAGCTCTGTGTCGGTGACTCTAGTTCGAGTTATTGGGCTCAGCGAATTACTTCATTGCGGATGCAATTCCTGAGAGAAAATCCAAGCATAGCTCTTTTCGTAGCTCGTTGAGCGACTTTGATAAGATAAGATATTACAAAACATTTTAAAAGCTGACCCATACAATCTGGCCTCATCGAGAGGCATGCAATATGTCTAGCAAAACAATTTGTATTGCTCTGAATTTATACAATGATAGAAATAATAGTAATGTCAACCATTCTTGTGTCAATAAAAGTAACTTTTATTTGTAATATCTGTGTATTTTAATTAATAAATGATTAATTTATTTATTCAAATTGAGAGTGAATCGATTTTTTCTAGGTAAGCACGCTCCATTTTACACTGCATCTCCACTTCACATCAGGTGATATGGTGGTAGTGTACATCTATAGTTAAACAAATTGCAATGCTTTCTTTACCTTTATTGGTAAGGTCGTCCAAACAACACCTAGTATTTATTTTATCTAGAGTATTTTGCAAGTGCAGATGTTCAAGACTGCCAGAACCACTGTTCCTAACGGTAAAAGAAGTCAGCGAACCAACGTGACAAAATTAAATCATCTATTCATTATCATCATTATCAAGCTTAAACGCTCGATCAAACTCTATCTCAGTAGGTACCTTAGTTTGTTGCCCACTAGCTCTGGCGTTAGATATGTAACTCTCTACAACGGTGCTATCATCTGCGTACCCAAAGATACCGAGGTTCAACAGATCGTTGATATGATGTTGCTCAATAAATAAATAAATAAATATTGGTGGACAATTCACACACAACACCACCTGACCCCAAACTAAGCAAAGCTTGTAATATGGCGGCCAGATAGCTGATATAATACATATATAGTTTTAAATACATACTTATTATACATAGAAACACCCAGACACAGTACAAACATTTGAATTCATCACACAAATATTTGCACTGGGTGGAAATCGAACCCACGACCCTCGGCGTCGCAGGCAGAGTTACTACCCACTAAGCCACGAGGCCAGTCTTGACTTACCTTTGTGCCAAATCTTTTGGGATGTGGTAGGGAAATGCAGGTGGATTATTGTGTCCGTGATCTCTGTATAGCGGTAAATAAACAGCAGTTGCATTTCTTTTATTTACTGAAAAAAATGTTACTTTAAGTTATTCATACAATTTAGTTAACGTGTTTCCTTTTATAATGAATATTCGATCTTGAGAAAATGTGAGCACAGCTTAAAAATGCACTACACGCGTCATACGGAAATATGAGAAGCTTTATAAAATACTTAATTATTTATCAAAAATAATCAAGATTCTGTTCTAAGGTGGATTCAGAATTCAGAAGCAGTTTTAAAAAAGTATTGTATGAAATCAACTCATGATAGAAATTGAATATTACAAAAGCCTACAAGGAAATGTGATAAGGAGCTGCTCAAAAAAAAGTGGCCCAAAATTGGATTTACTCGTATATCGTGAGACGCATATTTATTAAGGATTGTGTAATGTCCTGGATGCGTTTGTAGTCAAAGTGTTTTACTTAATGTGATGCATATAAGGTCATGTATAACAGTTTAGCCTGGCTTTTCTACAGTCGTAACTACGACGCCTGTAGGAATGCCAGGCCATTACAAATACTAGTAAAATGATACGCTTGCAAAAAGACCTGTCAAAGATATTTTTCATAAGTTTCTCTATAACAAAATAAAACAGTTTAATAGTTTTAATTTTTGTGTACTTGGAGCATACATCCAAATTTGTGATATTTTTCGGGCATTTTACAAATAAATAAGCAGTTTAATTTTAACTCGACAATAGCTCTCGCGTAACGCACTAAAAGCCGGGTCACACAGGGGCGGGAGCCGCGAGAAAGCGATCGCGATCCGGGACGGCAATTTTTTGTAATATTCGAATTTGTATGCAACCTGACACATAGAAAGCGGGAGCGATCCGGCGCGATGCGATTTCCCGCGCGACAAGATCGTGACGACAAACAAGAGATCGCTTCGCCATGCTTCGCGGGAAGAACGCGCGACGGACGGCCGGCGCGGGCGCTGTATTCTACGGTAGTCAGTACAAGCTGTCACACAGGACAGAGCGTTCGCGTAGCGATCGCGATCCGATCTCACGAGTTGTATTTTTTTACAACGTAAGGTCGTGAGCAATTTGATCGCTTTTGGTGTCACACCGGCTGTGTTCTCGCCATCTGCCCGCCGCGGGCTGCGGGCAGTAGCTCTGTGTGACATGATACGGACCGCTATCGCTTTGCACTCGATCGCTATCGGATCGCTTTCTCGCGGCTCCCGCCTCTGTGTGGCCCGGCTTTAAATCCCAATGGTTACGCCAAGAAGCGTCACTCGATCACATAAAGTTTACTGTTGATAACACCTATGGTGATTTGAAAATTACCTTCGAAAGGTCTGTTATACTAACTCAAACGCAGAAGGTACTCATAAATAAAAAAAATTGCGAAACTCACTGTCGTAAGTATATACTTTTCTACAGTTGATTCTTGTACATGTGTCGGATATTGGATAGAATATATTAGTCCAGTTGTATATCGGATGCCACCATTTAATGTTTGTTAATATCAAAGTTCTTTGCAAGGCGTATGCGTTTACTAGGCAGTAGGCGATATGGTGAAGAGCACAACCAAAGCCATAAATCTGAAAAAAAAGTTACCTATTACAGGAAATGAAATTCGTATATTTCCAGATTTTACATCCATTAATAAAACTACATATATTAGCAACACAATGATAGAATAATTAATCGTCATCGTCAGGAGGTTCCTCACTCTGCAGCCCTAACCACTGGTAGCTTGGGCCCTGCCCCGCTGCTGGCGCCAAAGTAGGTTTAGGTTTTTATAATGTTGTTTTTTGATACATTTATTGATATTGTAAAAACCTAAATTTAAGAAAATTGATTAAATGACTAATGGTAAATAATAGTAGGCAAATAATAATATGATAAATTAACAAATTATGGTATGGGTCTATGATATGCCCTCCACGTTTTATGGAGTGGACTATTCAAGTTACGATTGATCTAGTCGGGAGAAAGACAGCTGCCAATCCATAGTCTCTGGTTTGTATCCCACACGAACCACTGCCTTTTCGAAGTCATAAAGAAAACCTAAAATCGGTTAAGAAATCCATAGTGAGGAACATGTTCCTAGCATTTTAAGAGGTCATTTGTTTCAATCGAAATTGTTTCAGGATTAACATTCCAAACACTTTAACAAAAAAGTGTCGCTATACTTTTGTGATAAGAACGTCTATTTTGTGGAATGCATTGCCTTCATAGTTTTTTTCCGATGGTTAATTAATCGATTTCTTGTAGGTAAGGATGCTCCATAATAGACCACATTGTTGAATAACATGAGGCATAATGGCGGTCAAGTGTAAACTCACAACAGTTACAAAAAGATTACAATGCGAAAATAGTTGTTTTCATATAAAAAAGTGACGATGTTGGAAAGGGGTTTATTTTCAGAAACTCTTGTCATGGTTTCGTGACAGAAAAACCGAAAACTTTTTCCTCATATATTCCGCAAAGCTAATGATACGTATGTTACGTCCCTATCATTTCAGTTCATAGAAAATAACGTCGTGTTGTATTTTTTGAAGATAGGGTACTTTTTGGCACGTTAGCTTAAAATAATGCGAGATTTTTTTTATAATGCGCACGCATGCCGTCATGAAACATAGAAGAAGATAGCTAGTGAATATTTTAGTAAACATTATACATAACTTCAGGGTAATACTTCTTTCGTTAAAGAAATCTATTCGTTTAGACTTCTTACGTAGTGATACTTCCTCTGTGCTTCTTACCATGAGGAAGAAGTATTAGATTAAGAACTCGCGGCGCCATTTTCATCGGCGCCCGGTTGTGGAACTATAAAAGAGTTTCAAAACTCACGAGAACGCTTATTTCAGACAGGCTATTTTTGAATAGGCACGGATAACATAACTACCTACTTAGTCGGTTAGTAAGATAAAAAAAAATATATTGGACACATATTTTTTCTTTTGTTTCAAAAACAAGAATTAACAAAAATAAAGAACTTAGTATTTTCAAGCGACGTCATTTCATTGTACTATTTTTACGAAACCATGACGTCACAACTCCCCAGTACGGGAGTTTGATGATTAATTTATTTGTAAATTTTTAATATAGTTACAATAAAAAATGTGTGCCCATCTTTTTCCATAATATACCCGACAGATTAATACTAGAATGGTATATTTTTTGACCCAGGGAACTATCATCTCAATTCTTACCTCATGTCTACAGACGAGCGTTTTGGCTCCAGGACAGCTTCGTGGGTTCTGTAGGTTATGTAGCCTACGTTGTATCAAGTCACTTAAACTGGCTGCTTCTCGTTTACGCCATTCTTCGAAACCATCTAATGACGGAAGTCGCTCTTGATCCAAAAGTATCGACCTGATGACATGTTTGCAATTATACATCTTTTGGTGCGTTGAGGAAAAATTGGGACAGTATGTTTTTGCGATTCGCGCACACACCGTTACGAAAAACCGATACCGGAAGTTAGGTCAACATTTTAACTACTTACTACTACCACAGTATAAAGAAATACTACCAGTAGTTTCGCCTTTGGTCTTGGAAGAAACGCCGATGATGTCTAGACATGGGTACGGTTGTCGCAAACAAAAATGCTTATTACCAAAATAATAATAAAACATACGGAAGACGTCAGCCCTGAGCCGCGCTCCTGCAATACTAACATTGTAATGTAGACAATGCAGGAGCTCGCTTCCCGCGTCCCACCCCGCACGATTGCCCCGTCTAGACGGCAAAATTATTTTTGTTCGCAACTTAGTTAACTATTATCATGTCCTTACCTTTTTCGGTTTGCTATTTCATTAAGTATAGTTAACCTCTCTTTCGAATTTAACTTCCCGTTAAGCATCTTTTTAAACTGATATTTCATGTAATACCACAATTTTTTGGTATTTGAATAGATTCTCCGCCTAACATTCTCGTATGACTCAGTTGGGCGTTTCTTCTCTAGCAATGCGTTCAAAAAATCTAATTCAAGGTGAGAGTTATTCATGAACCTTCAAAAAACACAAATGCTTATATTATTATCATATCATGTAATCGTATACCTACTTACAATAAATGTAAAAGTTTGGATGTTTTTTTCTCAACCACGTCGGAAGGTCAACAGGATACAAATAGAGAGCCAAGGCTATAATTCACCATGGGTTGCGTGGCTCGGGAACCTCCACGTGGTGCACCCTGGGCATCACACAACAACTTGCCTCGGTGGCATCTTGTTGTGTGATAGCGAATCCCGGCCGACGCTGGGAACTTCTACACGCGCTCCTCACCCCCCGAGCAGAGCGTGTAGAGGTTGGGGAGAGACTGGACTGGAAGACTGGAAGACTTGGGAAGATTACTCGGCTGATATATCGACAGAGTAAAATTCCTAAGTCTTCCAGATGAGAGTCCTCCACGAGCACTGTGATTAGCAGAGTGCTGTCTAATTTTCAAAAGTTTTATTTTTCAAAGTATCTAATTTTCATACCAACCATTTGTTCTGGTTTTTAATATAGTAGAACTTTACTCACCCGGAAATATTTCTAAGCTTTGCAATTAGGCGCTTGTGACGCTGTTGCAACGCATTTAACTGTGATAACACTAAATTTAAATTCTCACGAACGTTTGTAACTTCATTTTTGGAGTTTCGGCATCTGAAAGAAAATTTCATTTTCAAATATAAATGTGCGATTGCCTGGAAGTAATTGCTTTTAGTCTTCCTCTTCTCTCTTCCTTTTCTCTTCCACGTGAATAAATTAGCGATTGACAACCTATATCCTCTGGCATCGGCTTCAAATATATGAGTGGGTAGCGCTTATAATAATTGTAGTATTTTCAACTTCCACTCTTGGTTTATGGCTTTTATTGTGGCTTAGCCTTACAATTTCGCCAATGTCAAGTATAAATATAATATATTACGTAGAATATAATACGTCAAAGCGCCATTTTTCCTTTTTACCTAGGTAAAACTCTTGTAGTATTTTATTTTTCGCATTTGAGTGCCTGTTTGTGGTTTTGAAGTTGATTTTGTTTGTTATGTTTTAAATGAAAAAACGTGCGCACCTATTATGTCTTAAATGGATTCAGTATTAAAAACTGAAACATACAAACTCTACAGCATAGATAAACTGAATCCAAAACCTGCTACCAGTAAAATCGTGCCCAAAATTCTGGCCCCATTGCCAGGTTTAAATGGCGTTGGTTGACAAATGGGTTGAAAAACCGGCCGTTAAGAAAAAAGCCAAAGGCATTTATTTTTTCTCTGTTTACTAAAACTTACATACAAAAATACAGGACTTTATGAAAGGCTATTCATTTTTTTATTTAGCAAATCCAGAGACACAGGAGTTGTAAGCTTTGTCATTTGGGTTTTATTTTTACATATTTCTTGGATTAGGAGAAGAAAACAATAATAATTAGGGAATATTTAAACATAATTCTAGTACTCTTTAGTCCATTTTTTTATTTTCTGTTTTCTAAATCGACTTCCTCCGACTCAGAGTCTTCAACACGTCCGCATTTTTGTCACTGGTCTTTTTGTAAATTGAACTCTCAGATGGCCTTCGGTTACACATCCTACCCTCACCATACGTGTCAAGCAACCAGATTCGCCGCCGAACCCGAAACCCTACTTTAATTATCAAGTAGATCAAAAGTGTCACAATACTCGTATGCAATAAAATCAAAATTTCGTTAGGAATGTCAGAATTAATTAATTCTGTTGGCAGTGATTAAATTCATATTCACTTAAACAACAAATTGTTATGAAACAATTAAATTCAATTTAATATGGTTCACGCTTTGTAATCATTTTTTGAAATTTATCTAGAAATACGTAGTAGTTTACAAAATATGACCGAGTTGTTTTAGCTGCAAAAATATTTGACAAAGTTATTTCCGTTATGTTGTGAATGAATTATTTATGTTATTATCCCAGAACTATTTCGGCTGGGGCTACTGTTTTGAGTTTTATATTTTCTTACTATAAATACACTCGTTTAAACAATAGCCCAATTGAATCAACACAGTCAAAGCAAGTTCTGATTTATAATTTTTAAAAGCTTTAAGCTTTTTTTTAACAAATTTAGGCACGAAATTTTAATGAACTTACATTTTAACAATTTAATACGATAATGTGTACTCACCGAAGTTGTAATATCAAATATGTGGGATACAGAACAATAGTGAAAAAAATCATCGGTAACAATCGAGGATACATTGTTTTTTCTATCATGGCTATGGTGGTTTTTACCTATATATGATATGGAGAAAATGATATGAAAAATTAAGCCGACTAGCACCCCTTCGGTTCACGTAGTTGCTCGCGTAGTTTCCACCCCTCTACCGTCTAATTGAGCTTAGCTATTGCTATCTCTATCATTTCAATCGAAAAGAAAAGAGATGATAGTAGATAGACCAAAGAATTTACATATACTACGTATAGAGCTGGCACAAACACTTTACTCCGAAAGCACGTGTAACATCATTCTTGCCTTGTCGCTCTTGTGGAAGTGTCTCATACTTTTGTCGCGGCACATCATTCTGTTGCCATAGAAGGTATGCACGACATTTGCTTACGATTGACACAAAGGAACCGTGCGGAAAATCAAACTCTATACGTAGTTTATGTAAACTATTTGCGATGACTATGTAAAAAATCCACTTTTTTAAATGCTTCTACAACATAAAGTATAATTTTTTTTTACATCTATAGTTATGAAAATCAGTAATAAGTATTCAGAATAATGACAAAGGTTTCAAACTGTCTAATACGCTCACTGCAACATTGCACTTTTTAATTTTCTGCTGTCAAAATGTATCGTTTTATT
Organism: Ectropis grisescens; assembly: GCA_017562165.1. Classification (NCBI taxonomy): domain Eukaryota; kingdom Metazoa; phylum Arthropoda; class Insecta; order Lepidoptera; family Geometridae; genus Ectropis; species Ectropis grisescens. The sequence continues at coordinate 11,523,266 of CM029794.1, read as the reverse complement.
TGTCAGTTAAACGTAAACCTAGTTACAGTACAGAATAACGTTTAAGGGTTCAACTTAGTTATTTATAAAATACACTGTGACTTGCGTTTTAATCAGTCGGACGGACAACACTGAACCACATACTTCCAATAAGAATTTGGTAAGTATTATAGGTACGTGTTTACAAAACATGGCTTCAAATCATCTAACTTTGTTGTTTATGTTTATTGTTTGGAAAATTGATCTCAAAAACGCCTGCAATGTTATTGACTCATATTATGTTTTTTTCCTGTAAGTAGCTGAAATCGATGAATTCTTTTTTACAAGCCATCCGCCGAATTGTATTTGACAAAAATAAATACAAAATTTGTCACGTTTTTCGTTCCCGTAAACATTGAGAAAGTGTTTAAAATATGATAATTATTTATTTGTAATATAACATTTATATGTTTTTATTACAACATATATTAAACATATGTTTATACATATTCAACACAATTCACAGTTTAAAGTATAGATTTTGATTGTTTACATTCGATGTCTTTGGTTTAAAATTATTTTTATTCACATAATTAATTTCATGATTGACGTTGACATCACTGTGTCTCAGTTTGAAGAGCAATGTGATTCCAGGGAAATTGGTGGGCATAGAGATAAAGTATCTTATATTTTTGGGTGACGAGGACAGTTGAGTGGTAGATAATGCTTTTGAAATTTTCATGGTCCAATAGCTGTGTGACACTGCTGTTATTGCGTACCATCAGGCACATGACCTGCTCGTCTTGTCGCTCTATATTATAAAAAAGGTTCTAAATACTTGACTCAAGGTATGACTCTGCTTTTAACTCTACTGTTTTTTAACTTTTGTACGTTTATACTTGACCGCTATCTCGCCTGCTGTTAAAAACAATACAGCGTGATTACTTAGAAGAAACGAATTCACTCTAAATTTGAAGACACCAAGACTGTCTCTACTCTTAGTCAAATGTGGACATACAATAATAATAAAAAAACAGTCAAACCTCTTTGTCCAAGTCTTGAACGCTAACCATGAAACAGTGCCACTTTTTGAGCTGCAAGCTGTAATATGGAAAATAAAATTAATGTCCCCATAATGATAATATGGTAGGTACCCTTACTTCCATTTTCCTGCCAACCTATTAAACTCTCTGTCCAACAAATTTTAAACTAAAACTACCCACAGTTTACACGATCGGTGTTGCACTAACTCACAAAGAGCTTATACTATACTAGCAGTCCTATACGACGTAGCCTGTAGCTTAACAACAACTAACTTTAACGGTATAAAAATTAACCTATGTGATAATCCAGGTAATGTACTACTTACTATGAATTTAATTTTATTCAAACCCGTTATTACAGAGATATGCGAGAACAAACAAATACACCCACATATCTTCATAAATTTGTTTCAACTTTTTAAATTAATTTTATTATGAACGTACACCTCCACGTTCAAACACAGTTGAAAAATTTAAGATGAAATTACTATCCTCTGATTTTAATGTAGTTTTACTGTTCATCAATAGGAGTATAGCATATTATGTCGTCTGATTTATTCTGTTGGGGTTCAGGACCTATTCTCACAAAGAGAGGATTTCTTTTTAATAGACATGGAGTGACGATACGACCAGGATATGTGCTTGATGGTAAGCAACATGCCTGCCACATAACACCACAGTTACATAGTTATTGATGAAGTGTCCAAATCATTACCTAGCACTGCACTGCGCTCGTCAACCAGTTGAACTCGATCTGGTTAGTAGTTTTTTTAGTACGTCATAAATACACTATAATTAAAATTTTCTTTCAAACTTAACACGAACTATAAGATCTTTTGTATTATGTTACTTGCTGCTACGGAGCCCTTAATGGGCGAGTCCAACTCGCACATGGTCGACTTTTTTTTTTAATTTCAGGTTTGGCGTTTTTGCAAAAGTCGTCCATACTAATGAGTATAACAAGCCATTGTTGGTTTCATATAGATGTTATGAGTGGCTCAGTACTAGCGTATGTCTAAGTCTACACGTCCATCCACATGCCGCCCCCAAAGTCAGGTAATAGCCCTCACAATGCAAACGAGACCCCCACTTGAATTTTAAGTGAGGACTAAGTGTGAAGTAATGCCAATTTTTACGAGACACCCCTGAGTGGAATATGTGATGAGGCAGCCCTAAAGAGTTATGGGTTCCCCGTTTTTCGGGGTAATAGGAAGGATTAAGTTGTTTGTTGATGTTTTTTTTCCCGAATCATATTTTAACAGAAAGATGTAAAACATTTGGTGTTACTAGCAACGGTATAACGACTTTACCTATTATTAACCATTACTTTGATGAGATAAAAAATTATGTATTCTCGTTCTAATATATTGTCTATATTATGTGTTTCAAATCTCAACTTGATCTGTTGAACCTTTCGGACGTGATTGAGCAGCAAACATCTAAACATTCAAATTTATAGAATAAGTACTTAAGATTTTCTACAGCTCTAAGCAATTCAGCCGATATTTCCTGCACTTTTATAAGAATATGACTTTAAGATATTTTTTGGTGGGATTTGTTATAAATATCTTTTCTAATTTTTTATCAATAAATAAATAAATATTGGTGGACACTTCACACAAAATATCATCTGACCCCAAACTAAACAAAACTTGTATAACTATGACTATGAAAGCCAGGTAGTTGATATAATACTCTAAATAGTTTAAAATACATACTTATGACGCGTAAAGAATACCCAGACAGAACAAATACTTGTATTCAGCACACAAATATTTGCACTGGGTGGGATGTGAAACCACGACACTCGACTTCCCGGGCAGCTACCAACTAACCCACGAGGCCAGTCAAATAAAATAAATAAATATTGGTGGACAATTCACACACAACACCATCTGACCCCAAACTAAGCAAAGCTTGTGTGATGGCAGCCAGATAGCTGATATAATACTTATATAGTTTTAAATACATACTTATTATACATAGAAACACCCAGACACAGTGCAAACATTTGAATTCGTAAAACAACGCTAATAATACTTTCACTTCCTACTCCCTGTTTTTTGTGTGATCCATTGTAGAGTATAAAGAAATTTAAGAAAATTTATCCTTCGTCAATGTCAAACAAATTAACACCAACATATTCTACACTCATCTAAAATAAACACGACACTACATACACAAAGCATATTTATTAAATTACCTAGTATATATTTTATATCCATTGTCATCATCATCAACAGCCCACTAAATGTTCCCACTGCTGGGACTCGGACCTTCTCTCGCAAGGAGAGAGTTAAGGCCATAATCCACCACGCTGACCCAGTGCGGGTTGTAGGATAACACATGACATCGAAAGATTCTAGGTACATGTCGGTTTCCTCACGACGTTTTCCTTTGCCGTTTTAAGTTAGACGTATTACGCACATGACTTCGAAAAGACAGTGGTGCGTGTGGGGTTTGAACCCGGGGTCTCCGGATCGGCAGGCGCCGTTCTCCCGACTAGACCAGCCGTAACTTCCATATCCATTCCATAGCCGTATCCATTGTACCTATACCTAATAATAAAAATAGTATTATAATATTATCCATAGTCTTTTAAAAGTCTAGACACATATTATAAAATTTTCTAAGCCATCGCGTAAATTCTTATTTAGAATTTCCATAATCCTAATAACTATTACTTTAAACTGTTTTCTAAATTATATTATGAAATACATTCAAAGTAACATTTTAAATGTGTAACTTGGTAAAAAAATATTTTATGAGGGATCACCTCAACTGTCCACAAAACAATAAAACATCTAATACGCCACAACTTTCAGTAAATATATACCTAGATTAAGTCACAAAATCCTGAAATTAGTCACCCTCCCTAACGCCACAGATTATAACCTAGAATTCATGCCACTTTATCCCGTGACGAAAGTTCGTAACTGTACTAATTTCATAAAACAACTTTTAATTACCAAGTGAAATAAGATTGTGGCGCTTTTCATCTAGCAGACCGAGAATTTGGCTTAGTGTATAGTCCCGAACCCAAGCCATAGTTACTATGATAGTTAGTATTCAGTTTTTGCATAGATTATGGCAAAGTTTGTATAAAGCGAAGGCACCTTTTAATAAAACCGTGTTACTTGTTAACGCGAGAATAAACGGGCGATCCACGAAAATACGACGCCGAGAATGTTTTAATTTTGCAAAGATTGTTATCTTGTCCCTGTCCGTTATTCTTTGTCTTCATTATTTATTCGAGATTTTTAATTAAAATAGTTATCTGAGGTAGCGGGAGCAAGCCATGTGAGATGGACAGAGGTAGGCTAAGATTGGCTAAATATTTTCTTATTATTAATTTGCAATCACGATTGATTCTAGATATTTCTAATCCTATTTGTAGGTATCACACTGCACATTCTTTAGTATGTAGTGGTAGGGCTCTATGCAAATTCCGTATCGAGAAGTGCCACACCTCTGCCAGTTGTGTCAAAACATTTTCTTATGCTCTTTCTTTTGTTTTTTTTTTAATTGACGTGTAAATTGTACATTTATGAATAAAGTACTTTGACTTTATCGTGTCTTAAGAGCTCCCAACGCCATCTAGTGACGATCGAGTTAGATTAAACCAAAGAGTTTACATGTACTACGTACAGAATTAGAACAAATGCTTTACACCGAACTTGCACTTGTCTTGTCGCTCTTGTGGAAGTGGCATACTTTTGTCGCGCCACATCACTTTGTGGCCATAGATTACATACTCGTCATCTGCTTACGATTGGCACAAAGGAATCATGCGGAAAACCCGGATCTATTTACTTATTCTTTACTTAGTATAAAATCTATTAGTATTAAAACACGTCAGTAACTAATCTTGCACGAGAGTGCATAGCTCTATGTCAAAAGAACAAAAACTTTGATTAACCCCCGCCTACTATTTCATATTCATTCTTTATTTCATTCATTATTATATTCTGCTAGCAGTGAAAAAAATAATGTGATTCGCCATTTTGTGTTGGCGGCCATCTTGGATTTGAAATTTGTAACAGTATAAAGTATTCAACTAGTCAAGCCCTATCATTTGATACCCATATTGAGGTAAGATGTGAAGAAATACCTAAGAAATCCCATACGTTTGAGCTCTACGGTGCTATAGAGAGACACACATACAGACAGACAGACATCGACGTCAAACTTATAACAAACACCCCTTTTTTGGTCAGGGCTTAAAAACGCCTTCAACTAAAGCACTCCACAAAAGTTTCATAGTGTTCTTCCTCAGACAGAAGTCAAGTCGTTTTATAGCTAATTTCTGCTACCCCGTCATCTAACAAAAGAGTCTTCATTCAATTATGAGTATACTACACTTTTACTGCGTATCCTAAATCGCCCAAGACAAATTGTCAAATACGGCTAAGCGTCGTACCTAATGGCAACCTTCCCGAAATTTTAAAGTTGACGTAAACAAAGTAAAGATTAATTACAAGGGGAATTGCTTTTGTTCTGTCGAAGTTTAATGCGGCAGTCATTCTAACTTGATTTAATGACTGGGAAGAAAATGTAGGCGTTTAGAATTATGGGACTCGAAGTTAATCAATCAACCCAAACTGGACTGACAGGATTGATCTTGTATGACAGTCTCGGAAATGGGATTGCAAAATAATTTGTGTTTTTTCAGATTGTAATCAGTGTTGGCACAGTTGTCTGAAGTGTCTTATCAAGTTTAGTACTTTCATTACAATCCAAAAAGAAGTATTTACTTTTTAATATATATTATAGACGAAGCAGGACATCATGTGTTCTAAGATAAGCAACACGCCTGCCCATAAAAATAGACCATGAAGAGTCCTAATGGTTAACTTGCACTGCATTGCACTGGTCATCCAGAGATGTTATTTAAGACGATTTATTTATATGCCCTGTACCTTCTCTGGCAAACGTTGTCCTTAAGAGGCAACTGGAACACAGTGGTGTTTGCAAATTATTATTGCTTGGTGGTTGAATATCTGGCAAAGGTATGGTAAGTACTTCCCAAGGCGAACTTTTCAAAGAGTCCTTCCCTTACAAACTACTTTATTTTAGTTAGAAAGGTCGTGGAAAAATATATCATTGATACTGTAATGTAGATAAATTAATACTGTAAAATCGTAAGTGGTTTAAAATAACCAGAAAACGTTTAGGTGTATCCGTGTATATTACATATAATAACGTTTATTCTTTTCGAGTTGTAATCGGACCGGCTACTGGACAACAGATATGAGTGGTAAATGGGGGAAAATATTTGTTAAGTTAATATTATTATTGACATTTAGTATTCAACGAAACATTGCCGCCATTGTAGCTCATTTTGAAAACTTTTGCGTTCAAAAAATTACTCATTGTCAACATTCGAAACGCTCACAAGATATCAAAACAGGATTTAAAACATCACGCCATTCTTACAAAATAATGAAATACAGAATATTTTGACTATAGGTGTTTAATGAATTTACTGAGACTATAAATTACTCAACACCTATGATGCGATTTAGTACAAGACAGAGTGAACAAACAAATAAATAATTTTAACAAAAAAGAACCGACTTTCAACGGAAAACTTATAAAGTAAAAAAGTTATCCTCGATTTCTCTAGGATATCATCATCAGATCCTGGTTTCCTTATCATGGTACCACCCTTGGAATATCTTCTTTACAACAAAAAAGAATTATCAAAATCGGTTCATAAACGACGAAGTTATCCACGAAAACACATAAAAAAAAACATACATACGGTCGAATTGAGAAACCTCCTTTTTTAAGTCGGTTAAAAAGGTAAAAAGTCGGCATTTATTATTACAGGTAATTAATAATTATTATTACAGATAATATTAAAGTTAATAACTAAATTAATTAAAGTAAATTATATTCCTGGCATGTTGAGCCTCGATACGAAATGAAACGTTAAAATTGGAATTGCTTGAAAGTAAAATTGATGTACTACCTATTATAAAGACTAAACCAAAACACAGTACAAGATAATATACCGACTAAGTTATACTTAATAAAATATACAAAAATAATCTTAAAAACAAAGACGAAGAAGTTGATGTACTTTTGAGCAGCCTATTAAAAATATGATAACAAAATTCACAAAGAAAATAAAGTTTGTTCAAGGTGCTACAAAGCAGAACAGTTGACACAATAACTCAATAATGGATTCAACAACTCAATGGAACCTCTGTCACCTCTCGTCTCAAAGTTTACTTGTTCGACGACATTAATTCCCGGTGGGCCATACTACAGATTGATTTATTGGAGATGTATAACTTTATATCTATGATGAGTTGACTGTCATTTCACTGACCAGAAGACAAAATAAAAATAGACTCAGTAATATATTATTTCAAAATCTATGTCATAAAAGCAGTATATAACATCAATGATATAATATCAATCAGTATATAATATCATATGGCGATGAAGTGATAACCTGTCATTGATAAAAAAAAAACTTTGATTATGCTTGGATAAGGTTATCATAATTTTTTACTAATTTCAAATATTTTTATCATAGCCAAATAAATAAAGATATAAGCTACTAAAGCACACAATTAAAAATTAAAAACAATAAATTCATCGGTCACATAACCCACCCCTAACGGTACCAGGCACAAAGGTGCCCACTACACTGGCAGCATTACCACGCAGAGCAGCGATGGTTGGCCAAGAATAAATAATAAAAATGAATAGCGACGGACAATATTTGTGCTAAGTACAAGCCGGATCAGCCAAATAAATTGAAATAAAAAACAATCGAGAATTTTACGACTGCCCAATCTAATGACGTGGTCTATTTCGCGCATTTCTCACGCTTTGGTGTTGCAATCACTAAAATATTAATTCAGCTAGTCGATGGTTAAATTAGTTCAAGAAAATATAGACTCTGTCCTTTTAGACCTTCGTATTAAAGTCGTCTCGTCTCGTCTCGTAGTGCCAACCGGCGGACAAGCGCCGCTATTGCCAAAGTTACGTTATTATTAGACCGGCAATAACCATTATACAGGTTGACATAAAAATGTAAGTGATGATAAATCGATAGCTGAATGTGATATACTTGGGACATTAAATAATTTGGTGTTCATACATAGAGGCATGGATCTCACCGTATTTTCCATAACACTTATGAGCGCTGGTTCACACGACGCACAACCAACACAAAAACAATTAAATGTTGGAGTGACATTTATTTTATTTACCAATATTTTTGGTATTTTTTACACAAAACAATCTACCCCAAAACTAAAAAAAAATATGAATGATAAAATTATAGCTTTTATTAATCTTAATCTACGAGTACATACACTTATTGCCATTAGCGTAGTGTTGCCGTCATCATACTGCATACGTAATAATTACGTACATAATTAATGAACTTGAGCATCTTGATTTTCCATAAAATCATCATGTCAGTCAATCAGTGGATAATTTAATCCTGGAAAGGTTTTAATAAGACGGTTAAATTTATGGAGTTTATATTTTTACGCTCTGTTTCCTACTTATTAACACATGTTTCCTCTCTGTCTTAAATTAGTCTGCACCTTAAGTTTTCAAGGTGGTACGTCGTTCTTAATTATTCAGATGTCATCGAGATCTTGTTGAATTTCTGAGTTTCAGTTTAGTTTATATGCAGTGCTTATGTTCTGTTATGAAGTACGTAAAACTTCAGGTTACAGCAAAATAAAGTTACCTATCATTTAAAATTAAAATAAAAGATGAAGATGAGAGGTTAAAACAAGGTAAAATCGCAAAATAGTTCCCAAGACTCTTTCTTGTGAATCAGATGGCTTCGTCTCACCTATGCTATTATTATCTAACATAAATTGATTTTATCAACACGATTTCTTCGATAGATCCGATGTTGTCGACCCATCTGGATGGTAGTTCTCTAACGGAACTTAGGCAAACGGGAGCCACTCCATCAGCGATCTAAAATCTGCTCCACCTGCCGTTACCATGTCCAGCTATGGTATGGTACGGTATGGTGTTTGACTTGCACGAAACATTTAAATTATTTGTCGATAATATGGCATGATTGGTATTAAGTCTTACTAAAGATAAATATTCGTATGCATACCAATATATTTTTATGTTCCACGTCTTAGTGTTTCATACGCATGTACAATTATACAAGTTATATTTCAGCTATTATTTAGGTCTCATAGTATAAGATTCGTGTTACTTGGGGCTAGCTATTGTTCAAAGAGAAATGTCAAACCATTAATGATTTCATATTCAACAAGTTTGTCAATTTTTTTATCCTACTGACCCTTTTTGAGCCATGTTCTGATTACTGTGACTCAAAGAAACCTGCTCAGACGAAGATGATCTTCAAATTCACTGATTCTCGAATACTTTCCTTGAATGACAAAATTATATAATACAACTACACAAAGGAACAAAAATAGATGTTCAAACTGAGTGTTCAAGAAAGGGCGAATCAATAGACCTTCCCTGCCGTACCATAATCCCTATCGTTCAATTTAATATCAATGGCCGATAACACTTACACCGCATTAGCTTTCAGGTAAGATGCTGCCAATATTTGAAGTAGTCTATTATCTAGAGAAGGTCTGAATATGGGGTGACTATACTAGAGATAACTGAAGACACAAAAAATGTTGTTGCTTGGTATTTTTTACACAACTTCATCTAAACTAAACTGGACGAATCTTACGGAAACCTAATAGCCGAAATGACAATTAGTAGCAGATCCCGCTTAGACTGCAGGCCCGTTAACAAAATTTATGGGTCATATGATACAGCAGGAGACTTATGTAGGATGATAGAAGGGTATAAAGTAATAAGATTGAGCACTATGCCGTCACTTGTAAGCTGTGCAACTGAGTGCAGTTGAAGAGGGGGGTTCTAAACCTTGATCATTTCTCCTTTTCGCATGATTTTTGTACGGCGTTGCGGAATAATAGATTAGAGGAGGTATCACTATGAATCTATATTTTTCTGGAAAGATTCTGAGTACATGCCGGTTTTCAAACTCGATTTTTTTAAATTTGAATCGGGCGTTTTCACCACTAATCACCACGGCTTAGGTACATAGGATCAGTGCAGAATTCCATTTATGAAAGCAAAATTATTTGCTTGTAATTTTTTTTATTCTCAATAACTCCACAAACTAAGGGATCCGTGATTTTTGTAATGTGTTCATTTTTAACACTAGGATATTAGGGGAAGAAAAAGGAAAATTGTAGGGAATAGTTATTTTTAGTCTGATTCTTCCGCTAGTTGGATATTGCTAATACATCCAACTAGCGGTCCAGCCATACATACATACAGCACTTAAGTATCACGGAAGTATCCAATGTTGAGATTTTTTGAAATTAGTGGTTCATTAGTAGAGGTTATATAGTTCTTGAGATTAGCGCGTTTAAACAAATTAAATGTTGAACTTTATATAATTAGTATAAATAAAGAATTTTGTTATGTTTATTTATCAAAAAACAATACGTTTTATTAGTTTCCTCCAGCCTCATAGTCACACTAGCCATAACTTCCTCGAAACTGCCCATAAGCGACGCTTTAAGGAAAAAAGCGCTGTGAAGCGGTTTTTTATCTTCCAAAGCTCGTGATATGATCTGTAGGAGTTTTTCATTCATTTTAGAATATTGTTATACGGCGACTCAAGTTCTCAAGGAGCTTTTCAGACTTTATTTTTAGGCGTCGCACGATATTGTTTTAGGTCTCGGGAGAAAATTAAGGTCGAGCAAAGTAAATTTTTGATGAAATTAACGCGCTTCTCAAGTGTTGCTGACTTTAATTTTGTATAACTGTATCAAAAAACACTAGATACATTAGAATGATCGTATATTTTATTGCAATTAACAAACACCCTATGCAGTTATTTGGTTTTCTTTACCATGTTTACCGCCTAGGTATGTAAAAAGTCACCAATCAAAAACTTCCACGTGGTGCACCTTGGCCATCACACAAAAACTTGCCTCGGTGGCATCTTGTTGTGAGATGGAGAATCCCGGCCGGGGCTGTTAACTTATACACACGCTCCTCACCCCTGGAGCCATGCGTTTAGGAGTTGGGGAGAGGGACTGCCAGACTTGGGAAGGTTACTCGGCTAACATATCGTTCAAGTAAAATCAGACCGAAGACTTCCAGATGACAGTCCTCCACGAGCACTCTGGTAGAAAGTCACATAGGCCATAGAGGCGGAACTCGTGGTGAGGGCAGACCTCGCGCTAGCGACCATCTTCACCGTGATGCTCGACAGTAATAGCACAGTATAAAGAAATACAACCAGTAGTTCATCGCCTTTGATCTTGGGAAAAACTGAAAGAGGGATCTTGGGTTTTTACACTGGTAGATTTGTCGCAAACAAAAATACTTATTACCAAAATAAAATTAAAACATACGGAAGACGTGAGCCCTGAGCCGCGCTCCTGCAATACTAACATTGTAATGTAGGCAATGCAGGAGCGCGCTTCCCGCGTCTCACCCCGCACGCACCGCACGATTGCCCCGTCGGCTTCGTCGAACAACTGTATGATTTAATAGACTGTGGTGATAGGTTGTATGAGTTAGAGGAGCGAGAATTGAAAGCTTCTTGTTCCACTGAAGCGGAAGCGGGCCTGTAGTCTAAATGGGCTTGTACGTGTTTTAAGGTGTTGTAATGGTATTATATATTGGCATTGTTTTGTATTCAGGGTAGGATTCAAGAATTTCAATTGTGTTTCTTATCTCAAACTATGTCAACACGCATGTGTAGGTATATATTTATGTACTTACATACTAAATATACAAACACACTTATAAACAAAGGTATGAGTAACGTTAAAGTTAAAACAGTTCTATTGTTTTTTTCATTCAAATATGCCCAACGAGATAATTAAAATGAGAGAGAGAATTATGACAAAAAATATGAAATATACTACTTTTTCAAAAGGAAATGTCGGAATTCTTAGGTACCTACTTACAACATACTTTAGAACAAAGAACGTCTACGTTCGAAGCGGTCTCGACACAAAATCGATGAGAATTAAAAACGTTATTCGAAAACAATCAAGACAGAACAGAACAGAGCAAATTGAAATATAAGAACAAACAAGAAATGGGCCGCAAATTCACGGAGCATTCGTAATGGGATGCGGATCTAATGACGAATGTACACGAGTCAGTTTTTTTATGCAAATTTTAGAAGATTTTTTGGCGTGACAACATCTAATAAATCGATGAACGCCGGTTGCATGCACGATAAAGTTCCCCTTTAAGTCCCGTTATGCTCATTGTACGCTTGCGCCGCATCTCTCAATGTTTTGTTATGACGTTTTCACGTTAAACTATCGTCCGTACGATTATCTGATTTGTACGATCTAATACCACCTTGCCCTTTTTCTATCGGAATGCACGTAGCTCGAAAAAGCGACATCGTTTCATGGTTGATGTCCCAAAGACACGAACGAAGAGATTTGCCTCTACTTTTGTGATAAAAACGTCTAGGCTGTGGAATACGTTGCCTGAGAGGGTTTTTCCCGATAGTTACAATCTTTGTGTCTTCAAATCGAGAGTGAATAGGTTTCTTCTAGGTAAACACGCTTCATCGTAGACCGCATTGTCGTTTAACATCAGGCGAGATGGCGGTCAAGTGTAAACCAATAAAAGTTAAAAAAAAAAAACGACGTAACAGACAAACAATTTCTTTTTGACGTGATAAATCGATGAACGCCGGCTGCATGTACGAAAAAGTGTCCCGTTACGCTCATTGTACGCTTGCGCCGCATCTCTCAATGTTTTGTTATGACGTTTTCACGTTAAACTATCGTCCGTACGATTATCTGATTTGTACGATCTAATACCACCTTGCCCTTTTTTCTATCGGAATGCACGTAGCTCGAAAAAGCGACATCGTTTCATGGTTGATGTCCCAAAGACACGAACGAAGAGATTTGCCTCTACTTTTGTGATAAAAACGTCTAGGCTGTGGAATACGTTGCCTGAGAGGGTTTTTCCCGATAGTTACAATCTTTGTGTCTTCAAATCGAGAGTGAATAGGTTTCTTCTAGGTAAACACGCTTCATCGTAGACCGCATTGTCGTTTAACATCAGGCGAGATGGCGGTCAAGTGTAAACCAATAAAAGTTAAAAAAAAAACGACGTAACAGAAAAACAATTTCTTTTTGACGTGATAAATCGATGAACGCCGGCTGCATGTACGAAAAAGTGTCCCGTTACGCTCATTGTACGCTTGCGCCGCATCTGTCAATGTTTTGTTATGATGTTGTGAACTATCGTCCGTAAACCAACTGACTTTACAGACAACTTTTTTTTTTATTTACATATAATTTAGTAATAGTATTTTATTGCTAACTAGCTTTACCCTGCCACGCATTGCTGTGGCACATTGTGATGCAAAAATTAAATAAAAACAATCCTTGATGCGGATTATATATCATTCTAAAATTTCAGCTCGATCGGTGCAGAACTTTTTGAGTTTTTGAATCGTACACAAACCAACATAACATTTTTATATATAGAGATAATATTAAGTATATGTCAATGTTTCCAAATGATAATAAATGTAAAATCAGTTATTCGAAGAATTGAGCAAATAAAAAAAATTGACATTTAAATTAAATTACATCATAATAGAACATTAAAATTAATTCATTCATAATTTAAGAGCGCCTTCTCCTTGACTTCCTGATACGACACTACATTTATCTTCTCCTTCACTTGGTTCATGTAACTTCTCCTAGGTTTACATCTCTTAAAAAAAAAAGGAAAAATGAAATGTACAAAACAGAAAGAACATTAAAATACATGACATAAATTCACTACAAAAACAAGAAAAATCAACTAATGACTAGTATGTTTAAGAAACTTTCAGCTTGCAATCATCGAATGCCTTTAACTTGCGACTAGCGGCTCGCAAGCTCTTCGGAAATATTGGCCACCAAAACGGAGCATAGTAATTAATGTTTGAAAGTTAATGTTTGGCAGCAGAATAGCTGGTAAAAGTGTGGTATTCCCCCAGGCAGACTGTAAAGAATCCTATCACTACGAAAAATCTCTATTTATAAAAATGTTATGTTGGTTTGTGTTAAAAACTCAAAAAGTTCTGTACCGATCGAGCTGAAATTTTACAATGATAATAGTATATAATAATCCGCATCAAGGATTGTTTTTATCTATTTTTTGCATCATAATGTGCCACAGCGAAGCGTGGCAAGGTACATCTAGTATTACTATAGATTAGAAAATAAAAAAACAGACATTCAAAAGTTAAATCAAAAGTATGACCTCAAATACAATAAATTCCTTTGAAATAAAATATCCTATGAAAAAAACTACGAAAGAAAACACTTCAAGAAACATTAAGAGCAGTTTTATGAAAAGACTTCCTAACGGGCATGGCGTCAGACTTTTAATTAACATTTTGTTTTAAGCTTGAGATATCTTCCAAGACTGCCGCTCGTATGGCAAAGAAAAAGCCGGCCGCGGTTTACTGTATAATTAAAAACTGTGTTGTTTTTATCTCGACGAAAAATGTTAGCAAAATAAATAGAGAGTAACAACCTTCTGATGCAGGACTGTGCAAAACAATTTGTCTATGCTAATATTATGAAGCTGAGGAGGTGTTTTGTTTGAACGCGGTAATCTCAGGAACTACTGCACCGATAAAAACAAACACTGTTGGATATGTACGTGATGCTTGAGTGCTATAAGATATATATTGTGTACCACGGGCGAAGTCGGGGCGGACCCCTATTTTAAAAATAGTAGCTTTCCATCTACATAATTTATTTATATAACTAATAAAACACTTTTGCCAGTTATTCTAATAGTCAGGCAGAATTGTGCAAACATCATTGTGTTTCTCATTTTAAATAAATAAACGGGTAACTCACGTTTGATTAAGTCAGTCCAGGGTCCAGGCCGACTCAAATAGTGCTAAACATGCAGTGCTAAACGAGCGGCAAACACGCGCGCGCTCTTGAAAAATATCTCCTTGAAAAAGATCGCCGGACGCGATCGAAACTTGAGTCGGACTGGACTGCCTATAGCAAACGTGAGTTACCCGTGTATTTATTTAAAATGTATCACGTTAGTTTTCATACTAAAATCATTGTTTTTCGGTTACCGGAACTACGACACTTTATTTAAATTACTTCGTAATTTCAATCTAGAAATGATAATTATAAAAGATTTACTTTCGCTTAACGTGGTGATAAAAAATATGTTAATCTTTTTACTCAGGACAATCACGTCATTCATTTAACGCCACTCATTGTGTGGAGATTTGAGTGACCTGTTATTTATAAAAGGTAATCCAAAATCCTGTTTAATCTCCAAACGCAACAATTAAAAACAAACCACGAAATTCGCCAAAAAATCTGCACAAAAGGCCCATTGAAAATCGAAACTGGGGAGTGTCTATCTCTTTTCTCATTTCCGTGTGGCGCCACAATTTCATAGCTGTAACAGAAACGAAATTATCGTGAAAAGATTGTGTAGTTTATGTAGTTAGCCGTAGAGTGATGAGTGGTGGTGCAGAGTCTAACAAATGTTCTACAAAAAGGGCGCGTATAAAAGGACGGCTATATTAATGAGAAGAACGGCCGGTCATTAAGTTCAGTTAACAGGATTCTCGGTGTCACTCTGGAGTGTTTGTGACTGAATGAATTTTCTTGGCCGTTTAACTTCCCAAGAGATTTATTGGCTCGTGTTTATGGGTGCTTTTGTTTGAAAGAGTAGTATTTTTTAGTACTGGACAGCGGCAATAGCCTTTGCAAGCTAATTACGTCTTTTTACGACATTGTGAGTGTCAGTATACTAAAAATATAAGTAGCCTATTTTTTTTACAGTAAATTAACGATCAGGATAGTAAGCAGCATGTATGCCCATAATAGCATAGAGCTACGCATTAATCATTATATAGCAGTGCACTACGCTCGTAATCAAGATATATAATTTGTCGCTACGCCCTATAATAATTATTGTATGGATACATTACCTTTTATGTAGGAAAAAAGGTCCTTATATCGTAAAAGTATTTTGCCCTAAGTGTATTGAGTTTCCGGGCTACGATTCTTAATACATTGGCGAGGCGTAATCAATATAATTGTTTATAACACTCAACGTGTAAACATTGTCATTCAGCGTTATAACATCGCCAGAATGCACAATATGCTTTTGACTAGTAATGAACTTGAGCGAATCAAATGTTTGTAGTTTTTCATGCACACCACATGAATTGCGTATATGCATTGGACACTCGTGCTTGCTAAAATGTTCTTTCTTGCGGCTGTGGCCGGATTGCTCTCTTCCCTAAAATATATCCAAGGAGAGGGATGGCTGGCGCATTCGTCATACTAGTAAGCTGGTACTGCTTGCGGGAACTGAACTGCTCATGCCATATATTTACGCATTTTTCACTTTTTATTTGAAAGGAATGAGTTAGGCCAATTGTCATCATCAATTTTCACTAAAAAAAATTTACGTGTGCATTTTTATTTTTCGAACATTACGTACTCTCTACGGCCTCTTGGATCCGTACTTTTTTAATAATTACAAAAAAATATACATGAATTGCATTTTAATTGCTTATATTATTCTTAAGGCCAATAGGCATGTCGACTCATTTTTGATTTAATGTGCAATCAAAAGGCTACTCAATAACTAAAACATAGGTGAAAGAATTACTTTGTTATCTTAAAACTTCCCGTGATATCGTTATTTTAAAATCACAATTTTCGACTCTCCCAAAAACGCTTCATACAAATCTCTACAGAAACGTGACGTCACATTGCCGTAGTTTCTATGCGTCGCGCGTAAAGTTTGTATGGTAGCTATATTAAATATTGCGTTTAGGAAACTGGTTTCTTAACATAAGTTACTTGATATTGAATGGGTTAACCAATGGTAAATACATTTTCTAATAATTTCCTACTTTTAAAATGGACTTGCCCATCCATCTTTGAATGATCATAAAGTAAGTTAAACTAAAAAATATCAAAATTAAAATTGGTACATATTTTATTCTATTTAAATACTGTCATTATATCAAATAATTTATTATAATTGCAGGACCTGTCGACACGCCTATTGTCCACGTAGCTGCATGTTATATGCACGCTTTCGTCAAGTGACGGTTGCAAGACTAATGCTTGCATATCCATAGAAACAATGAAATCTGTGTCCACAAAGCGGCAGCCGCTCGTCATACGTTTGTTGACGAGCGGCTGACGCGACGTTGGCGCTTCGTGGACACAAATTTCATTGTTTGTACGTAAGATGCAAGCATTCGTCATGCATTCGTCTTGCAAACGTCACTTGACGAAAGCGTGGTATAACGTGCAGCTACGTGGACAACTGGCCTTAAGAATAATATAAGCAATTAACATCTAATTCATGTAAAATTTTTGTAATTATTAAAAAAAGTACGGATCCAAAAAGCCGTAGAGCGTACGTAATGTTCGAAAAATAAAAAATGCTCACCTACATTTGTTTATAGTATAGACTATAGAGTAACAAAATGAACAAGACATGTGCCTGATGAAATACAACATACCTGCCACATAACAGCACAGTGACACGCAGCTATTGGAACACGAAGATTTCAAATCATTACCTACCACTCCACTGCACTCGTCACCCAGAGATCTAAGATCTTTTAACTCTATGCCCTGTAATTCCACTGGAAATATTGCCCTTCAAACCGGAACACAGTAATGTTTGCACA
Organism: Ectropis grisescens; assembly: GCA_017562165.1. Lineage (NCBI taxonomy): Eukaryota > Metazoa > Arthropoda > Insecta > Lepidoptera > Geometridae > Ectropis > Ectropis grisescens. The sequence continues at coordinate 11,505,527 of CM029794.1, read as the reverse complement.
TTACTGCTCAGCGGTAGAATAACTGACAAAGATGGACTTTGCAAAGAGTCCTATCTACTACTACATAAAAAAGAAAACTTTTATCTAACTCTCTGATCTATCCCTTAATTTTATCCGTTCCTAAAAAATTTCTTTACCTATGACATCATCATGAACCCTAGTACTTCCGTTTTTATTTTGTGGCATTATATCAAATGCGTTCTTATATTTCTCGTTTTATGAAAGTCAGTATTGGTTGCTAAACGTTTAAATGACCCAAAACACTTTTAAATGACCCAAAAATTGGTGTCTTCAAATCGAGAGTGAATCGGTTTTTTCTAGGTAAGCACGCTCCATCGTAGATCTCATCATCGCTTAACATCAGGCGAGATGGTGGTCAAGTGCGAACCTATTATAGTTAAAAAAAATCTTAATAAATTGTCAACTTGATTAAATGCACACTTAACTTGAACAAAGAGGAAACTTTTACCTGACTCGCTGGTCTATCCCTTAATTTTATCCGTTCCTATCCCCATTCCCTAAACAATAAATCACCATTGCAATCATCACACACTTTTACAAGCACCCATATTTCAATTTATATAAATACGTTGTGCGCATCAAATGCAGCTAATAACATTTCTTTACCTATGACATCATCATGAACCCTAGTACTTCCGCTTTTATTTTGTGGCATTATATCAAATGCGTTCTTATATTTCTCGTTTTATGACAAGTCAATATTGGTTGCTAAACCTTTAAATGATCCAAAGAACCTTTAAATGACCCAAAAAAAATCTTAATAAATTGTCTACTTACCGAGCTTAACATTGCGCAATCCGCGATTAAATGCACAATCAACTTGAATAAAAAGGAAACTTTTACCTGGCTCGCTGGTCTATCCTTTAATTTTATCCGTTCCTATCCCCATTCCCTAAACAATAAATCACCGTTGCAATCATCACACACGTACACAAGGCACCCTTATCCCTATTTATCCCTCGTAATCCTGAGGATAAGTCGTGTTTATCAAACTCAACAAAGATTATTTTTCTTCACCTATGGCGTTAATTATCACCTTTGGTTCTTTCTATTGTATTTTCTTGGGTAATAGCAAATGTTTCGCTGTGTTTCTATGAATCTTGTATTCTTTTGTCTTTTGTAGAACTTACCGTACCGTGGGGAACTAATATACCTAAATACCACGCGATAAAACAAAATAAATTTTACGACCTCCTAAACGAATTAACAAAAAACGGCCATGTATTTAGTTTATACGCTGTAGAAGTGTGAGCGAGAGGTATACCAGCAAAATCTCTCTATAAACTGCTGAAAGACCTTGGCTTGTCCAGAAGTTCAATAAGTTCTATACTAGAACGAGTATCTAAAGCTGCACTAGTAGGCTCATATCAGATTTGGCTGGGCAGGGAGAGAAACACGAGTAGTGAAGGTGAGTGTTGATGTACGTCAGAAAGGGGCCCTTTAAACCTACGCCCGAGTCACAAGTCTCGGGGTCTACTCGGGATTTCTCTCTCTGCCACACGATGGACCCGGCATCCGCACGGTGAATCCATGGAATGCTAAGAAGATCGTCTCTATTTAATATCGTTAAGTTTCTATAGTGGTTGGACTCTTTGAAGGCCACCAGAGGAAGTATCACGCCTTTGCCAGTTAGTCTACCGTCAACCAGTAATGTGCAAACAAATGTATGATTGAATGATTCATCCCTGTAAAATTACAGGGCATAGAGTTACATCATCTTATTTTGTATAATATGTATTTATCTGAAAATATATAAGTATTATATCAGCTATCTGGCGCCGTACAAGCTTTCATAAGCTTAGGCCTAGGTGATGCTGTGTGTGGAATGTCCACCAATATTCAGTAATTTATTTGTCTCTGACAGACGACCGCAATGAATTCAATTCATTCAGCCGTTCCAACGTTAAGAAGCAACACTTGCAAACTCTGACATTTCTAGTATTAGTAGGGTTATTTATTTATTTGAGGTACACATCACCACATAATATGTATATAAGTAAGATGCATTTAGCTAAAATGCACTACAAATAGTGTTACACATTATACCCTGTAGTTAGAGTGTTGCGAATAGTATGTTAGAGGTATACAATATTAAGTGCTTATAGCTATTAAATAAATATTTAAACTATCCTTTTCGTGATGTTGAAATGTCTTTATCTTCCAGATATTCTTATATTTTATAATAACACTTGAATATGAGTATTTCTTTCAGGATATTTTTAGATGTTTTAGTGTCAGTTTCGTCTCTTAAATAATTTAGTTATATGGTTAAAGATTTTATGTAACATGTACTGAGGTATTTTTCGTATTATTAATTTTACATAAATAGATACTATTACATAAATAGACTAGCTGACCCGGCGAACTACTAAAAAAATATGGTGGTACGATACCATATTTTTTTTTCGTTAAAATTGTCAGATTTTTTTGCTGTACGTACTAATATTGTCCCAACAATAACGAATACATAAAACAAACAATCATTCAATTTAGTGCAGTAATTCAAATGTTATGAGCGTATATATGTACATTTCAAAGATCCATTTTTATATATAATAGCTGCCCCGCGAACTTTGTAGCACCATTTTTTTTTCATCAAAGTTTTCTAAATTTTCTAAATATTTAGATAACTTTGTTGGAAAAAAATAACTTTTACCAAATCTTTTTTGACCATTTCCAACAACGTTTTCGAAATAAATAAAAGAAAGTATGCTTACAACACAAAAGCCATTGTTGGTGGGAGTTGCCACGTGTTAAGCACTTTTAAGGTTATATATAAATCACTTGATTAACTAATTGTCCAAAATACACTTAAAATTAATAATTTTACTAAATTTAATAAAAGATAAACAGGCTTCGGTCTCATCCCTACTCCGTGCTGCTTACTGAGAAGTGACACCGGTATAGTCTGGCATTTCAACTACCAGTAAAACCGCGGCAAACTTTACAAATCGAACATTGGTAACCCTAAGCCTATATCAGGAATAGACTTTAATAATAAAAATAATTGTTTATTTTTATAAAAAAAAATAGATTTGCTATAAGCTCATAAGCCATAAGTGTGAAAACATTTGACATTTACAAAAAATACAGTAATTGATTAGCTATAGAGCGGGATGAAAAATTATTATATTACTAAAATGGCTATTACAAAATAGGGGTTGGTGACAAAAAGGTAAAAATTTAGGATTATGTGTATTTTTTAATGCCGCATTATAAAAAAACAAACACATTTTTTTGTTAAAAAATATAAAAAATAATTTTAGGGGTGGACAACTCTTATCACAAAGGGGTATGAAAAATAGATGTTGGCCGATTCTTAGACCTTCTTAATATGCTCACAAGTTTTCATGAGAATCGGCCAAGCCATTTCGGAGGAAAACGGGAACGAACATTTTGACAGAAAATACTATTAATTTATTACATAAATAAATACTTGATACACAACTAGATCCTAAAATTAATTTCAGCAACCCAAATGGGGTCATTGGTTTTTGCGAAAGATCTCCAATTCTCATATCTGCAAGTTGCTTCCGCATCGTTGACCGGATCGGGTCGAAGTGCAACCGGCAGCCGGATGAGCGGAAGTCATCAGAACCCGGATTAACGCTGCTAGCTACTGACACTCGCAATTTGTCCGGGTCAGATTTGGTATTAATCAACCAATGACGTTATATCACATGGACAACTTCTCTATCTATCGGACTACTCGTAGCTCGAAAAAGTTTCGTGGTTGATGTTCCAAAGACACGAACGAAGAGTTTTAACTCTACTTTCGTGATAAGAACGTCTAGGCTGTAAAATGCGCTGCCTGAGTGGGTTTTCCCCGATGGTTACAATCTTGGTGTCTTCAAATCGAGAATGAATCGGTTTCTTCTAAGTAAACACGGTCCATCCTTGGCCGCGTTGTTGCTGAACATCATACGAGATGGCGGTCAAGTGTAAACCTATAAAAGTTTTGAAAAAACGTACCTGTATATCGTGCGAATATCACGTTCAAATAAAAAACCTCTTCAGCTTTTTAATACTCGTATTAGTAAATTGTTTGTTAGTTTTCTGGTGCGCATAATAGTGTTTCTATCTGTATGTATGTCAGTCCTTTTAAACGTATTCTATACAATGTGTTTCCATTTTTTGCCAGTGAATTTCCTTTTGCTCGATGCTACATACGAGTATATATCAAGATTATTATTGACGTGGACATCCCTATTTTTCAAGATGAAGGGAAACCAATAATTTTATTATTCTGTGTTGCCTCATCCAACGTACACAATCTAGGTCAATACTACTCGTATAACAGAACTGACCCCGCATCTTACGGGTAAAATAGTCTCGATCGAAATAGTACTGTTAAGATCTGCTACACACTTTGCACTACTTGATGTAATTTTTAAGCATTTTTTTTTAATAACAATCGCATTATTTGACCAAATTGACATTTTGAACTGAAAAAGGTTTTCAATTCGGCTGTATAAGAACGTTTTTGTGTGTATGTCACGCGATAGCTCCGCTAATTATGAATCGGTGTTGATGTCTTCTTTTGGTTGGCAAATCATAGTGCAACACCTAGTTTAATTTTACCGCTAAATAAAACTTGATGATGCAGCGCTGAATGAATGTTTGTTTTTATTTGAAACTAGTGTTTAATATTTTACTTGTATATAACAGTGTAATTTTTAGTATGAAAAAACGTCCATATTTTAATCTCTGATTAGTTTTCGATACAAAAACTATTTATTTAACATCAATCTCGATTATGTCTACAAACCATTTGAGCCTAAAGTACCATAGAGAGACTTGACATAACCACTACGCTTTTCTTTATAAAGCGGTATAAAAATCTACAAAAATCGCCAACAACTTCTACAAAAAGTAGCAACCTTGCAGCAACCGCAGACGCCTATAAGTCAGCGATTGTCATTTTCATAAATATGTATGAAGATAGAGACAAATTCGGGGAAGCAGGGCTCGGAATTAATTTTTGGAATACAGAATGAGGTTAATTTTTTGCTAAATTGGCTGTCGATAACTTAATGGCCGATGGGAATTAATATATTTGAGTAGGTCTGAACAGATGCAGATTATTTAGGCTTCGTAATTTAATTTGTTCGAATAGTAGTGTTTTAAGTGGTTGGAGTGATTTTGGTAGCGGCAGGATTTCAGAGATCGACCTGGGAAGTACTACTCATTTATCAACTATTCTGTTACTAAGCAATAACGTACAAACATCATTATGTTCGAGTTTAAAGGTAATGTTTTCGAAAATTACAAGGCTTCAAATATATCTTATGTTTTTGTAACTAAGGCCCTGCCCTGCGCTGGATCTTAATTAAATGCTGTAGGTATGTTTATTTACTCATCGGTCGATTGTCTGAATGAAATCCCAATAAACTTAAAATTTATATAGTTGCTTTTGTAGATATCTTGATCTGTAATTATTTTTCCTGTGTACTAGAGAATTTTCTGTCTATCTTAATACACAGAAGAGTATGCTGAAAATAATTAATATTTGACATAAGCAAAACCAACCCACTAAATGTTCTCACGTCTTGAACTCGAAAACTTCTCTCGTAAGGAGAGAATCAAGGCCATAATCTACCACGCTGGCCCAGTACGGGTTGGTGAAAGACATAAATATGATCTCGAAAGATTTAAGGTACATGTCAGTTTCGATGTTTTTCTTTACCGTTTTATATAAATGGCATTGCGCACATGACTTCAACATAATGTTGGTGCGCGTGGAATTTGAACCCAGAGCTCCGGTTTGGCAGTCACCATTCTCCCGACTAGACCAGCCGTAACTTCATACCTGTACCAAAATATGTGCCCAAAATATAATAAAAGGCCTTTACTTAGCGCCACATAACTTAAACGCCCTACATTATGCTCCGTACTATCTCACCGGTGGAAACAATAACTCTTTTGCCAGAATTCAAAGGAAAACCATCCCTATTTTCTGAGAGATAAAGTGGCAGAAGAATGTTTTGTGTTCAGGAGACGCGGAAATGTACAGTGTGCTTAAAAAACCGCTTTCATTTGTCACCGGCAGATGCAGTCGAATCAGGTGTGGGGCCATAGAAAGAGTTATTTGATCTGCGTTACACGATCACCAACAATTATCTGTGTAAGCTGGACTGCGGCTAAATTTACTGAAAATAGTTGTTGGCTAGTAACTTTTCCCGGCGCCAATAGAATTTCTTATCAAACCGATGGAAATGCCACCGGTCAGCTTTCGAATAGGAATAAGATTTTATTTATTGGCACACTGTTTTTACAAAGATCTTAAAGTAGCCGCTTGATACACCGGCGTGTAATATAGTACCCAAAAACTTGGTTGATGACGACAACAAACAAACTTATAGTTGCGTTTTGGGTTTTTGGCGGGAAAAAAATTTTTCGTGTTTTTATTTGGGTAGGTATACCGACAAATTTGTGTTTAATGGCGTCTACTTGAACTGGTCTTTATTTTGATATAACCCACATTAAAATTAAAGTTCATTTACATAGAAAAATCGTAAAATTAAAAAAAAAAAAAAATCAACATTTTTGGCGGGAAAATGGTCCCGAAGTATTGAAAAAAATAAAAAAAAATATAATTGTGCAATCGAATATAGTTTTTTGGTGTTTCGAGTTTGTTATTTCGTATACAACACATTTAACCCATAAAACCACTGTCTCCCTCATAAATGATTAAAGTTATAGTTGTTAGACTACTCGAGAAATCGCAATTTTTTTTATCAAGTGTCAAAAATGTTAGTTTACATTTTAAGTACATTAATTATAAATAAATGAAACCGCTAGAAGCGTCTTGAAACGCTATTGAGAGTAAATGGCTCAAACGGGTAAAAGTAATGCGGCACTTCATATGCTGAAACATAAACACCGCACGTGTAACCTGACACCCGTTTTTCCGCCAAATTTGTAAAACGCGAAAAGCGGCCAGTGTATCAAGCGGGTAGCTTATATCTACAAACAGCGTGCCCAATTACGGACGTACATTATGGTAACCATAATGTTATTTATATGTTTATAGTCACTACTTCACGTAACTAGGCAAAAATAAATGCCTAGAAATTTTGGCTCCAAATTTTTTGTATATTACATTATTTAGTCACGGGACTAGCCAGAGATGATTATATATATTTATGATGAAAAGTCTATATTCCTTGTAATTTTTCTGTAAATATTTTTCTTCCAACCAGAACAGGGTTATACTTTACTGCTTGGCAGTGAAATAAATAATTAATAAAGGTGTGCTATTTCTTTAGACTCTCTTACTATGTGGTATTTCTATAGAGATATTTCTGCAAATAATCCTGCCACTACTGATCTTACAGTTCAAAATTTGTCTCAATTTTTTTTTGCCAGTTTCTAAAATGTTACGGTAGCGTATATGAAATCACTGTTATTCATTCAGTGTAACACTCAGACAGAACAAATATTATCTGAATTGACCATAGACATATTTGTATTACGAAAAAAACCTACGCACCTACCCAGTTTTAAACAAGCTTATTTTATTTACTACCGACTGATATACAAGACCAAACATATTATATCTATCCACCAACCTGCACTGGGCCAACGTGATGGTTATGGCCTTGACTCCTTCCTAGCGAGAGAAAGCCCCAAGTTGCAGCAGTGAGAGCATTTAGTGGGTTGTTTGTACTGAGCCATAAGGCCAATCATACGCTATATCCGTGGCTCCACCACAACTGCCAGGTGATTGAACGCTGTCCTTTGACACGGCCTGGAGGAAAAATTACGCGGTTTTTGCGACTACCCCCTGTAAGTATTATGGACGAGGCGTTTGCATTGCTTTATACCGACTGTGTGATTTTAATGTGAGGCATTTCCACTCAGGTCTCTGGGAAATGTAAAATCCAATGAGGTCGCACGAAAAAATTCACTTGAATTTTTCCGTGTGAAGGTGTTTGCTGCAAAAATATTTTTTGTAACTTTTTGGGTGCATTTTTTGGAATTTTACTTACAAGCTTATTTTAATGTAGGCAATGACATCCTCGTGCGAAAAAGACTGCAAAGTCTCGAACATCGCCGGAAAATTGTTTAGATTTTATCCAACAACATTCCAATCTAAACACGTCATTGAGTAACAAATATCCGAACTTTTAATCTTTCAATATTATTGAGATACAAGATATCACAACTTCGTTTCGCAAATAGCACAAAATCAAAGCGCAAGAAAACCTTTTTTCTAGAACCCCAATATAAACGTCGCAGTTTTCTATTTCCCTTACATCACATTTTGTGAGATGTCGAATAATATTAGAGAGAAAGGCACAATATAGGTTAGTCAGCTTGTAGACAAAGCTCTCAGCTCGCCGATCGAGCTATATTTTTAGAAATATCGGGCTTGGGAGTAGGGTACTAATCCGACAAGGGATTCTAGCTTATGCGAAATAATACAACAATAGATAAAGATACCAATGCGAATGTCAGTATCGAAAACACATGAACTGAACTGATTTTATACAGCCGAAACTTGTGAGGAAAATTTGTAACTAATAGGAAATGGATAAAGTGAGTACCTGGTGTTTTCTTGATGATTGTTTTAATTGGAGTCCTTCGAATGTCACTGTAGTCCTTGGCGCTGATATATATTTTCTCACAGTTGAGTTGGTTTATTACACGCGGCCGCGAATTATCGGATTTATTAATTTGAGTATATTTTACACAGAGATGATGTGATTTAGCCCGAATGCGTTTGGCGGGGTTCAACGACACACTGATTGTCACTGATGACTGAAGGGTAGGAAAGGAAGGAATGAGTTTCTTGTGAGTGAGTAATGCGTGTGTGTATGCGTGTAGTCATAGATAATTAATAAATATGTTATAAAGAACGGCGCGTACAACAGCTGTTCATTATAACGTATATTATACAATAAACAGCTCACTAGATGTTCCTAATTCTGCGACTCAGGGGCTTCTTTCACAGAGAGAGATCCAAGACTATTATAGTTCACCACACTGGTTTAGTGTGGATTGGTGGATGACACATGACCTCAAAAGATTCAGGAACATTTCGGTTTTCGCACGATGTTTTTCCTCGTCGTTTATAAATTAGTGGCTTGACGCACATAACTTAGAATGTACTATTTTGCGTGTGGGATTTAAACCAGGGTCTTTGGAGCGGAAGTTGCTATTGTAACGGTTAGGCTGCCTGGAAGTGATCGCTATAAGCGATTAGGCTACCGTTTGTAGCACTAGATAAACATTTTAATATAGATAAACACGGGACTAAAACAATTGCTTCAACTTGTGAATTATTTTTATTTCATTTGTTTCTGTGTTGTAAAACGTACCTATATTTTTTATTTATATTTACAAAAACACTTTATTAATAAGTCACAAATGCAGGAAAATTATAACATTGAATAAGGTAAGCGCAACATTATGAGGCACACGTAATGAGCTGGACCAGCTAAAAACTCTGCGGTTTCAAATTTAATGGAGTTCTTGCAACCACTTATGTTTATGTCGTAGAAAGATTTGATTAACCGAGTTTTTGCAAAAAATCTAGGGATTCCGCGAAAACGCAGAGTTCAATGTTGGCTATGCCGTTTTTCATTCTTGCGGAAAAAACTGAAAAAACATGAAATGCTTTAGTGACATTGACTAAAGTTAACTCTTATTGGCTAGATTTTGGGTTAGAAATCAACCTTTGTGGTTGGATTGAAATTTTTATAAAGAGTAAGAAACGTGAGTCGTGCGAGATTACAATCTGACGTTAATGTTAGTTTATTATATATCGACACTACATTTTAATCTGACGGTGTTGATAGTTTTACGTTGACAGATTGTCTCATAAAATTAAAGACTACAAATCAAAGACGGAACGTTGTTCTCTAGTTGTCAATCAAACAGAAAACTATTAGTTTAGGAAGCTTTAATTGACCAATCAGCTTTAGTAAAAAAAAATTAGCCAACGATTTTTTTCACAATCTTGGTAAGCTGGAGAGCGTCTTTGCAAAAAGTCTTAAATTTTTCAATATGATTGAGAAATACGATAGCGATCACTATGCAATTATCAATATTTTCGCGACATTCCTAGAGTTTTTCATCAAATCATCCTACAACTAATTTTTCAACTCTGCTTAAACGGTCTCAGATGTTATAATTTAAAGTGTCTGCAGTGGTTGGACTCTTCGCAGATTATCTGGGGAAGTACTACAAGCTGTCAGTTATTTTACCGCTAAGCAGTAACGTGTCAACATCACTGTATTCTGGTTCGTAGAACAATGTCTCCTGAGAAATTACAAGGAATAAATATAAATAATCTTATTTACTTCTATTATTGGGTCTTTGTACTTTATCTATTATTGGATTCTTCACAAAGAGTTTACATGTACTACGTATAGAGTTGGCGCAAACGCTTTACAATGAAAACGCGGGTAGCATCCTTCTTGTATTGTCACTCTTGTGGAAGTGTCATACTTTTGTCGCGGCACATCACTCTGTTGCCATAGAAAGTATTCACGTCATCAGCTTACGATTGACACAAAGGAACCGTTCGAAAAATCTAACTAACTAAATACGTAGTATATGTAAACTCTTTGGTTCTTCATGTTACAATAGCTTTATTTCATTAATTTACTCAAAGCGCCTAAAGAAGATTGAACTTTTAAAAAACTATTGAATTCAGAACCTCGTGATTTTTGAAGTCGGTTATAAACGATTAACCTTTACAGCGTTTAGAGTTTGTCATTATAGAATAAGTACTTAGGCAGTTTCATTGTTATTCCGGAATCGCTTTGCTGAATTATTTACTAGGCAGTCTAAGCTCAAGATGCGACATCCCCGTAATGGCCCTCATTCCGTGTATTTCCATCATCATTTCGCAAATTTTCTTGCTTATTTCGTGTAGTTTAAGAACAGTCTATAAAACAACACAAATAAAATTGTAAAGTGTAGTAAAATTGCTGTATTTCAGAGAGCAGTAGAGCGGTCGATGCTGGGCTTACCACTAAATGACCGTATCAGAAATGATGTTATTAGACAGAGGACCAATGTGTTGGACGCAGTGACGATGCTCTGTAGGCTCAAGTGGAAGTGGGCTGGCCACGTTGCACGCGCTAGAGACGGCAGGTGGAGCGAGCGCATCATACACTGGCGGCCCAGAGACACCACGCGGGACAGGGAACGACCGCGGAGAAGATGGTGTGACGACGTCATGGAAGTCGCGGGTGTGACCTGGACTCGCCTAGCATTGGACAGAGCGACATGGCAAAAAATGGAGGAGGCCTTCATCCATAATTGGGTGCCTAGGTAACAAGCTATGTCGTAAGGATTTAAAAATATAAGATGATCTGTAATATTCCAAGGCAAATAAAGGCTATTTTATTTTTATTTATTTTAAGAACAGTCTATAATAATGTAGAAGTCTGAGTAGGGTTCTTTAGTTAGGATATACCTATTTACTTCTTCTACGTTTATTTTCCTGATATACTTTTGTATTGGTAAGACTCTTACACATTTGGCAGTTATTCTACCATTACGCAGTAATTTGTGATCCAGTTTGAAGGAAAATATTTCTAGTTTAATTATAGAACATAGAGTTAAATCATTTTAAATCTATGGGTGACGAGGGCAACGCAGTGCTTGGTAATCATTTGGACTCATCGTGTTACTGTGCTGTTTTGGACACCCATGCTTGTTACCATCAGGCACAAGTCCTGCTCGTCTCGTCGCTCTAAAATATTAGAAAAAAATCGGGTAGTGCCGCAGATTGTGACCTTGTTGTTAGAAGGTCCCGATATGTAGCATTGAAAACATATTATAGTGGACTGTTTGCAAAGAAATGCAAAGATTTAGTCTCTAACTTAACTTAGGTGCTTTCATTTTTGAAATCGTTTTAAAACGTTTTTTTCCACAGACAAATAAAATGTGTTACAACCATAACTAAGAAACAATAGTAAACATTTGTAAAATATGATCGTTAGCAAGTTCTGGACGTTGTCATTTTTCTCGCACTTAAAAAATACTTACAATTTTTTTGGTTTTGTATTGTTGGAGTTCTTCGTTGAAGTTAGGTATTTTTCGTCATAGACAGGTTTGCACTTTTCTGCCTTTCACCTGACATTAAAAAAAGATATGGTCTACAGTGGAGTGCGTTTACCAAGTCACTTTCTGTTTGAAGACACCAAGATTGTTTAAAAAAAACAATTGGGAGTCATAGGGACTGCCGACAGTAGTGAAAACTTAGGTATAACTCAGATCTTGATAGCTTACTTTGGAAACTACGCCGGTGAAACCGGAGGGTCATGGTCACGGCGATCTAGGAATGCTGCCGTATTTCTAGTTGGCCAATAAAAGATGCTGACGCATTTAAGATGGTCAATGGTCATGGGCCGAGTTGACCCGAAGATTTCTTATTACTCCCGAGGGTGACACTAGAACTTGATTCACAGCCCACGAAAAATCTATCCGTGGCGCGCCAAAAGAAGTTATCACTTCAAAAACCTCACTCAGGCCACGCAGTGTATAATCATGCTTTTGGCGTAACGAAAATTGGGTCCAAACTTTTTGTTCATAACTTATTAACAGTCCTATACAAAACATGGCTTGCGGTCTTAAATGATACACGAGTATAAAAATTAGTATAACACTCACGTGATATTATATTGAATCCAGACAACAAAGTGGCTCTAGAGTATGTCTCTGTAAGAAAAGGCACCAAGATATGCATAGTAAGTAGTAATAAAATAAATTTAGATTTGTATATGTCGCCGCCGGATCGTATAATCCGCTGTATTACATTACGGCTAGCCGTTTTGAAAAACAGGGCCGTTTTGTAATGCGGCTAATCTATCGCTTTATTACAATACGGCTAGCCGTTTTGAATGACGTATGGCGTCGAATACATTCCGGCTGTTTTTAAATCAGCCGCTTTCAATCGTCAAACCGCCGATTTACAAAACGCCCCCCCTGGTTTTCAAAACGGCTAGCCGTAATGTAATACAGCGGATTATACGATCCGGCTGCGACATATACATGTTATACAAAACTAACTATTTAATAAAAATGTTACAGCAAATTTGCTTGTATTACTATTGTAATAGATGAATGAGAAACTTAAAGGGTCAAAAGTTATCGCTTAATTAGAAACAAGCTTTATAGTCTAGAAGATTGAGACCAAGTTGTAACTATAACGTTATTTGTAGAATGCATTTCGGCGAGTGTATCTACTTGATACAATAACGTTAAGCCTTTATTAGTTGCCGTTTATAATACTAAAAATATGGCTGGCCTGGTGGCTTAGTTGGTGGTAACTCTGCCTGCTAAGCCGTGGGTCGTTGGTTCGATTCCCCACCCAGTGCAAATATTTGTGTGACGAATACAAATATTTGCATTGTGTTTAAAATTATATATATATATTTTTTTTTTTTAAATAAAAAGGTGACGAGACGAGCAGGGCATGTGCCTGATGGTAAGCAACATGCCTGCCACATAACAGCACAGTGACACGCAGCTATTGGAACAAGAAGAGTCCAAATCATTGCCTAGCACTGCACTGCGCTCGTCACCCAGAGATCTAAGATGTTATATCTCTAAGCCCTGTAATTTCTCTGGAAACATTGCCCTTCAAACCAAAACACAGTAATGTTTGCACATTGCTGCTTGGCGGTAGAATAACTGGCAAAGGCGTGGTACTTCCACAGGCGGACTCTGCCAAGAGTCCTACCACTACAATATATGTATTATTTTAACAGCTGTCTGGCTCCCATAGTACAAGCTTTGCTTAGTTTGGAGCTAGATGGTAATGTGTGTGAAGTGTCCACCAATATTTATTTATTTATATCTTTCTTTTTTCTTTGAACTATAGTGGTAGGACTCTGGGCAGAATCCGCCTGGGGAAGTTTCACGCCTTTGCCAGTTATTCTACCGCCAAGCAGTAATGTGCAAACATCACTGTGTTCCGGTTTGAAGGGCAATGTTTCCAGAGAAATTACATGGCTTAGAGATATAACATCTTAGTTCTCCGGGTGACAGCGCAGCTGACCAGTGCTGGGTAATGATTTGGACTCTTCATGTTTCAATAGCTGCATGTCACTATGTTGTTATGTGGCAGGCATGATGCTTACCATCAGGCACTTGCCCTACTCGTCTCGTCTCACTCTTTATATAAAAAACATATCGGCATTGTCACGTGATGTTTTGTTTTCCGTTAGATACTGTTAAATCAAGCATTAATAAACATGAACATCTTCACTTGCTAAAATACTTGATACAGACCACACAAACCTAAATTATTATTGAGATTTCTTTGGTACAGACGGTATCGAACCAACGACCTTCTGGAAATCTCTCGTTCAGGGTCATCACTATTATACCACTATTATTGTAATGACATGATGTTATTAAATTCCGGAAAACATCCTTCATCATTGTCATTTCTTACGTTTCATGTGTAATGGTACGTAAATGAATCGTGATCGATCACTGCCATCGGGTAATAAGTAATGTGTATCCTGTCAAATGTTGTGATAACCCTATTTGCTTTAGCCTACTGCCAATATTTGATAAGGGTAGATTATTATAAACACACCTACGCTGTAATCTGTAGGGTTATACGCAACGATATGAAACTTCCAAAATTATTGAAGCGAAAACTTCTTCAGCCGTCTTGACACCCAATTTTGAAAGAGGAAATGTTAAAGATTTGCAAAACTGACCTGTTAATGTAGCCGCATAGAGTCAAAGTAGCGATGGAACAGCGAAACGTGAGGGTAGATGCTTTTGTGGATGGATGATATCTTGTGAGTAGCCGCTTGATGCACCGGCGTGTAATACTTATATATACACGAAATGACGACCAACGAACGAAACTAACAAACTTAACTTTACGGTCGGGTTTGTTGGGGAGAAAAATTTCGGTTTTTGTTTGGGAATGTATACCTATTAATTTGTGTTTAGTGCCGTCTACTTGAACCGGACTTTATTTTGACATAAAACATTAAAACTATAGATTACGTAAGTAAGTAACATAGAAACCTCGTAAAAAAAGATGTGGCGGGATATAGGTTCAGGTATTAAAAAAAAAAAAAAATTGGTTGCCTGTAAAGTCGGTATACGGGCGAAAGTTTTACGTGACAACGACTTTGAGTGGTAAAATAATTTTACGGAAGGGACGCGTGCCTTTCACTTTTTATGTCTGTCTCTCTCGCTCTTAGGCGGGCTAACCATGCCCGAGTGGAAGGGACGCGTGCCTCTCACTCGCTCTCGTTGTGAGCGTATAACGTGAGCGGAGCGTAACGCAGTTTCTTGAAGTGTCACCCGGCAAACAAATTTATAAGACGTTGTCACGTCAATAAAATATTATGTCATATGCAGTGTTTTTAGTTTTCTTATTTGATATATTGTAAACAATAAACTTAAAACATGGAATCGCTATGTCGTCCTTATAGCTTTAGCTATATTTAATTGTTCCTAGACCACTTTAAAATTTGAAAAAACTTGACTTGACTCAAGTGTCAAAAATGACAGAAAAACCATACCAAATCCATACAAAATTGTTGTTGAATAAAAGTTATTGCAGGCTTATTTCTCCTGCGATCTCTTTACGTTCTGTTTCTCTTGCGTAAATTATGTTACTTGATATTTGTCGTAAAAACTAGACAATTCGTATTGTATTCGAAATATTTTTCGTCAACTAGGCAAGACAAGATCAAATATTGTAATAAAGTCAGACTAGAATTAAAGCTTCGAAACACAAACATGATATTGTGTGGCTGTAAAAATATTTAACGAGTTGGAGCAATTTCTTAATGCTATTGATTAAGAGATTGCTGTATCATAAATTCAAAAAAGGATTGGCTGGCTACTTACGTACTAAAACAGTGTCTTTACAAGGTCATAGATTATCTCAACTACTTTAAATCTGGAATAAATTTCTCGCGTCTCAGACGTAAAGCGTGACCTAAATGCTGGTGTTTAATTGGCTAAAAGTATAAGCATTGTCATTTAGCGTGGTAATACCGTCAGGATGCTAGGCACGCTTCCGTCTGGTAACGCTCTTGACTATCTTCGTTTCTAGACCTTCATTGGTCTATAGATAACTCAGACGACCTTAGTATCAATAGCTAGTCTGGTATGTTATACAGTGTAGTTTCCGTTCTAATTTAGTCTTATTTACATACAAATTAAAAATTGAAATGTTTTATGCCATACATGCAATTAATTATAACAAAGGCAGTGAGTAAATAAACTAATACTAAAATATACTAAAAATAAATACCACTGCACTGTGCTCGTCCCTCAATGATGTAAGATGCGTTATCTTTATGCCCTGTAGGTAAGTTCCCTAAAAATACTCCCCTTAAAACCGGAACACAGTTAACCCATTAGGCGGTAGAATAATCAATAAAGTGAAAATACGTGAAAATCATCATCACTCATCAAAATCTAATCTAAAGGCAGTAATAAAATTAAGCTTAATATAAAAATAGACGGAATCCGTGGGTATTATCATAACAAAAATAAGACCACGAGAGTTCACAATTGCGAGAAAAAAACCAGCTGATCCTTTCGTTATGCCATAGATAATCTGCATAACCTTATGTACGATTCAAATTATGTCTTCAATTGATTTAGCTACAGAGGAATGGAAATTATAAGTACTTATATAAACTATCTGTTATCGCGGTTTCACACTCTGTTCATTAACATCGAACAATTTTTTTGGATTAAAAATAGGTCATAAATTATTTCGCAGTACCTATTAGCTTACCCCGCAGATGTTATGTCAAATAAAATGATACTTATATAATATTTCAATAAAACACTCTACACACGAGCCCTAAAATCAGACGAAATTACGTAAAAGTAGTGGGGAGGACCCTACATCGCACCACATGATTGGTGATTTATGGTGCGATGTAGGGTCCCCACTACTTTTACGTAATTTCCTCTGATTTTAGGGTTCGTGTGTAGAGGGTTTTAGACGCAAAATTTTACGCGTATATGAAATGGCATGATTTCATATAAATGAACGACGAATATATTATTTGGTTTTAGTTCATACAAAAAAGTGGCAGTCATAGGAACTGCCGTAAGTGAAAACATATAGCTCAGAATTTGATAAATTAAAACGGCTGATATATCGACCAAGTAAAATTTCTGTCTTCCAGATAAGGGTCTTTCACGAGCACTCTGATTAGCAGAATGCTCAGTGGAAGGACAAGGGCCACGATGCGGCCATTCCTAGCCTAGAAAGTGGAACTGCGGCTATCCCTAGCCGTGGTGGTGAGGGTGGACCTCTCGCTGCCGATCATCTTCGCCATGAGAGATGAGATAAAAGTCTCTCGACAGTGAGAGGTTGCGTGAGTTAGGGAGCGAGAGTTGCAAACCTGTCGCTGCTTAACTGAGGCGGAAATGGATGCGGGGGCGAACTTAGAGAATCGCCGACTCTGGGCTCACACCCTGTCTTCATAGGAAGACCTGGGGCGTTGGAGGTTTAGGGCCGTCCGACGCCCCATCTAGGGATAGGTCTTCGAGGAGGTGATGCGCCGTTGATTTCCGCTGCGTTACTAGAGGCAAATGCGGGGTATTAACGCCCCACAGGTCCGCAAGGACAGTGGCAGGTGGGTCAGGGTCATCATAGTAGTGCGAAAAGTGACCGCGCGACTCTGACCCCGCCCATACAGAAGAAATCGGCGATCGGGTTTTAGTCAGTAGTGGCACCATGTATCCCATGGTGTCGAGCCCGACACATCCCACCATATCCCTGCATGGTGGGAATACGTAAAAGCATTTCGCCCACATAAAAAAAAAATATCTTCTGGCACATTAGGAGTCACGTAACACCTTCACTAAGAATTTTTTTGTGTCGTTGATCCTGCTAAACTTTCTCCGTTTACACACGAATCCAATTAATCTATACTAATATTATAAAGCAGAGGAGTTTGTTTGTTTATTTGTTTGAACGCTAGTATCTCGGGAAGTACTACTCCGAATTGAAAGGTTCTTTTTGTGTAGGACAGTCCATTTATCGAGGAAGACTATAGACTATAGAACATAACGCTACTATCAATAAAGTCGGAGCATGGATCAAGAATGTAGCAAAAATGGGAAAAAATATTCCTTTTTGAGAGTTTTCATATCGTGATTTGACATGACAGCATGTGTCTAAGATTGCGTCATTGAATATAAACCTTTGCAAATATTTTTTTTTTCTAAATCTGAGTTGGTTCGACCACTTTATGACAGGTGGCGTAGCAGGTAGCTAAAGAGGGGTTTTATTTGAAAGCGATATTCTCAGGAACAACTGAACCGATTTCAGTCATTCTTTCACCGTTGGAAATGTACGGAATCCCAAAGAGTGCTATAAAATATAGGTACCACGGGCGAAACCGGAGCGGACATCTAGTTAATTTATATGACACTAGCTGTACCCTCCACGCTTTGCTGTGACACATTGTAATGCAAAAAATAGATAAAAACCATCTTTGGTGCGGATTCAATATAATTCTAAAATTTCAGCTCGATCGGTGAAAAGGTTTTTGAGTTTTTGAAGCGTACACAAACCAACATAACATTTTTATATATAGAGATAGAGATAATGTGTTAATTTAGTAGTCAATATAATAAGTTCATTTTTAGGGTCCGTAGCCAAATGGAAAAATACGGGACTTTTATAGATTCGTCATGTCTGTCTATCTGTCTGTCTGTCCGTCCGTATGTCATAGCTATTTTTCTCCGAAACTATAAAAACAATACTATTGAAACTTAGTAAGTTGATATATTCTGTGAACCCAATAAGATTTACATGCAAAAAATAGAAAAAAAAATTGTGGTGTCCCATACTTAGAACTGAACCTGTTTTTTTCCCATCAAATCTATACGTGTGGGTTTTCTATGGATAGGATTATTATATTTTATTTGTATGTTCTTAGAATGTTCTGAGTTTTGCTATTGTAGAAGGAAACGGCAGGAAAAATTGCGACGCCATAACGACAAAGATACAAAGCCTTATTATTTCACTGGCTACATCGCGTCATGACAAACGACCTCAGTGCGGGAAAATAGTGAGTTCCATGTAATTCGTAGTTTCAAGAACAATTGGGGTGATATACTTATTTTAGTTTGTTTTAGCCGAAATAAATTTACGCTTAATATAATCTATATATATAAAATTCTCGTGTCACAGTTTTCGTTGCCATACTCCTCCGAAACGGCTTGACCGATTTTGATGAAATTTTTTGTGCTTATCCGGTATCTATGAGAATCGGCCAACATTTATTTTTCATCCCCCTAAATGTTAGGGGTAGTCCACCCCTAAATTTATTTTTTATTTTTTTGGTCAAAATTTTAAATTTCTATTTTTTTATGATACAACATACTAAAATAAATACAATCCTTAATTTTCACCCTTCTACGATCAAGCCTTATTTTTTAATAGCCATTTTAGTAATTTAATTATTTTTCATCCCCGGTCGTTAACTGACCAATCGTCATTTAATTAGTTCCCCGCCAGTTGCCTACAGGTGTCACTTCTGATCCAGTAGACAGCACGATAATTTGGGGATCAAAAGTAGCCTATAGCATATTTATAGTTTGAACACGCTAATCTCGGGAGCTACTGGACCGATTTAAAAAAAAACATTCACCGTTCTTTCATATGTACGTAATCCTTGAATGCTGTAGGTTATATGTACCACGGGTGAAGCCGGGGCGGGCCGCTAGTCTAATATATAAAATTCTCGTGTCACAGTTTTCGTTGCCATACTCCTCCGAAACGGCTTGACTGATTTTGATGAAATTTTTGTGCTTATCCGGTATCTATGAGAATCGGCCAACATCTATTTTCATCCCCTAAATGATAGGGGTAGTCCACCCCTAATATATTTTTTTATTTTTAGACAAAAATTTTAATTTCTATTTTTTTATGATACAACATACAAAAATACATACAATCCTCAATTTTCACTCTTCTACGATCTACCCCTATTTTTTAATAGCCATTTTAGTAATTCTCTTAATCTTTTTCCTCTCTGGTCGAAAACTCCCCGCCGCTGGTCCCGCCAAATGTCTACAGGTGTCACTTCTGACCCAGTAAACAGCACGATAATTTGGGGATCAAAAGTAGCCTATAGCATATATATATATATATAGTTTGAACACGCTAATCTCGGGAACTACTGGACCGATTTAAAAAAATCGTTCACCGTTCTTTCATATGTTCGTAATCCTTGAACGCTGTAGGTTATATATATGTACCACGGGCGAAGCCGGGGCGGGCCGCTAGTATTATATACATACAAATATGAATGTTTGTCTATATGGCCTTTTAGTACATTTTTTCCCGATCCACCTCCTGGATCAATTCAAAATCAAAACCAATCGTGAATAGCTTCATTTTGATGAGACGCCCAACAATGTCTTGTAAGAAACTCTCGATTGTGGTAGATAACAGAGACAGCTAGGATAAAATATTTCTGCGTGTAAGACCGGGATCGGGATAATGTACCACGCACTTTCTAGGACAATATTATTGTTAAATTGTATTATACTTGTAAGCATTATGTGTTCTTTACAGTACTGAGTGATACGTTTGATGGTTAGGTTGCTAACCTACCTGCTCTGTGATTATATTCACAGTGTCCCAAAGCTATTGGAAAATGAATGAAATTAACGAAATGAATTAATGTTATTTAATTCAGATTGATCTAACTCGACTGCAGTGCCATCAGCCGGGCTGATTTGTGAATTTAAACCATCCAGGGAGCCACCCAATGGCATACAAAAAAAATTGGTCAAGCCGTTTAAGAGGAGTTAATTTTATTCTTAAAACGCTTCACGACGATCAAGTATTTTACAGTTTTTAGTACATACATTTTTCAATGCAAACTGAAGAGAAGACCGAGCAGCGTGTTCATGGCACCAATTTTATTGTAGCTTATAAATAACTTGTCCAGTACTACGACTCAACTTGGCTACTATAGCACCAATTTGAGTTTATAAACTGACTCTCCGGCTGTCTTCAATAAGTTCTGTTCTAATTTTAAGTTCGAATTTTCTGGGTATTCCACAGATAGGTATCTAAGGTTTTAAAATATTGAAAGAGGTTAGTAACACTATGGGCGTATAAAAAGTTGGACGTAGTCTCGCTAAAACAAAAACTGTGTCGCTAGAAAGAGTCGGCCACATTTGCACGTGTGCGTGGACAGGTTGTCACTGATAGGCTGACACGCACACATATACACAAGTAGCGCGTGTAATGACCCACTGATGTGTGCGTGTCAGCCTGTATGGGACAGCGCACACGTGCATCTTATGTTGCCGACTCGATGGACGCAGTTTTTGCTTTAGCGACGTCCGACTTTTTTTATACTATATATAGTCTAGGCTACACATAAATAGCATTGCATGAAGATTTAAAAGGAGATAAAACATAACCAAAGTAGTCCAAGTAATATTGCGTTATGTATGCAACAACAATCCACTCAACACATAGCTTCCACTAACATTTATTTATAGACGCTGATTGAAAATGTTTTTGGATGAGGTAGAAAAAATGTTTGAAACTAGTGAGTAAATTTCAAAATTCATCTGTCACGAAAAATCACTGCATCCAATAGTGGATTAATGTGTGAATTACAAATTCAGTTTGAGTGATTCATAATCACTCAAAATAAGCTTAGAGTACCTACCTAATGTGTCAGTTGGTTTAGAGTTTAGTTTAGAGAGTGATATTGTTTTCAAAAACGCTAATACGTTTTGACACAGGACGAATATTATCGGGCTTTACGTTTATTTATCTTACCTCTTATCTTCTACATTTTTTTAAATGTGTTTTTCTGAATTAACTTTTCCTTTTTAGGGTTCCGCAGCAAAATACGGGACCTTTATAGATTCGTCATGTCTGTTTGTCTGTCTGTCCGTCCGTATGTCACAGCCACTTTTCTCCGAAACTAAAATAACTATACATACTATTAAAACTTGAAAAGTAGATGTAATGTGTAAACCGCATTAAGATTTTGATACAAAGAAAAGAAAAAACCAAAAAAATTTAGGGGTGACCCCCATACTTAGAACTGAAACTCAACATTTTTTTTATCAATACCCTACGTGTGAATACCCTACGTCTATGGAAAGGTCATCAAAAATAATAATGATGTTCAATAACTTGTTTTTTTCTAAACTGAATAGTTTCCGCGAGGGGCTCTTCTAAGGTAGTAAAAAGTGTGCCCCCCCCCCTGTAACTTCTAAAATAAGAGAATGACAAGAGTAAAAAAAGTGTATGATGTACATTATCATGTAAACTATCAACGAAAATTGGTTTCAATGAAATCTAGTATGTAGTTTTTTTAATACATCATAAATTGACT